>JAVYIG010000820.1:0-441607 GCA_035222895.1 Strongylocentrotus droebachiensis | reverse complement strand
TCTTGCCTTGGTCATGGGCAAGATTATGACAAGCGGCTGGAAGGGGGCGGGGTCGGGGGGGGGGGGAGGAGGCAACTGCAAATGTCCACATTTCATGAAACATCCCAGAGTACAGAAGAACTTATCAATTGCACTCAGCGCTCCAAATCCTTTGAACTTTCTGTATTACTAAAATAATGTCTAATAACTTTTGTCCAGTTAATATACCGATATACTGGCCAAAATCAGAGAAATGTCTACAATAAAGCACCTTTTTGGCTCAAAATTTATATTTCACACACTACATCAGTCATTGGAATTGATATCAGGATGAAGGTATTTTAATTATCCATCTTTTGACACCAAATACATGGTGATTAGAGGTTTTAGTTAAAAGTTATCTTCATAAAACCTGATGTAAACACACCAAACAGGTCCTTAATACACTAATCCACGTATATGCATACAGTTAATACACATGTGGGCAAAAATGTTGTTTTTGTGAAAATCAAATTAATAACTTTGGATCGCTATAACTTTTTATTGAAAAGATATATGAACCTCTCCCTCGCACAGGATATTGTTTTTTGTACATAAGCAAATTCCTGAAAAGTTATGAAAAAATGGAATTCTCCGATTTTGATATATGAAAAAAAATGTTTTTTGATAAAACTGAATTTTTTGGAAAAAATCACAAAAATCATGTTTTTTACTAAAATTTGCAATGTTAAATAATCCCAAATTCTTTGAAATTGGTATCAAAATGTAGATAATTTAACTCTCTTTCATATGACACCAAACTCGTGGTGGTTCAAGGTTCCCTTAAAGTATTATTCACAAAATACTATTTTCTCGTCAAAAGGGCCGCTTTTTTGGCGGGGGGCGTCCCCCTGGCCACACCCACCACTTAGAACACGCCAGACGGTCAATTTGTTATGTGGAGCTATGCGATCTTTACATCTGTGCACATGAAAATTGGTTTCCTTCCCAGCTAGGTTGACCCCCCCCCCTGGCTCCCGGTCTAAAAGGCCGTCCCCCCGTTGTGCGAACTTCTCTTGCGCATCTCTCGCACGTAAACAAGTGGCGACAGGGAAGCAAGACGCAGTTCTGCCTCTGGTCTAAACAAATGGTGCATAGATTTTTGTCAGGATTAGGTGTACGGCCTCTGCTAGTAGGTTTTTCTTTTACGGTAATAAACTCCTCATTAATAAGAAGGCAGCAGAATACAAAAGCGATAATAGCGCCAATGATAAGAGAAATGACAACGATTATCCTTTGAGAGTTCGATAATTTCCATATTATTGATGGTTCAAACAAGTTACCCAGGTCATCAGAGTCTGTGTAAAAATCAGGACAAGTTTCATCGGCGTCCAACCACGGAAACAAACAGTAGAAAGGATGAAAGAACCATGACAACGAAGTCAGAACGAGAATCACAACACACTGGCTTAAGAAATAAAGCATTATGTCAGCAATCCAAATAAAATCTGCGAGACCATCTCCAAGACACACAATGTCACCCCAGCAAAGATCACCAACTTGACTCCAATAGCCCTTCTCGATGGAGGCACATCCCGATCTAGAAATCCAACAATTCTTTCCAGTGTTGCAGTCAAACGATTCACAGTTGTCTCCATGTTGGGGTTTTGATCTCAATAATTCAGTTGCTCTGTTGCGATGTGAAACGGTAATAGCTCCCCGATGGATATGTCTGTAAGAAGAATAAATTGATATTGACAACAATGATTTCGGGTCAGAATACACTATAAACGAAGAAGGAGGAGTGTCTACTCCTACATTTTGTTTACACACAGTACTTCATTTAATTAACTGGTGAAAATATGATGCATGATGGTCGTTACTTGCAGGGATGTCTATTGGATCCATTGTTATTTTCTACCTACTTAATACTTATACTTTACTACCAGACTGTTTATCTCATGGTAATGTTGATGAAAATACTATTTTAATTGGAAATATACTGATATTTATAAACTACTTAAGTTATCAATAATAGTTTTCTGCATGCTTATAAAATATACATTCATGTTTGAACCATCTATATTATTCCCAACTGCTGTTATTGCTGATGATTATGACAATCAAATTGAATAACCTATATTAATGAATATACAGGACATGTACGTCTGAAGGGGGGGGGGGGAAATTTGAAAATCGCGCCGGCCGAAAAGTCGCTCAGTGGGGGGTGGGGGAGGGGGGGAGGTAGTGAGCACATTTTTTTTTTTTTTTTTTGGTCCTCGAAAATTTTAAAATTTGCACCCCCCCCCCCTTGAGCGCCAGGGGGGGGGGGGGCAACCCCCAAACAAAGGTAAAAATCCCGTGTTTTTTACATGATTATTTTTCTCAAGGGGGGGGGGGGGGAGATAGCAGTACCATTTACAGAATATCTGCGTCATTTTGCACGAACCGCGAATACAACGGAGATATAATTTAGGGTAATTGGATTACAATAACACCGCGATAGACATATTTTAGAGTGCTAAGTTTGAAAAATGAAAATACCTTTGAGCTAGCTGCCCTCCTACCAGCCCCCTCCATGAGAATGTTTTGGCTATACACGGAAGTGCTAATTTCGTGTTACAATATAAATCTTGCTAGTTTTGAGATAAGTTGCTCGCGATTGTCATTGAATATGCAGCCCCTGTATGGAATGGAGGCCTCACCAAAAACCAAATCACCAGGTTAGAAAGAGTCCAGAAGAGAGTTTTGAGATTGATTATCGGTGCACGTTACACAACTTATGACACTGCCCTAGATGAATTAAAAATCGAATCTCTCTCTGATAGAAGAAAGAGTTTGTGCTTGTCGTTCTTCCAAAAGACCCTACTCTACACTGATCAATTTAAACAGTATTTCCCTCCGGAAAATAATTCAAAAACGTAAGACGTAAACCCCAAATCCCTGAACAACTTGTCTTTGTATTCTGTTGTGTTTTTCCTCTAGAGCGCCTATAGGGACATGTTTTAATACTCTGTGTTATGCGCTATACAAGAACGGTTAATTATTATTATTATTATTTAAAACTAAACGAATGCAAAATAGTCCAATTCCGTACCTCATCAGTGCACTTAACCAAAGTAAACGATGAATGATCCTCCTTTTCTTGTACCCTTCAGGGTCGGCAATTTCATCACCTTTTTGTTTTGTTTTGCTTTGTTGTTCTTTGACACCCCTCTTTTTTTCTCTTCTTCTTCTTCTTCTTCTTCATCTTGTATACTTCTTTTTCTTTTCCTTCCCTTTTTTTTCTCCTTTTATTTCTTCTTTTCTTTATTTCTAGACTTATTTTGTTCTTCTCCTTTTTTCTTCCTTTCTTCTTACCCTTCTCCTTCTTCTTCTTCCTTCTTTGATTTGATTGCCTTGCCTTTGTTTGTGTATACACTCATACCAACTTTGTATTGTATTTGTTTCATGATTTTTAAAATATTTTAAAACTCCATTTTACCCTACTTTTACCATTATTGAATTGATCTTAATTGAATTTAAGTGAATCTGTCATGTGACAATAGTTTATCATCCCTCTTCACCACCATCTCTTGTCTACTTTAGGCATGGTTGTATATTTCCACTTTCTCTTTCTTCTACTACTTTTTCCTCTTTGTTTTCTTCTTCTCCCTCCATTTCTTCTTCTTCTTCATCATCATCACCGTCTTCTTCTTTTTTCCCTTCTTTTCCGTATCCTCCTTTATGATTTTTCCATTGTCGCTTTCTACTACTTCTTCCTATACCTTTTCCCCTCTCGGCCTTTACTCTTCCTCTTTAAATCTCCCCCACTCTTAATCTCAATAAGTTACAGTGTATTTGCAAACGTTACACCTCACCTTTCAGTTTAAATCTCGGTTTTTTTTTCCACCACATACACTTGCTCCGTTTACCGCTTATTGCTTACTTCAGACCTTCTTCTTTCACATGATTTCAGTAAAACTATGTTACTTTATGCTATTTAATTCAGATTTCTTTCTAATTTATGTTTCCATATGTTGCAATAAGCCATATTTCTCGTATTTTTACTGATTTATTTTACAAATTCAATATATCATGTTATGCTATGTTATATATTACATTATGTGTTATTAACTTTGTTTGTAAACTTTTGTAATTCGGCTAAACGCAGCGATGAAAGTTTTATTTGAAATGAACCATTTTGAATTGAATTGAAATGAACCAAGAAGTTGATTGAACTGATGGACATTTTGAATGTACGTATAGAGTAACCACATCCGCTGGGAAAACCCAGTAGACGGCCGGTCTGAAAATGAAGGAGATATTGATAAATAATTATCAATGATTAAAAACACGAGATAAATATTTATTAAAATTCGCACAATTTATTACTCACCTCGACTGAAAGAATAAATCTGTCTTTGGGAAAAATTGTGAAGTATGCAATTGCTCGGTAGGGTCGACAATGTTCCTGATACATGTAGGCAGGTTAGTGGTTAGCTCATGTAATATAAAGTGATTGTACTTACGATTACGAAAGTGTATATGTGAGGACTACCTGTATTGCACAATATTTAATACTATGTTATGGTAAATCAATTACTATGGCATTATTGCAGGGGCCGTGAAGCGTTATTGAACGTGCAGAAGCTAAACAGGCTCGATTCTGGAATGAATTTGTCGAGGTTGTGGTGGGGAGGGGGCTCCGATGAGCTTCTGTAGCATCCAAGGCCGTCGATTTTCATCCGTTTTTTTTTTTTTTTTTTTTTTTTGGGGGGGGGGGGGGGGGGAAGAGGGGAACGCAACATTCAGGCGACCATAAACGTATTGATAGCGATTAAATGGGAAAGAACAACTTTGCATTCTAGCGACGCACTGTGACAAACATTTCTTATGCATGCGAGGATTGAGCGCAGCGCTGAGCAAGAACCTTTGCATTCTGAATTGTTAGAACACTTTTCACACACATGCGAATTAGAATTCATTTCTTCTTTCTCTCAGTGAGGTTAGGCAACCTCTGATAATAAATTTTAATACTCTTTAGAGATTTCTAAAGAGACTGTGCCGGAGAGAGCACACTGGTATAGATGCCCCCGACCCACAATATACACAGAATTTTCAGGATGACGTTCCAGCTTAAGTTTCCACTGGGAAAATATTGCTCAACTATCAGCATCTCTGTGTTTCTAAGTGTGGTAGGCCCCGATAAAAAAAATATTTTACACAACCAAAACGGGGCCTGTATATTGATCACATGAATAATGATGTCGTGCTTAACAGGTTCGAGTGAGAGAAGCGATCGAGCTAGAAGATTGTCAATTGTGGAATACTGAAATTATGCATTCTTCAGCAACCTACAGCCAAATGACTGCATATACAAAACAAAATGTGGTATGTATGCGGATAATTGTGTGTGTGTGTGAGGGTGGGGGGACCAGCCCATCCCCCCATCGCTGTGACCAATGTCTTGAGTGGTTAATTGACGTGATCGAATAATGAGAATATCAGAAATACCCAAGTTACATTAATGTGACCCACACCAAACCAATAACACATTAAACAAGATCCAAAAACTGAAAACAAAATTCAAAATGATATACTGTATGTTTAGTTTTTTAAATGAAATGTGTATTTTCCTAAAATGTTCTGCGATTGATAAAAAACAAACCTCTTTAGATATTGAATTTATATAAGTCTGTTAGTATCAACTTTAAATGTCAACTTCATTGAACATTTGCATGTTATGTTATGCTTTGTATTTAGGTTCAAGTTCCCCAAAGAAGGAATATGTAGGTCGGAGTCTAAGGAAAATACGTTATACCAAATCCTCAATCGCATGGACTTTCAAGCAATCAACTCAATTTAAGGTCCTATTTCATTGCTCATAGAAACGAAATATAAACAAAACAGTTAGAGTCGTGTGATCGCGTTCTATAGATGTGAAACAAAACATCACCATCATTTAAAATCTTTCCCATACTTAAGGCAAGATACCAGTAGAAAACATATTTCAGTTGAAAGGAAAATATTCATACTATTGCCGTAGTACTTTTATGGGAGTTGTCTTCACATTTATGACATACGATGTGAAATAAACAAATAATAAAATAAACAAATAAACATACTAGTATAGAAAAAGAAATACCCAAACAGAAGTTTACACAATATCCAGTCCTATAAGACACATTGTCTTGTCAAACATAATGTGCACCATATTAACTGCCTTTTTAAGCAGGTGACAAAAAAAATGGTGGAAAGATTCAAACAGGCCTTTCCCGACCTACTGGTTCCATCTTGGCGGAACTTGAAAATACTGACCTTCAACCTGAGTACAAAGCATGAAATAACTCGTACTAGAACGTAAGGAAAAGGCGTTATACCAAATAAACCAGCATAAAAATATAATTTTTCGAATGTATCTTTACGGTTATAAATGCTCATGAATAAAATGAAAACAAGAAGGAGAATATGATAAAGAAAAAGAAGAATCAAGTTCAAAGTTCAAAGTTCAATTTATTTCTCCACAAATGCAAAACATAGGGAGCTACATAGAATAAAATACATACATACAATACAATAATAGAACATGTACATTATATATAAAAACGACTCCAGTTGGAGCAATGTATGTTTTAAAAAGAAACAAATCAGCAAATGTGGAAGGGATAGTCAAAAATCAAAAATGATTTGTCGAGGACTACCCCCAATAATTAAACAAAATTATACAATTAAAACTTAAAAGTAAATATCAGGTAAAATTATGAGGTGGTACCAATAACAAGAAAGAAGAGGGAGAAAAAATATCAAAGACAGGGGGGGGGGGGGCGTGCATCTACCTATATGTGAATGTTGTAAAGGATGGGTTACTGAACAGGAATAATCTTAACTTAGCCTTAAATGAATACAATGAAGAACATTTTTTGATGTCAGGTGGAAGATGACTCCATAACATAGGTCCATTGAAGGGCATCCGTTTTTGTAAAAAAGAAGTCTTAGTTATGGGTATATGGAAACTATTTGCATTTCTTGTAGCATATAAATGAATAGAAGAGTTCAGTATAAAAAGGTCATCAAAGACAGGTGGCAAGTTGTTATGTTTGTACTGGAACATGAATTGACCAAGCTGCATAATATATATAGAATAAACATTTAAATAACAGAATAATATGATAAAGAAGAAGAATAATAGGATAAAGAAGAAGATAATAAAGAAAAAAGAGAAGATGCAGACGAAGATGAAGAAGAAGAAGAAGAAAATGATGAAGAAGAAGATGCAGAAGAAAATGATGAAGAAGAAGAAGAATAAAAATAAGATGATAAAGAAGAAGAATTTAACGACTTTCTCCCAACAATAACAATACTATTATCGATACTGATTGTTTAACTTGTTACAAGATCATGAACAATTGTAGTAAATATAACGAGATTATAGCCACTGTAACAGGTATATTTACGAAATCTAAACAGTAAAGTTTCATTTTCTGATTATATGAGTTTAATACTCAATATCAAAACAAATCGTGAATTTTCTTTGTAAGAGGTGCATTGAATTATCACATAGTTGCATAATTTTTGAAGAGCTTTTTCGAGCAAACCATCTCCTTATCATATCAGGTTCTTTTTAATTTACCTTCACTTTTCCCCTAGCTCTCACCTCCCCCCATACGATTTGGGGTGGGGTCACGTCGGTGGGAGCACGTGCGCCCCCCCCCCCCCCGTATCTACGCCACCGACCAACATCATTATTCTATTAATTAAACAAGCGTTAGCTCTACCCATCGTCTTTGTTTCAAAATGAAAAAAGATAACTAATTAATTTGACTAAATTCATGCTTGCCGTACAGAATATTCTTTCAAAAGTCACTTTACTGTATTAAGACAAAATTATTCCAATCAAAATCAAAAGTTTGATAACAGATTTGTAGGCGTTTTGTCATTTTAATAGCTAAAATTCTACCATTGATTATGCATTTCATTTCATGGAGAATTACCCCCCCCCCCCTCCATTCGCCCTCATAACAACATTTTGGAATATATGAATCCCATTACGAGGCCCATTCACATGCACATAGTGACATTCCATAAGCTTTTTGTTTTCCTTTTTTTAAATGGCGAACTCTATTCTGGTACATTGCTCTTCCCTATACCTCCTTGTCTTATGGTAGAAGAACTTTGATTGCACTTGAACTAAATCAAGTATAGGACTTCCATTGGGTATATTGGGGCGATCGGATTAAATGATTTGAATGGGCGCATTTTGGAAGCTCAGAAAGTATTGGATGGGACACCACAATGCCCAACGACGATAGTCCTATTCCGAAGGTGCACTCTCTCTTTTATTTATTTTTGATTGTCTCTCATTAGAAGTGTAATTTGTAGAAAATATCACTTTCAGCATCCTCAAACTTTGCATGAACTTTGTTGCGTCACCAGGTACCCCTTTACCGGAGATTTTGGGAACATGAGCGGCGGTCCCTCCGTTCCCGGAGTGGGGGGGGGGGGGGGGGGGGGGGGTTCTCCCTACTCACTTGCCCCCACTCTCATAAAAATCCAACGGAGATGAATCAATGGAATACAGTCATCAACTCCGAGATTCTACTGCGACACAGAGGACAAAGGCCGTCCCCCGTTGTGACAACTTCTTTTGCGCATTGTTCACACGTATACAAGTGGCGACAGGGAAGCAAGACGCAGTTCTTCCTCTGGTCTAAACAAATGGTGCATAGATTTTCGTCAGGATTAGATGTAGGACTACTAGCCCTGCTAGTAAGTTTTTTTGTTAAGGTATTCAACTTTATATAAATGTTGATTAAAAAGCAGCTGAATAAGAAAGCCATAATAAATCCAATTATAAGAGAAATGACAACGATTCTCCATTGAGAGTTCAATGAGCTTTCAATATTCTCAAATCGCTCATAATACGCGTCATCCAAGGTCCAGTCTGGGTCCATGGCATGGTTGGGTTCCCCGGCTATCCACCACCAAAAAGCCCAGTAGAAAAGATAACGACACCACGTATCTGTCAGCAATCCAAATAAAATTTGCCAGACCATCTGCAGGACAATGTAGGCCAACCCAGCACAGATCACCACCTTGACTTCGAAAGCCCTGTACGCTGGAGGCACATCTCGATCTAGAAATCGAAGAGTTCTTTCCAGAGTTCCAGTCAAACGATTCACAGTTGTCTCCATTTTAAGGTTTTGATCTCAATGATTCAGTTGCTCCGTTACGATGTATAAGGGTGGTAGCTCATCACCGATGGATTTGTCTGTTAGCAGAATAAATTGAAATTGAAATATCGTATTTAGGTTCAGAGTATAATATACATTACAAAGAAGGACACAGTGTTCACTCTTACCCTGATCTAAGATGGTCGTTATTCAGGGATGTTTATTGGGTCCATTATTATTTTCCACCTAGTTAATGTTTATACTTTACTACCAGACTGTTTATCACATGGTAATGTGGATAATAATATACTAATTTAAGTATACTGACATTTTTATAATACACTAGTTATCAATAATCGTTTGCTGCCAGGCGCACCGGAAGCAGTTTGGGATGGGGGGATGGGGGGGGGGGGGGGAGGGGGCAAACATTCCAGGGGGCTCACCTTCCAGGTGCAGTGACGTAATGAGAAAAAAACGTTCTGGAGGGGGGGGGGGAGGGTCAGACGAAAAATCTGCATCACCACCAGTCTTACACGTTACATGCAGGTCCTGCGGAACGTTTTAGAAGTGGAGTTTTAGAGATCAGGAAAGGCGTAAATTGGCGTGGGGTCCAGGGCGTGAGCCTCAGCAGGGGGTCAAGGGGCTGAGCCCCCGGAAGCTCAGGGGTATTAGGTATTTAATTACGGTTAGATGAGCATCCAGGTGCCCTCTTTAAGCCATTGACGTGTTCCAGGGGGGGGGGGAGAGCCCCCAGAAGCTCAGAGTTTTTAATATTTAACTACGGTCAGATGAGCATCTAAGGGCCGCCTTAGGGCCCTTGGTGAGGTCCAGGGGGAAGAGTCCCCAAAAGCTCAGGGGTTTTAGGTATTTAATTACGGTCAGATGAGCATCCAGGGGGCAGAGCCCCCGGAAGCTCAGGTTTTTTTAGGTACTTAATGACGGTCAGATGAGCACCTAGGGGCCTGCCTTAGAGCCCTTGGTGGGGTCCAGGGGGCAGAGCCCCTGGAAGCTCGGGGTTTTTAGGTATTTAATTACGGTCAGATGAGCATCCAGGGGCCCGCCTTAGGGCCCTTGGTGGGGTCCAGGGGGCATAACCCCCGGAAGCTCGGGGTTTTTAGGTATTTAATTAAGGTCAGATGAGCATCCAGGGGGCAGAGCCCCGGAAGCTCAGGGTTTTTAAGGTATTTAATTACGGTCAGATGAGCACCTAGGGGCCCGCCTTAGAGCCCTTGGTGGGGCCAGGGGGCAGAGCCCCTGGAAGCTCGGGTTTTTTAGGTATTTAATTACGGTCAGATGAGCATCCAGGGGCCCGCCTAAGGGCCCTTGGTGGGGTCCAGGGGGCATAACCTCCGGAAACTCGGGTTTTTTTAGGTATCTAATTAAGGTCAGATAAGCATCCAGGGGGCAGAGCCCCGGAAGCTCAGGGTTTTTTAGGTATTTAATTACGGTCAGATGAGCATTTTTTATACTTTATTTGTGACATTGGCAGGTCACTTATTTTTTCTCTCCGTCTTTCTTTCTTTTTCTCTTTAACATACTTTTTCAAAAAGTGAGAAGGGGGGGGGGGGGGGGGCTCGAGCCCAGCCACTTTGCAGACCATGATATAAAGGCTTCTAAATAAACGTATTTTTAGCCCGACTGCGCATTTGAGAATTTCTTATTTTCCAACAAACGCATAAAAAGGTATGACCTACAACAAAAATGGAGAAAAAATACCGAAAAATCATGTCATAACAGCAACATTTGCAAATCACTGGTATCGAATAAGAAATACACCCCTCCCCCCTCATCAGTATGCCAGCGTTCAGGGGCTCATGTCTTCTCACCCCTATAACAAAAAAAAAACAGACACGCTTTCCCATTTTCGCACAATATGTCCACGATATGCGCGTGTCGCAATTATAAAGACCTTCATTTATAAATACCGTATATGTGGCATGCGCAATGTTCATGAAATTTAATTCCTGTGAATTTTCCTTTTCTTTGAATAGAATTGTATATATGATTTAATTCAGATTTTTACTATTGTTATGTTCTTTGGGGTTAAAAATACAAACCATGTTTACTCCTTTACTGTTTTTTTGATTTTTTGGAGGGGGGGCGTTTTTTTTTTTTTTGGGGGGGGGGGGGGGGCAAAACTGCCCCCCCCTGCCCCCCGGCGCCTATGTTTGCTGCATTCTTATGAATATATTTTATATTCATGTTTGAACCATCCATTTTATTCCCACCTGCTTTATTGCTGATGATTAAGACAATCATATCGAATTACACAGTTAAATATATAATACATTCATTTGTATATATATATATATATATATATATATATATATATATATAAATAAATATATATATATATATATAAATAGATAGATATATGCATAACATGAAGTGCCTGGTGACCCACTCTTCCACCTCAACTAATTACCATGATTTTCAATTTTGGCATTGGCTGCAAAATGAATCCTCACGGGAAGGGTGTAAAATAATGTAACAACAGATAGGAGTTTGGTATACACATGTACTTTGTTATTTCGACTCTAACCCGTCATCAGGATATGTTTATGTAATTGCAGAGGGGCCTCTTTTGAGGCTGTAAAAGGACATGTACCGTAGACTAGTGAATATTGTGGAATCCCCATTTATTTTTTAGGAATGAGCTAGACCAGCCATAATCTCCCCACGAGGGGCTCTTCTCCATATGAAAGGTCACTATGAACATGACGGACAAAGAAAGCGGACAAAATATACAGTTCCTCAGGTAGACAAAGGAACATCCCTTCACTGCTATTATGTTAAAATGTGTAAAACAGGTGTCACATGCATATCTACCTGTTCTACACATTTTTACATAATAGCAGTAAAGGGATGTTCCTTTGTCTACCTGAGGAACTGTATATTTTGTCCGCTTTCTTTGTCCGTCATATTCATAGTGGGTACTATGTCCGATTTGCAGGCCACACAAATGAGAAGGTTAAAGGGCAAGTCCACTCCAAAAATAACTTACTTCCAATAGAAGCAGAACAATTAGACAAACCAATCGAAATCGGATAACTAATAGGGGGGTAATGAATTTTTCATGACATGAAAAACTTTGGAAACCAAAAGACAAATTAGCAACTCACCCATGAGTCTGTGACGCCATTGCCTCGGCTACTCACCAATTGTTTTCTTTATATTAATAATATAAATTTCCAATTTTCCCCCTAAAACTCCTATTTCCTCACACAAGGGTCCAAATTATATTGATAGTAATATGTTTTAGTGTGGATGCACTAATATACAGTAATTTTTTCAGTAAAATCATGAAAAATATTAAATATTCAGGAAATAGTATCAATTCTTCAAAGTTCATACAAGATTTTCTGAAATGTCATGCACGCAATATGAAACGAATGGTATAACCTAGGCAAAGGACTGGGTAATCACGTTTTTTTGTGGAAACAACGGGAAATTAACGGGCCCGATAAAAATAATTTTTAATAAAATTGGCAATTTGTGTTGTGATTTTCAAAGTTCCATATATCACTTCCTTATTAGCTATCCGATTTTACTCAATTTTTGTTCGCCCTGTTTTTCTTGTTTTTTCTATTAAAAGTAAATTATTTTTAGGAGTGGAATATAAGTCTTTAAATTCCAATGGCATTTGAAAAAAAATACTAATTTAGAACTTCCTTCAAGACGAAATGGCTTGAAAATTTCTTTTTGTGGGAAAATAACGACCGTAAGTTGCAGGGCTGCCAACTCTCACGCAATCTGCGTGAGTCTCACGCAATTCACCCCATTCTCAAGCTCTCACGCTGATCATAGGAACTCTCACGCTGAACCCCGAAAATAGAAACTAAAGAAAAAAAATGTCTATTATATCGGATATTCAATATCCCTGCCGAAAGTTTCAACATTTTTTTAACCACACATGCGCAAAGCTAAACCATCAATGCAAATTGTTTCGGTTTGCCGCGCAAAGACAAGATGGTGAATTGCCATTGGCTTATCCTGCGTGTGCGAGTGACGTCGTCACTTTAATATGAAGCGGGGTTTTTGTGCGAGACACGACAAGCGAGTGTAGATGCCATGGCCTGTCAGTTTCGCCGTAATACTCGTAAAAGTGCACTGGTGGTAAAGCCTACATAACGGCAAGCACTAGCTACCGCAGTTTAACTTGGTTGCTCTCTACATGTAGCTGAACGTTCGTTCGTTCGTGTCTCCTTAGATCAAGATTAATGTAAAGTTCCTAAATTAAATTAATAATAGATTAAGTTTTTGAATTCCATCGCCCAATGGCTGCGATGGCCGTCTCATTTAAAAGGGCCAGCTATATGTCTTTATCTGATGATTGTCATGCATGATGCACATGTATCATCATGCACCTCGCATGTAGGCTGCTAGACTAATATTAGTCGTTTCCATGGTGTTTATTATATAAATGGCCAGGCTAGCGTGTAAAAAAAAATTGCGCGGCCTGGGCAGTCCTCTTTAGCCCTCTACGACCAAATCGGCTATATGGTACAGTACTTCAGGCTTCAGCCGGTACATGCGCGAGTTTAAACTCTTGTCTTGAAATATTAAAATTCATGGTTTCGATCGTTTATACGAGAGTAAGAATGATTTTGGAAAGGTGCTTGTATATAATTGATATGGCAGTTATATTAACTATGTTCTGTGTATTCTATTGAGAACGAAATTGTGATTTAATTTTTTCCAAAAAGAGTGTGTTAAGAGTGTGACTGTGTCTGAGGTTCAACTGCTAAGCTTATATAAAGACAGTTGATTTGGAATAATGCACTTACAAATGTGGAATTTTGTATTTTTTCAAGGTCAGTGTACTTCATGAAATCAAATAACCTATTTGAATCCTGCCTTATGTATTTGTGGAATCAGGGTTAAAGTATGCACCAGATTGCACCATTTCAATTGCAAAATTGTAAAAGCTCCCTACCGTGGAAGGGGGGACACCCCCCTTCCACACCACCCCCCCCCCCTCGGGCGCCTCGCAATGTCTCACTCCATACTCTTTCCAAAGGTCGGCAGCCCTGAAGTTGTTGAATCGACTTTAGGGATTGCAGTCCTTTTAGTAAATAGTCTGATTTCAGACCCTTGCACCGAATGGTGGTATGTTTTGTGCTGCGCAAAGATTCAATCAGTTTAATTTTTGCCATTACAAGAAGTGGGTTATTGATGTCGACGAATGGTCATGCACCCTTCCTAGATCATTTTATGTGTGTACACACAACAGAAGTTTTAAAAAGATTAGGTGAAAATGCCATTGTAATTTAAAGGTTGATGTTCATTCAGCATCAACAAGCAGGTTAAAATGGGTACGTGTTACTCATAAATCTGGGGGAAAATAGCAGTTATCATTTACAACATTATCTGCGTTATTTTGCCCGAACCGCAACATGGAAAATGAGGGGTCTCGGGGTAAAAAAGAAATTTGAACGAATTATAATATAGTGCAATTGGAATAAAAAAAACTCTGCGATAGACATAGTTATTCAAGAGTGCTCAGTTTGAAAAATGAAAATACCTTTGATCTGCCCTTATACCAGACCGAAAGCTTTATTCTCCGATATCGACGGTTGTTCCGCCGAGACTACGTCTGGCTCAACTGACCACATCGATAGTATGCATGGGGAAGGTTGACAAAAATGGCAGTTTTATGAATTACCCATACCACACGGTTATTTCTCTCTACCTTTTTATACATGCTTCCTCCACTGGAGTGTTCTAGCTATTTTACACGGAAGTGCTAAATTCGTTTTTCATTATAAGTCTTCCTGGTTTTATGATAATTTGCACGCGATGTATGGACCGTTTTAAAATCAATGTAAGCCATGTTCGTATAGAGTAAATACACCGGCGGGGAAAACCCAGTTGTCTGATAACAAGCGACAGTATAGACGAACGGCCAGTGTCAAAGGAAGAAGATGTTGATAAACAATCATCAATTAAAAGCAAGAGATCAATTTTTAGTAAGATTTGCAAAATGTATTACGCACCTCTAGTACTGGAAGAATCAACAGGTCTTTGTGCAGACTTTGTAGGTATGCAATGACTCTGTTCGCCGGGTCGACTATCCCTCGGGATATCCGTCAGACATGTTTTGGTGGTTATTTCATGTAAACAAAAAAGTATGATTGCACTCAGGCGCGGATACCCGGGGGGGGGGGGGGGGGGGGGAGGGGCGACGCCCCTGGTAAAAAAAAATAAAAAAAATAGTGCTCTCAGGGAGGTTGGGCAACTTTAAATAATACATTTCAATATTATTTAGCGATTTCGGTTTCGGGAAACCACACTGGTATAGATTACCCCCCCCCCCCCAGATATCCACACAATTTCCAGGATGACGTTCCAGCTTAAGATTCCACTGGGGAAATATTGCTCAACTACCAGCAGCCTGTACTTCTTAGTGTGTTAGGCCCTAATGACATTTGTGTTTTACGCAATCAAAACGTGGCCTGTGTTTTGACCATACAAATTAAGGAATCGCAGGGCTTATAATGCAGCTGTGCTTTACAGGTTTGTGTGAGGAAAGCAACCGAGCTAGAAAATTTTCAACTGTGGAATACTATAAAATATGCATTCTACAGCAGCCTACAGCCAAATGACTGCATATACAAAACAAAATGTGGTATGTTTGAGAAAAAGTGTGTGTTCGTGGGGGGGGGGGGGGGGGTGGCGGTGGACCAGCCTTTTTTCCCCTCCCCCATCTCTTTTCGGCTTGAGTGGTTAATATTGACTTGATTGAATAGTGAGAATATCAGAAATACCCCAGTCAAACCGACGGGATCGACTCCAAACCAATAACACATTGAACAAGAATATACATTACAACAAATGGACAACAAACTCTGGAGAAAAAACAACAAACAGAAAACTGATATATATATGCTTATTTTTTATTAACATAATGTTTATTTTCTAAAAAAATATTCTACAATTAATTGAAAATAAAATACCTTTGGATATTTTATTAATGCAAGCCTATGAGTATCAAATTTATATGTCAACTTTATTGTCAACTTCAATGACAATTTGCATTCTAAGTCTAAGGAATATGCGTTATACCAAATCCACCACCACATAGACTTTCAAAGAACCAACTCGATTTAATAAACAAGATATTAGTAAAGAAAATTAAATTATCAAAAAGCAGTTTACACAATGTCCTCTCCTAGTAACATTGTCTTGTCAAACATAGTGTGCACTGTATTCACTGCCTATTGAAGCAAGTGACAAAATAAAAATGGTAAAATGACACACACAAGCCTCTCCGACCTACAGGTTTCTTCTCATTTAGGGAACTTGAAAATACCTTCAACCTGAATACAAAGCATGAAACGAGTCATGCTATAGTGTAAGGAAAAGGCGATTATACACCAATTACACCAGCATAAAAATATCACTTTTCGAACGTATCGTTACGGTTTTTGATGTTCCTGAATGAAATGGAAAGAAGAAGAAGAAGAAGAAGAAGAAGAAGAAGAAGAAGAAGAAGAAGAAGAAGAAGAAGAAGAAGAAGAAGAAGAAGAAGAAGAAGAAGAAGAAGAAGAAGAAGAAGAAGAAGAAGAAGAAGAAGAAGAAGAAGAAGAAGAAGAAGAAGAAGAAGAAGAAGAAGAAGAAGAAGAAGGAGAAGAAAATAAGGAAGAAGAATAAGAAGATAATAAAGAAGAAGATACTGAACAATAAGAAGATAGTAAAGAAGAAGAAGATGTAAAAAAAAAGAGAATAAAAAAAAATGCAGATGAAGAAGAAGAAGAAGATGATGAAGAAAAAAGAGAATATGCAGAAGATGAAGAAGAAAAAGAAGAAGAAGAAGAAGAAGAAGAAAAATAAGATGATAAAGAAGAACATGTTAAAGAAGAAGGAGAAGATGCAGAAGGAATACATATTATAATCTCACATATACATGAATATCTAAACAAAAATCAATTGAATATAGGAGATTAGTTTTGTAATGCTGTTAAATCACAAATCGTACATTATGTCATTATTATTACAATAGAAATAATATCATTTACCAAAAGAATTCTCAAGAGTATATAGATGCACGTAAGGGCCCCAAGTGATGCAAAATCAGAATGGGGACATCAGATATATATATGTACTCCTCATCTTTATATAGGCACAGAGAAAATCAGATACAGCCGACTGTCACTATGGTTGACTCTATGCTGCAAAATATCGGTTCTTGATAACATGATCACTAGAACTGAGCGTATGTACGGGCGAATGGAATGGATGGACAGACAACCCCAAAACATAATGCCTCTGGCTACTTCTTTGCGGAGGCATAACAAGAGAATCTACAATAGGAAAGGATTCAATAGTGCAATTTAAAATCGTTCTTATTTGCCTAAAAACACTCTGATCTGGAAAGTCTTTAAAAAATGAAATGCTTTGTTAAAATGTGTTAAAATATTTCAATATATATATATATATATATAAATATATAAATGGTAATAAACAATCCTAAAAACATATAGAAGTATATTAAAAACATTGCTGTTATATTCACGGAATGTCAATTAGTATCAAAATATACAGGCCACCATGTACATGGAGTGGCAAATAAGATAATTGTCCCCCAAACCATAGAAAGAGAAGAAGACAAAGATTCTGTCATTCTTGAAGAATTCTTCCATTTACGTCAAATCGTGTAAAAAATGCCAAAAATGTGAGGTATTACATATTCAGTTATATCATTTGAATTAGCTTATCATTAATTTACTACACCAGTAATCTGTTGATCTGTTTTGAAAACATATATCAAATTATATCCTGCATCAAAAAATTGTTGGCTTTTGATTGGTTGAGAGCTCATCACATGACAAAAAATATTTGAGCTATTTTTAGAAAGTACTATATGAGAGTACTATTTTGGTTTACTATTTGGGAGTTGAAAACAAAACTGTGAATATTTTTTTTTGAATTGAATCAATTTTTTTTTTAAATCTTAATTTAATGAAAACAAAATATTTTAAATCTTTTTAGATAAAAATTGACATTTTTTTTTGTTCTAAATTTTTTTTCCCAAAAATGTTTTTTTTTTTTTTTTTTTTTTAAATAAATTTTTGATGCAGGATATAAAACAAATATACCTTGCCTTCTATTTGAGGTACTGGTTAAACTATGGGCCTCGGTGACTCCAAAAGTACCATTTGCTTCGGGGCTGCGCCCCTCAGCAAATAGTACTATTGGAGTCACCTCTTGTGCATAGTTTTAACCAGAACCTCTCAAGGCAGTGTATATTTGTATACTATATCACCTTCCTTCATGAATTATGGCTGCAAGTCTACTTTACTGTAAGTACAAGAATGTGAATATAGTATGTATTCATAAATAGTAATATTATTTATTGATCAAAATGTCATATAAATGAAGTAGAGATATATAGATAAAAGGTGGTGCCCTGATGAATACTTTGCAATAATGTTGTATTCTAAAAACTCTGTAATTTTTACACAAGGGAAAATGAAAATATTCATATCTAACCGAAGTTAGGAAAAGTCTTTTCTTAATTTCCACACAAAGACAGCGGTGTTCAAGTATAGCCTAAAGTAAATGGACATTGACCTGAGCATCAATAATAAGTACCTAATCTCCATGATTTCAATGATATGACAATCAAAATTGTTTTCACTAGCAGAAAATGTACAACATTTTGGCGAAAAAGGACCCAGATTTCCCGCCGAGGTTTATATGAATGCTATTTTATAACGTAGGAAAAATGAAAGAATAACAAACAGAAAGGGTGCCCATACATTTGCTCCTGCTCCAGACTTTGTTTTGCCAATGATATAGGGTTATGTTGAGGGTTGCAAATGGGTTTTAAGTTAGGTTTAGGGTTAGGGTTATTGTTCAGATAATAAAGTATAGTAATATGTCAAGGGCTGAAATTAAGAATTCGGTTAGTGTAGGGAATTGTTTGTAATGTAATTGTCACAGGAGTATGTTTCATAAAACCGTGGAAAGAGGTAGTCAGTAATGATGATAACTCTATACTTCCATATAATAGTACTATAACAGTAATGAGTTTGATTACCTAAAGAAGCCTCATACGTAGCAATGCTGTTCTTCCTGAGGGCCCTGTAATTATTGCTTCAGCAATTGCCAGGTACCTTTCGTACACCCATGTGTACTCTGGAGAGTGGAATTTGATGATTAATGTTTTACCAGACACTTAAAAGGGATGTCTGTCTCATTAAAAAGTTGGTTTTAATAAATAGAAAACCATATCAGTAAAATAAGGGTTCGTATGCTAGGGCTGCAAATAAAACACATGCTCACTCTAAAATTAAGGAGGAGATGACATCGATGTGTGTATGTGTGTGTGTGTTTGCTATAAATGGCTATACACTTGATTTTACATGGTTTACAGAATTTCTACATCTAAATCTTACTCAAATCTCAAATACCCAATTATAAACCAATATTCTTCTTATTTTCACATTTTTCTACTACCGTACATGTATTAATTCTATTAATTCTACTCCTACTCTGCTCTTGTATCTGAAGAAAATATACATGGATAGAAAACATGTCAAAAGTAATTTTACACACACACACACAACAACAACAAAAATTATGGGGAAATCAATAATTCTGAACTCTTCATCATGTTGCCAATGTAAAGATTTTGATTCTCATTTACCATTCTAAAATCCCTGGCACTATCAAATGCCATAGGATAACACAACATAAATGGATAAAGGTGTTTACAGAAATCATTGTTATTTCTGCTCTTGTATCTTGATACATTTATGTAGGGCTATGAATCACAAGCTATGATGCCAAACTGCATATAAGGACAATTCCTGATCAGGCCCACTCAATTTCCACTGCTTCATCCATCAAAAGTTATGATGCCAAACTGCATATAAGAACAATTCCTGATCAGGCCCACTCAATTTCCACTGCTTCATCCATCAAAAGTTATGATGCCAAACTGCATATAAGGACAATTCCTGATCAGGCACACTCAATTTCCACTGCTTCATCCATCAAAAGTTATGATGCCAAACTGCATATAAGGACAATTCCTGATCAGGCCCACTCAATTTACACTGCTTCATCCCTCATGTTGCTGTAGATATTCAATGAATATGTATTTATATTTATTTTTGCTTTAATTAAAAAAAGGCACTTAATCAAGATGAAGATACATGGAATTAACGGAAGTTATCATACAGGTAGACATAGGTCTTCAATCTACACAAGTTTCTCTCCTTTCTCATTAAAAAAATCCCTGAAACAGACTGGCTTAAAATCTGTTCAATCCATTGCCCCACGGCAAATTACCTGTATTTCTATGAAATAGTCCTGCAAACATACCTCTACAAGTCTTCTTAATACGATCATAGACTAAAGGACAGGACCTTGTATCCTCTGGGGGGTGTTTCATAAAGCTGTTTGTAAAGTTATGCATGACTTTTAATACAAATGACTTAAATATGAAAAGCCAAATAGGATGCTCAACCATTTTTAACTGCATCAACTAAAGTTGAACTGTGCAGATGTAGATTAACATTCTTATTATAACAAACATTTTTTATGCAAAGTATATGTTTTGCCAAAATTTAGTTGAGGTTATTGGAAATATAGTCACATTTTGTTAAAACATCAGGAAAAACTTTGGGCATCCTATCTGGCAATTCATATTCAAGTCGTTCATAAAGTCTTGTGTAACTTTACAAACAGTTTTATGAAACACCCCCCAGGAAAAGGTATTGTATAATTCACATCATTATTATTACCACTATTTACTGGCTTACTTACGATCAAATTTCTCATTTTACAATATTCTCAATCAAATGCCCAAGTATTAAAATTGGTCGAAATTCATGCTTCACTGTTCATATCATATATTTAATCTAACTTCACCCATCCCCTCTTTCTCTTGTATCCTTTTGATAACTTCATATTTTGTTTTCCTTTCAACTCTTATGATCTTAGTATTTGAGTCAAATTATCCATACCTGTTGATATTGCTATGGATATGTTTTAATGACATATACTCAAACTGTAATTTAGCCATTGGGCTGTGAATGTAAAGTTTTAGAGCAATAAATACAGAATATCATTAAGGAACCCCTAATTTAGGGAGCAAAATATTGCAGGTACTTGTTCATTCTATGAGTGTGATGTACGTCTTGCAACCATCAACAGGCTTGTTTGTCAGCTCTTGCTTTATGGAGAACTTTTGACCTGGTACAAGGTCAAAGGTGAATCGGCGGAGCAGCTTTGCAAGAATCACTCTGGTCTCCATCTGCAGAGAGTTAACAACAAAGAGTGCTTTTAAGGTTAGGGGCTAAGACTAGACTGTAATAAAAATACTAAACTGATGATGATGACGACAATAATGATAGTGTATATGATGATAATGATGATTATGATGATGATGATGATGACAATGATGATAGTGTATATGATGATAATGATGATTATGATGATGAAAATGATGATGATAGTGTATATGATGATAATGATGATTATGATGATGATTATGATGATAGTGATGATGATGATGATTACGATTATGATGACAATGATGATGACTATGATTATAACAAGGATAATGACGACGACTACGATTATAACAAGGATAATGATGATGACTATGATTATAGCAAGGATAATGATGATGACTATGATTATAACAAGGATCATGATGATGACTATGACTATAACAAGGATGATGACGACGACTACGATTATAACAAGGATAAAGATGATGACTATGATTATAACAAGGATGATGATGATGACTATGACTATAACAAGGATAATGATGATGACTATGATTATAACAAGGATAATGACTGACTATAACAAGGATAATGACTATGACTATAACAAGGATAATGATAATGACTATGACTATAACAAGGATGATGATGACTATGATTATAACAAGGATGATGACGACGACTACGATTATAACAAGGATAATGATGATGACTATGATTATAACAAGGATCATGATGATGACTATGATTATTAAAAGGATAAAGATGATGACTATGATTATAACAAGGATGATGATGACTATGACTATAACAAGGATAATGATGATGACTATGACTATAACAAGGATAATGATGATGACTATGATTATAACAAGGATGATGATGACTATGATTATAACAAGGATAATGATGATGACTATGATTATAACAAGGATAATGATGACTATGGTTATAACAAGGATCATGATGATGACTATGATTATAACAAGGATAATGATGACTATGGTTATAACAAGGATGATGATGAAGACTATGATTATAACAAGGATGATGATGATTATGATGATAATGATGTGTGCATTTTTCTATAGCTCTTTATACCCTTGCATCTGGAATATGTTTAGGGCTGTGACTCAAATGTTAATAAGCCAACTAAATAGAACTTACCATTGCCATTGACTGTCCTATACATGTCCTCTGACCCAGTGAGAAAGGGAAGTAGGCATACAGGTGACGAGGCCTAGTGGGAAACAAATATACACAAGTCTGTTGGTCAAACCTGAATAGAAGAACTACCCCAGGGAGACACACAAAAAGTGGTCTTCTTTAATAGGCAGGTGGTCTTTGTATAAAGTTTTTTCTTTAACAGGTTTCAGTTAGATCAATATTCCAATGGAAACTAATATTGTACTTTCTATAGATACATGGTCTTTCCATACAGGTGATTTGGAAAGCAGGTTTCATTATACATTTGAAGAAAAATATTCACAAGATCTAATTTAAAAACTGACTTATCCCAAATTAAAGGGCATCATTTCATAACAAGGGCTACAAGTTGAATGGTGATCCAACCTTTCAACTATTCAGTTGATTCGGGGGAAGACAGAAAATCAGGGAAATGTATTGCCTGATGTTTGAACAAAATCAGACAGACAATAATAAAGTTATGAATATTTGAATGTTGAAATCACTAAAACAATGTGAATCTCAAATTGGCATGATGGTCCTTTGACAAACTTCCTATATCTTATACAATGAACCTGCAAAAAATTCCAGTTTCTCTCCTAAGTTCCTTTTCACTTGACGCTGAATTAGAGGTGTTGTGGTCTAGTGGATAAATTACCAGACTGCATATCACAAGGTACAGGGTTCAAATCCCAGCCTGGTACCAATTGTAATTGATTTTATTTCATTCATCATTAAAGGTATTACAAAGTTTTGGTATGGGGTCATGAATTTGGTTCAAATTAACATATTGGAAGCGTATGCGTTCCTACAATATTCATTGATCGTTGTCGCGGTTGAAATCGAGTCTAAAATTATGAAATTGTAAATAATAAACTTCTTATGTCGTATAGCTCCCTCTCAAGGTCAAGATATTAATTAAGCTATAAAACAATGTTTTTTGATTAAAATCGACCGATTAGCTATTCCCATTTGGAAATTATATATCACAACTACATATTCTGAGATTTTCATGGTCGCAGCTACCATTGTACGGCCATAGGCGCTATTTGAAATTTATCAAAATTTACCGGGAGCACCGGTAAATTTTTATATTCAATTTTTCTCGAAAACAGAAGTGTTTTAGGAGCTAATTTTTTTAGGGCTTATAATACATCTACAGGGGCATCCAAATATATCAAAATTGTAAAGATTCACTATCCACCCAATTTTCAAAATTTCCCAAAACTTTGTATTACCTTTAAAACATATGAAATTCAAAACATAGTGTACAAGTTGAGAAAAACATAGCATACAAGAACTACAAAAATGTCATATGAATGTGGAGACAGCTAGGAAAGACAAAGGCTTATTGGTGCTGCCACCAAAACAGTAAGATCCTATAATATTGTTGTTAAAAAAGGTGATAAGAAACGCACAAAAAAGAAATGCCTATAGAGAGGGAAAAAACAAAAACAAAAACATAACAAAAACCTGACTGTGTACAGAATTTCAATCGTTATTTATATTTTTTGGATTCAAAATGATTTATATCACCTTTTAAAAACATTATTTGATGGACTATATTTTATATCATGAGGTTTATTCCACAATTGTGGCCCTTGAAAAAATAGAGATTTTAAAGTTATATTTAGTCTTATTTTTTATAAATGAACATTAGAAGAACTTTGAGTATTATATGAATGCAATTCAGCATGACGATAATCTACACTTGCCACTCTCCACTCAGATAAAGAGTAAGTGGCACAGAGAGAGGAAGAGAGAAAGGGGGAGAACGAAGGAACACAAGAAAAAGGATATATGCAAACTTACGTTTCATCAGAGACTTGAAATCTTTCTGGTCTGAATTCTTCAGGATCATCAAAGTATTTCTCCATCTTGCCCATGATAAAATGATTCACCTGAAATAGAAACAGAATGGAAAGTATTTCCATGATTGTAGGTCACATGGTATAGTGAAGATTCTCCCTAATGCATATAACTCTTTAAACTTTCATCTCTGTCTGTCTCTCCCTCTCATTATCTGTCTTGTATTCTGCTTATTTACTACATTTTTGTTGCTAATTTGAATGGATACCTAAATTGTATTTTCCCATGGAGCATATTGAACCATTCAATCGATCGATCCATCCATCCATCCATCACTTTACTAACCCTCACCCTGGTTCCCTTTGGCATCATCTATCTACAGCATTCTATTTCATTGGTACTTTCAATAAACCAATCAATCAATTTGTTCATCCATCTATCTACCCATCTATCAATCAATCCATCCATCTATCCATACATCTATCATTCAATCCACCCATCCATCCATCCATCCATCCATCCATCCATCACTTTACTAACCCTCACCCTGGTTCCCTTTGGCATCATCTATCTACAGCATTCTATTTCATTGGTACTTTCAATAAACCAATCAATCAATCAATCTATCACCCCATCTATCCATCCATCCATCCATCTATCCATCCACCCATACATCCATCTATCTATCTATCCACCAATCCATCCATCTATCCATCCATCCATCCATCCATCCATCTATGATCCATCCATCCATCCATCTATCCATCCATCCATCTATCCATCTATCCATCCACCCATCTATCACATGGCTTACCCTCAATCTGGTTCCCTTTGGTATGGTGTAGCCACAACATTCTATTTCATGGGCTCTTTCAATAAACCAATCAATCAATTTGTTCATCCACCCATCTATTCATTCATCCATCCATCCATCCATCCATCCATCCATCCATCCATCCATTAATCCATCCATCCATCCATCCATCCATCCATCCATCCATCCCTCTATCCACCATCCATCCATTAATCCATCCATCCATCCATCCATCCATCTATCAATCAATCCATCCATCTATCTATCAATCACTTGGCTTACCCTCAGTCTAGTTCCCTTTGGTATAGTGTAGCCACAGCATTCTATTTCATGTGCTAATGATCTAGTGGAGCCGCTGACAGGAGGAAATTGTCGCATTGATTCTTTCATGACCTTCACAACAAATGAAAAAAATAAAATACAATCAAAACTCTCTTTCATACATGAGGCGGTTAACTGAAGCTGCCAACTTATTACTCAGTATTTTACATGTCAATGAATATGGAGAGGGGGTTAGAAAATGTATCTGCTATAACATAGGCCCCTATGCATACCGTTTATTACTTATCAGTGACCTACAGTATAAGTTACAGAAATGTAAATCGAACTACACTTTATATATCAGTTTATTTCTCATAAATGAGAAAGAGGGATAAAAGATTAGTCGAATGGGACAAGTTTAAAAAAAAAGCTGAAAGCTCACAAACATCAAACACTAGCTTTGGAAGATCAACATTCAAATCAATTTATTATATATCTTCACATGGGCAACAAGAGGGGGGGGGGGGGGGGGATGCAAAACAGAAAGAAAAAAAGAGAAATCTCACCAACATCAAATACTCCAGCTTTGGTAGATCACTGTAGTCTACAAACGGTTTGTCACCCAGCACTTCCTCTATCTCTATTAATAACCTGCAGGAAAAAAAAGAAAAAGGAGTAGAAATTCATAAGATTGTATGACACCTGCTCCGGCAACAATTGCTCTGTGGACAATTACCTGCCATGTCAGAATTCCCAACTTTAAGTAAAGACCAAAACCTATACCTTAACCTTACCATAAACCTATACTTCAAACACTAATCCTAACCCTAATAAATTCCTGAGCAATTGTAACCGGAGCAAATGTCCGAACAGCATCCACATAGGTATGCATCTTTACATAACAGATTTACATGAATAACTAAAATGGTGTCTGAGTTTAAATCAAAAGCAAATCATTTGTTACGTAAAAGATGGTCATCCTTTTACCAATGTACCATACTGGTATATAAAATAGGGTATTTGTAACTGAGTATCCTACTGGCTGAAAGGTGTCACATGACACTCCACAATATGTTATAGTTGCACAAGCATGCAATGTAACAACCTATTTTGACACGAGAAAACACATGCAAAAGTAAAGTAGACTGCAACCTCTCTTCCTTGTGCATACCCATCGTATATTGAACGCCGGAGCGTGCAATATTTGTATAATATCATAAATCAGTGAAATAAGTTTGGGCAGAAGCTCAGCATTAATGTATGATGTATTCTTCTGAACTCTTTGAGTGCAGCTATATTTCAAGCTCAGAATGACATCAATATTTCTTCTTTTTGAGTCACTACACAAGCCTGGTCCAGTGGAGAACACAGGATCTGGCCTTGGCATTGGAACCCTCTAGGTCTTTTTTTTTTTTTTTGGGTGGGGGGGGGGGGGGGGGGGGGGTACAGGGTTCTTGGAGGAGGGGGCAGACTGAAAGGTATTTCATCATCTGTTCCTCCCTACAGCCCCACATAGTTCCTCCACCTTTACTACAGCCCCATTTATACATGAGGACTTTTCATCATCCCGTTCCAGTCCGAAGGCGATTACTACTCACTTTTTCAATACTTCTGGATATCTGCATATCTGTTGCAATGTGAAAGACAGATGGTTCCCTGTTGTTTCTTGCCCTGCAAAGTGACAGTGAAAATAATTCATTTCATTACAACATTCACATTTGTACGTCTGTATGTGATGGCAGAGCTACAGTGTATGTCACATCATCAGTTTGAGCAAACCACACCATCGAGGGGTCACGCTTCTCTGTCTCTGTGAGGCTCCATCGCACAGTTCAAGGCGTAACGCATAACTCCATGAATAAATTAACGGTATATAAGGATGACATGCAAAATGTACCCAATATGTAGGCGCATTCAATTAAAAAGCTGCAATCAATCGTTTATACATGCACCATTCTTTGTATTTATCACTTTCACTGACTTCACAACTCAAATACAAAGTTCACCAATGGCATTTAATGCAGAGGTTAAAGAGTTGTTTAACAAGGACTTGGGATATCTTCATAGGGTTGTGCGTTATACGCGACTGCATGCGAGTTGGCAGAGTCACCTTGAACGGAGTGTGGAGGATCCTCGTAGAGACGGAGAAGTGTGATCACTCAATAGTGTGGTTTGCCCAAGCTGAATATGTAGACTCCTAATTTGTACAAAGGGAAGAAGATGCCTTTGCACTATAAGTACAGAAAATCAAAGTTTGTCACAACAATATGATATGCAGAGCTGCCATGCAATCTTGTGCGACCAAAAAAAGGAACCATGATCGCAAAAAAAGGAATTCATTAAAACTTAACTTACAACCACGCGCGACACAAGCAGAAATGTCCATTCCTCATGCATTTTTTTTCCATATACCATAGGTAGGTAAGTAAGTAGGCAAGTAAGTATTTTGTTGTTATTTTGGTATTATCAGTGTTTCATTCTTTTTGAGAATATTTTTTTTCTTCAAGTATGTTTTAACCTTAGTTTTCTATTGACTTTGTGATAAAAATAACATTTTAGGGCAGTTGTTTGACGTGCGGTATGTAAGAAAATAAAAATAAAATAAATAAACATAATTTTGGAGAAAAAACAGAATAATTCAGGGAAAAACAGAATGGTTGGCAGCTCTATGCACTATACAAGAAAGGAATACTCTTCCATTATGTTGGTGTAACACTTTTCACCTATTTTTCTTCTAGAATAATTAGAAAGGACTACTGAGCTTCAAGTTCTTACCAGCAACGAAAAAAGTGACAAACTCGTCAATCATCTCCTCCAAACCAAAGTTCTGATCTCCCTGGAGTTCCTTGGATGCATCCAGGAGGTAGGTGAGAATGTCCTGGGGTGTCTCGTCCCCTCGAGCTTTGGCCTCCATTCGACCCAGGATGCAGTCACGCCCAATCTCACGGATAAGATGACACGCCTCCTTCACCTCCTTACGGAAACTCCTGGCGTGGGCGGAGGGGATGTACTGCAGAGAAATAACATGTTTATATAATGTACACATTTATGAAAAGTACATAATGGATTGGGTTCCAAATGATTCAGAATAAAGTCCTGGCTGATCACATATAGAGAAGATGGGGGGGGGGGGAGGAATGTAATTCAGAGAAATCAAGTATCTATATAATAATGGCCACTCAGCGCTCATTTATCCGTCACACAGTGATGCTCATGGCTCAAAGACATTATTACCCTGGTTACAGCCGAGCCGCCAAAGCAATTAACACTCAAGAATACCCGGGTGAGAGTGGAGAGAGCCTTGCTGGGATTTGAACCGTGAACCATGTGATCTACATTCAGGCGACTTATCCACTAGACTACAATTAAACCTCTACATATATGAAAATATTATATGTAAAATCTGGCCTGAAATGAACAATGCAGGAAACAATTATGACCACTTTTCCAGAGAATACGGCATGCCCCTCTCTCCTCTCTCCGAATGAAAATTTCTGGCCAAGGTGGAGGATATGCATTGCAGAGAAACCAAATACTGATATAACGTATTAATATATGAAATATACATATTTGTTAATTGGCCTTTGTACATGTCAGGTAAATGCTCAGGTAATCTTACAGAGAATAAGGCATGTCTCCTGCAATATTAACTCCTTACAAACAATACTCACATGACATAATTTCAATTTCTCATCTCATTGAAGTATTTTATTTTACCTTTTGTTAACATGTATTGCCACTGCAAACAATGGCCACTTTTAAGCAACAACAGATAAATGTTATCAGCTGGTCACTCCCACAGTACCTAAATAGACTTACGGTATGCAATCTGACTTGCTGTTGCTTGTATGGTTTAAAGATACTATGTCCCTTTTGCAGCCAACATCAAATTCTGTAGAACTTTACAAGAATTATGAACATGTCATGTATGTCCTATCTGTGAAATTTAAACTTGAGCAGTGTCCTAATATTCAAATTACGGTATGCAAGGAAACCCGTTTACTGGCTAGAATTTATTGTCAGACACTATTGAGTGACTGACTGGCTTTTTTTCTTCTTTGGTAATAACATACATACAATGAGCTGTAAAGGGTACATGAGCATTTGTCTACATCAATAATCCACTTATTGTAATGGCCAAAAAATGAAACTGATTAAATCTTCGTGCAGCATAAACGTACAACCATTTGGTACAATGGTCTGAAAATCAGACTATTACTTACTGGCTTTACAGCTCTTAAGTTGATTCGACAACTAATAGTCGATTTTTTCCCACTTAAAGACATTTTCAAGCCCCCCTTTTGTTAGGGAAGTTCTAAATTAGTATTATCTTTCAAATACCGTTGGAATTTAACCTTTTCATTTTTTGGGCCTGCAAATTGGACATAGCTAGTACCTTAAAACCTGTCCTTCAAGCCCCATTCAATTGTGGGATGTTAAACCGCTCATCCTTCACAGTTCTGGATCTTATATAACACAAAGATAAGTGAGTACGACCTTTGTTGCCATTTATTTACATATTAAAAAAACACGACACAGTTTACCATGGGACATGTGATCGAACAAGATTTTACTCCTCCAAACAAAAGGGACATACCGTAATTAACGGTGTATAAACCGCCCTCGTCTATTAACCGCACTCCTCTTTTTCGCCCTTTTTTGGCCGACTTAAAAAACAGTAGAGGACCTAGGATAGAACCTTGTGGTACACCATGTAATAGAAGAAAAATTGGAGGAATTATTATTATAAACTACATATTGAAATCTATCAGAAAGATTACTTTCAAACCAAGATGACAGACAAATTTGAGTGTTGTTCTAGTTTCCGAGTGGTGAGTCAACACACTGATTACTGAGCTGGGAGACATTGCCAGGCATAGCGCCAGGTGGAGGGGCATAAATCGAAACTTAAAAAAAAAAAAAACGTGTATAAACCGCACCCCCGAATTTTGATTTTTTTTTCAGCGGCAAAAAGGTGTGGTTAATACACCGTTAATTATGGTAAACAAAAACAAAGATAGAGTTTTAGAGTTGTATTTCTTGAGAGCTTACCGAGTACCAAGGTACAAGGAGTGATTTCTGCAGGCCTTGAAGAACCTTAGTTGCAGCCACAGGAAAAGGACAGCTTGGGTCCTCCATGCTGTTCAGATCAAGACCAAAGCCAACCTTCAAAAAAAGAAAAACGCGTTTCAAAATTGTAATCCATATTTCGCAATGGTCTATTGATAAAGACATTAATTTTTTTGTATTTGTCTACAAAAGAATGAGAGACTTTACTAAAAAACGACATTTTAAAAATATTTTAAATACATTAGGGAATTTCTTATCATAATCAAGATATTTGGTTGATTTGAGTCTCACCTACATGTACATCATACAGTTTAGGAATACCGGTAGAGATGGTTATATATATGCATATCAAAGGTTAAAAGTCATTAATTGTAGCACTGACAGGAAACAACTGCACAAAAATACCACACCACACAAGTGACTCTGATCCTAACCCAGCTTCTATAACCCTGATTCTAATCCTACATGTAGCCCTAGCCCGACCCTAATCCTACCCCTAGCTTTGACCGTATAATACCTAACCTGACCAGGATGATCCACAAGGGGACGGCAACAGGTTTGAATTTTGTTGTACAGGTTTGAAAATCAGCTACAGGTTAATACTAATAATAATTCTCAAAACAATTATTAGTAATAGATAGAACATTTTTAGAAAAATTAAAATGCTTGAAAATATGGCTCAGACTGCACAAGAGTGCATTTGTAAACCCTAGAGTCCTTCAAGTTAGCCCTGGATCCTGGCCACAAGGGACTTTGTGCTTCACATACACCACTTCATACTCTTTACACGTTGCAATTTTACATGATTGAAGTTTTGTTTGTGGACCACCCTGCCTGACACTAACCCGAACTACAACCCTATCATAATCATAACCCTAACCACAACCCTAATCCTAATCCTAACCCTCACCGTAATCCTAATCATAAGCATAACTATTAACCTAACCCGGCCTAACCACAACCATTATCTTAATCATAACCCTAACCTTTACCCTAACCTAACCTTAAACACAACCACAACCCTAATCCTAACCTTTACACTTACCCTAACCACAATCCTAATCCTAAATATAAAACCCTTACCTTCACCCTACCCTCAACCACAAACTTAATCCTAATCATAACATTAACTTTTACCCTAACCCTAGCCTTTTGACAAGGCCTCGTGACTCTAAGCGGCTGAGATGAGTCTAGATACCCGGAGTGAACGCGCGACCGAGTGACGGAACGTCACGAGGCCTTTTGGAAAGTGGGTTTCACTGCTGCGCATGAATTATTCATAGATACATATTAACATGCCAATACGCCTACTTTGGATTTATTGACCAATCAGAACGGCGATCTCCCAGTTGGCTTCGTTCGTGATTCGTTCCATGTAGAGGTCAGTGGTCTTAGCACGTACGTAATAGTTCATAGCATGTAGGTCCATGTTCGCACTACGTAGAGTTGTGTGTGTGTGTGTGTGTGTGTGACGGATACTACTATGCTGACGTCGTGCGAGGATACGTTCGCTGATTGAACGCTCCATTTTCTGGAGCGAATTCTAGTCGGAAACAAGGGTTAACATAAGAAATCCAAATCAGATTGATAAAGGCCACTAGGATGGGCTCCTCGCTCTCGCGTTCACTTGGGTTTTCGCGATTAGTCTCGTTTTAGTCGCTCGGCGTCTATCAGACAAGTGGCCTTGTTTAAAGGCTACCCTAACCCCAACCTTAATCCAAACCATAAACACTTTACAGATGCACGACACTTGACCTCACCTTCCCAATGACATCAAGTGTAATACTGTTGAATTTATCCCTCATGGTGACTACAGTCTGGCCATCAGCCCTCTTCATCAGGTCCTGGACTAGTCGATCAGCACTCTCATTGAAGATATCCATCAAACCCTTCAGGTATCTACATGTACATACGTCAACAAAATTATTCCATTTGAAGCAAATATCAATCAGCAGGGGCGGATCTAGCTTTTTGCTAAGGGGGGGGGTTTGACCAAAATAATGACGATGCAGAGCATCGTCCACGAGCCGATTTTTTTGGGGGTGTTTATTTGAACCCCGTAAGTGATGTTTTCCTGGCATCTATTAACACAATGGAGACCATAAAAAGCAGTGCATGATAACGTCTTTTTAAATCAAGTAACAGTTTAATACACAGTTATATCCAGAGTTATCATGTGTTTGGTTAAGTTACCAGATGAGTTGAATATCTTCTTACAATATTTGCACTTGAAAGGGTTTCTCTCCAGCGTGCGTTCTTTTTTCTTTCTTTTTTTCTTTTTTTTCCCTTTTTTTTTTTTTTTTTTTTTCTTTCTGGGCCGCCCAAGCCCCCTAAACCCCCGCCCAAACCCCCTAAACCCCCCCCCCCCCCCCCCGTAGATCCGCGCCTGAATCAGTATGAAGAACAGTATAGAGGATTGATAAACAAAAGTCATAGAAATGATAAAAATCTTAACAAAATAGGAGCTCATAAAATCAAACCTGGCAGCAACTCACATAGCGCCCCAAGGGTAACTACTACATACTACTCTCACCACCACCACCACCACCACCACCACCACCACCACTACTACTACCACTACTAATGATACAACTGCTGCTACTACTACTACTACTAGTATTACTACTACTACTACTGATACTGCTACTACTACAACTGCTGCTACTACTACTACTTCTACTGCTACTACTACTACTATTTCTAGTGCTGTTCTGCTATTGCTGCTACTGCTACTGCTACTACTACTGCTGCAACTACTACTACTACTACTACTACTACTTCTACTACTACTACTACTGATACTGCTACTACTACAACTGCTGCTACTACTACTATTTCTACTACTACTACTCCTCATAGTGCTGTTCTGCTACTACTGCTACTACTACTGCTACTGCTACTACTACTACTACTGCTACTACTACTACTTCTACTAATGCTACTACTACTATTACTGCTACTGCTACTGCTACTACTACTGCTGCAACTACTACTACTACTACTATACTACTACTACTACTACTACTACTACTACTACTACTACTACTGCTAGTACTACTACTACTACTGCTTTCCCATGCACTTCTATTATTAATAATACCATCTACTGCACCTGAGCAATGAAGCTGCTGAATCATTCGTGGAATAACTTCCAACCAGGTACTAATTGTACCTGGGTTATAGGGCATGGATCTGAAACCTATACCTTTTGATATAGTCTGGTGACTATATGATCGACTAGACCATAACACATCTTCCACCCTCTTTGACTTGAATAACTATGGTGGCTTTTTATATAAAGTACATGCCTGTCAGACTCCTGACATTCTAACATTATCTCCAGTCATTGCTGGCGGCCAAACATGTAGCGCTCTAGCATACATTAATGATACTCATTACCACTTGGGTAGAGAGTGGAAAAGTGGATTAATGTCTTGCCAAAGGACGTTAGTGCTGGAATGAGAATTGAACCCTGAACGCTCTGCTGACTCTTGAGTGATACCCCTTGTGGGCATAAACACCCCTTTCCATTCTTAGTTCTCCTCATTGTTATATCAGATAAATATTACTAGAGATTGGTAATTAAGAGAGACACTTTTATCATTATTTTATCATTGAAATTCCAACCTGCTACTGTGAATACTTAAAAAGTGGAGACCATATCATGGGTTACAGATCATACAGGTTAACAAATATTTGTTTTCTTGAGTTTCGATGGACAATAACCTGAATGGATAAACCACAAGCTAAATTAATTTTGCAATGCTTGTATTTGTTATTCCCACAGAAAATTTTGTCCATCTGTGACAAATATATATTATCCATCAGAAACAAGACAAGCTTCTCTGAACTATGAATTCAAAGAACTAGACTATCAAATTCGTAATAGTAAAGAATATATTATATTTTCAAAGATTGAGCTTCATAAACAGCCTGGAAGTAGGAGCTAGCAGGAAACACATACATACCAGTGAAAAAAATACACGGGGGCTCAGGGCGAAAAAGCCCCCGAAATAGCCCCCAAAATGCCCAAAAGAGCCCCCAAAAATCAGAAAAGAGCCACCTTAAATTTGCATAGAGTTCAAAGCAAAACAAATTTTAGAATGTTATTTTCATGCGGGCAAGGTTGAAAAGTAGCCCCCGAAAAAAAAAAAAAATCATTTTTTTCCCTAATACGTACTGACGCTTGAAAGCAGGATTAAACAGAGCCCTTCTCTGCGACCATCGTGAATGGTCAGTCTCGCTGACCAGTGATCGTCCACCCAACCGACTACCAAAAACCGCTTGAAACGCATCGTAATCAACATGAGGTTTAGTGTGCTTGCTGTTCGTCATCACCATCTAAAATGGAAAGAAGACATGAAATAAACTAGCATACATACTGACGGTGGAAAGCAGGATTAAACAGAGCCCTTCTCTGAGACCATCGTGAATGGTCAGTTTCGCTGACCAATGATCGCCCAGCGAACCGATGACCAAAAACCGCTTGGAACCCATCGTAATCAACATGAGATTTAGTGTGCTTGCTGTTCGTCATCACCATCTAAAACGGAAAGAGGACATGGATGATGAAAAATGAAGTGTGTGTTTGTAAAAAAAATTACAGGTGTGTATCAATATTTATGATCATTTACATTTGGGGACTGACTCACCACCCAAAAAAATGTGACTCGGTTTCGACCCAGGGTCTGTCAGAGTTAGTTTGTAGGTCAAGACAGAGAGCAAGTCCAACATAGGTTCTGTGCATGACCTATTACTAGGCTGCTAATAATTATACGCACCAAGTCTTTTTTCAAAGAGTACTGAGAATGTATTTAAACTTGTGGAGAGGTAATATACAAAGCTCGTATTTTAGATTTTAGAACAGAATATGTTTTGGTGATTGGTACGTACACTTCATTAACCTTTAATGGGCTAAAATATTTAAATTAACATGCTTCAAATATAGAAAGCTACACTACATTTGCTAAAAGCCTTAGGAAATCAAGATGCGAAATGTGTTTAAAAAAAAAAGAATGATAAAAATACCTTGGACGTACTGACAAAGTTAGTAATGAGGAGTTCTTAGAAGAGCTGGAGTGCAAAGGAAAATGATACGTGAGATGTTGATTAGGCATTTGAAGTTCACAGGTCACATTACACGTAAAGTAGGACTAGAGAATCTTGCTTCGACAGGGAAAATTGTGGGAAGGAGGAGTAGGGGAAGAAGGAGGATACTTTGGATGGACAGTCTGCAGAAATTGTTGGAAGAGAGAGGAGTGAAGGAACTGGAAGTGGTGATAATAGACAGGGCTAGGGTCCTAGGGTTGTGGAACAGCATGATCGCCAAAGTCAATCAATGTGGCACTTGGAGAGGTAGACACTCACTACAGTTATGTTTCCTTGTCAGTCTTGCAACAGTTAGTTAGGTTGAGAATATGAGATGGAAGAAAAAACAAATCAGACAATTAATAATGAAAGAACATGTAACATTGCTGGCAGACAATTTTACATTAACATATCATCTGCTGTGAGCCAGAAGGGAAACAAACTATATATGCTCCAAGCCTGCCTCCAACACAGAGTAAACGCCCTTACATGTATGCATGCTCTCATACTTTATTACAACACTTAACTCTACGCGCTTCTTCATCATCTCGAGATTGCCAAATAGCCCGCTATTTCTGATTTGGGAAATAATACCGAAGTTACAAATCGCGTCTTCATCCGCTCGAGATACGACCTCGAAACTTGAAACTCGACCTTGAGAAATAAGCTCGAGACATTTTGCTCAGCAACAGGACAAATAGCTGGATATTTTGCAAACTATCCCAAGATATCTCGGGATGACAATCCCAACCAAATATCCCGCTAATTGCTACTTCAGTCTGATAGCTGGATAGTTTGCGATCGGGATAGTTCAAATAGCTGGATATTGGCAATCTCAAGATAGTGGGGACAGGTCTTCTGATACTAGGGGAAATGCCCTTCTCACTCTCATCTGATGATTTATGACTCCAACCGAAACTACAAGATTAAATAAATGACCATCAAAATATGACTGTGACATGATTTTTGACTTCCTTGTTCAAGCGACAAGGAATTCCTGACTGAAAATTCCCAAGAATTGAGGAAGCGCTACCTAGAAAAGATACTGCATAGAGATGAGAAATTTCATCGTGTGAACTGAATAACACAATTTTGAACACACCTTTTCCAGGTTAGGCCTTTACGTATTAAAGCAGAAGAGTACAATAAATGTACATGTACATATACTGTATGTTGTAACAAGTCACATTTTTTAATCTATTGGATTTCTATGAAGGCTAGATTTGAAATTGCAACTCAAGAGTGTAGGCCTACACAGTACATGTAGATCATGAGGTACAATAACTGTGGTTTTTGTTTCGAATGAAAAAACAGAAACAAAATAGAATCTCATGACTTTCATTGACTTTGTCAAAGTACGCTTTTTGTCCTTATCAACAGGCCTTAAAAAGGGGACCATAACCATCCGTAGATCAATGTTTATTCGACAGGGATATCAGATAAGTAACTGGGCTTATCACTCTTGACATTGTTTTTTTATTATAAAAATACTTATAATCAAGGTACTTGTCATTCATGTACAATTGGCTGTCAATTGCAATTCAACTCAACTTAATTCAAAATGATGTATACAGTCATCTATATTTACATGCACATGTATCTTAATTATAACTGGACATTACACGTTACTAAAATTGGTCGCTGCAAATACTGCACTATATAGGTCGATACACACTACATTATTCAAGAGCCTCTGTGTTTTCCCAATCAATGACACAATAAAGTACACATTTTCAAATCATATTCCAGTTATATTACCCAGCAGTTTTAGTGTCAGTGGCATTTAATTTTCATTTTTTTTATCCAAAATGCTCTGAATTACAAATTGAACATGAGCAGAAAGTGCAAAATTTACTAGAAAATTTGAGTCCATTTTTTTTGCAGAACATTGTCCCGTTCATTTACATTTAAGAGTGATTTAGTTGAAAATAATCATTGAAGTTTCTAAATTGGCAATGCAAAGTGAATTTTTCAATCACTATTTCCTTGTTCAAAGTGGCAATTCTTTTTTGTATTTTGGTGTATATCAATAATACGTACTGTTTCATGTAATATACAGTATATTTGTATATCTTGTTTAAAACTATGAAAGAGTGGAAATACAAATAATTTGACGAGGAAAAGCTGATTCATATATAGACCTTTGGAAAACTCTGAGCTGCCTTTTGAGGCAATGAATTAAGGGCTAGCTGGTCCCAATCTAATGGATAATGTCAACAACAAATCCAAATATTGTAGTGATATGACTACAGGTGTTGTACACATATGCAAATATGCACATACATGTTTCCACTGCTTTCTTGAGTGTGTGTATGCAAATATGCACATATCCACTGCACCTTGTGGAAGCCATGACCTAAACAATAGTAAACACTTCCATGAGCATGCATGGGCAATCAGGCATGAATATATGAATAAATGTACATGGACAGTGTATGCAGAGAAGGGATGTTGGTATGTTAGGAGAGGAACACATGTTTTGGGCTCTGAGAAAGGAGGTACTGATATAGGGAGAAGACTCCATGTTGGATTTTTAAGGTGTGTCCCTTGCAGGACCTAGACGATTCAGTTGATTGATATTGAGAGAGACAGAAAAGAGTTAAGTCTGAACCAATAAAGATGGAACCAAATGGAACCAAATTGAATCCTGGGTCCTTATTACTTGGCTCGTTACAATATAATACTATTATATGATACCGATAAAAAAAATTGATTGCACCTGAACGATTTCTATAGAATCATTGAGGTTCTGTCAATCAAACATGGCGGGCACTATCCACATACTTATAGCTTTTTCTGAATCTGAATTGATGCTATATCGAAGAAGTGGAACATTGGCATGGCACCTGACCCAGACACAGTATCATCATCTAGGCCTGTCCTACGAAAACTGAAGGAGACGTTATTGCTAAGGTTGCATGGAAATAACACCATTACTTAAATTTCTTTGCATTTTCCACATAAACAATTTTTACATTCATTTGGGTTGTCAAAACAGACATATTTACAAATATGATACATGATTGTAGTCTGAAGACTAGTAATTATGTCATCTTTACAATATATTGGATAATATAAGAAATTATTTAATTAAATTGATAACAATCTATTGTTATTATTAACATTCAGCTGGGGTCCATATAATCTATCTACCCGGTATCTATCGGTAGTACCTGGAACATACAGAAAACACCAGGTTGTGCAAATTTACACAACTCACATTGTACATAATAAATGATTGTATAGGAATATTCATGCATGCATGGGTAGAGTGTTTGTTAGTAATGGTTTATGAATAGTATGAATGACATCTCCAGGCAACAGAATATTGAACTACAAAGAGTTAAAGTGAAATAATTGCTTACAAATATAGGCTTAGTATTGTGCAGTTATTCCTATTAAGGTTATTTGTAATCTGATGAGTCTCTTACCTTCACCACCTTGGAATCTAAACATACAACAAATGTATTGTGGAGGACATGGACGCAATATACCAAGCCTAATTCTTTGTACCTGAACAAAACAAAGAAAGAAAGAAAGAAAGAAAGGAATTACCATTTATAGATACACGTGTATCTATGCCATTAAAATCTTTGAAGTATAAATTTTATTGCTAGATTTCTGCACCCTTTTTCAAATCCTTATGCACCCCTTTTCTTTAACTTACTGCTGCACCCAGGCTCTCTCTTTCTCTCTCCGCGAACTCTCCATCTTTCCCAATCTCTTTATATTCTCCCCTCTTTCTCTCTCCCCACCCTCATTCTCTCTCTTTCTTGCTCGCTTTACCCTCCCCCCCCCCCCCCTCTCTTACCTCACCCGGTTCCCTCCCTTATCTCTTTCTCTACCCTACCTCTCTCACCTCTCCCATCTCTCTCTCTTTCTCTCTCTCTCTCTCTCTCTCTCTCTCTCTCTCCCTCTCTCACCCCCACCCTGACTGTCTTTCAGTTTCAGTTTCAGTTTATTAAAAAACACCAGACAAAGCAATCATGACTAACAAACATGATCCAAATTGGGACCCTAAAAAGCTATAGAGTGGTGAAGTGTGACGTCATCAAAAATTTATTTTTAGAATTTCTCAATTTTTTCTTCATTTTCCAAAAGAGCATAAAAAATAATGTCCAAATGTTGAAAACCATTTGAATACCCCCCACCCCCCCGCTCTCTCTCTCTCTCTCTCTTATCCCCCCTTTCCCCTCCCCTTCTCTTCACTACCTCTCCCATCCTCTCTCTCTCTCTCTCTTTCTCTCTCTCTCTCTCTCTCTCTCTCTCTCTCTCTTTCACACACACTAACTCACTTATTTATATTTGCCAATGTTTTCTCCATTGAAATAGAACTAAAAAGAATTAATTGAGTGTAACTAGCATGTTACACCATAATATACTAGTGCCATCTGGCCCGTGAATGCTTTTACTGGGGAACAATACAATTTGCCCCATGAAAATAAAAGAGCCATCTCAGAGTGGTACGAGCACTTCAAGTTTTCCATCAATAATTTGTTTCTACAAAAGCAACGTCAACTTCAACACATGCAGACACCATGAGTGCTGCTACTGCTGCAGAATGCATATAAGTTTGGTTAAAATTTTCTGTTTGTTCTCTGTCTACCATTATGCTCTAGACCGTGTCTCGTGGAAAAAACAAAAAGATCCTTACGTTCTGATTAAACATACCCTTTGGTCTGTGAAGGAAACTGCACTTACATGTGCATGTAGGAGGGAGTAACTGAGCAAGGGGGACTGGTACTCACTACTCCCCTTGTAAGGGGAGGTGCTGCTCTAGTTGGTGACCATTTTGAAAAAAAGTCCCTTAAAGGCATAGTTTAACAATGTTAAATCTGAGATGCATGGCCCTACGTGTCATCAGTGTCTGTGATATGGTGTAATAATAAAGCCCTCAACAAAAATTGCGTTTCATAATGATCATAAAGTGCCTCAAAAAAGTAAAAATCTTTGAGTGACCAGTTTTACCACACTCATTTTCCCCAATAGACTGTATAGTGTTATAAAACTGTTAGGAAAAAGGTTTTCAAAATGTTGATTTCCAATCATAAATATCTCGATAATCAGACAGGCGATCGGCTTGTAAAAGTCATGGGGTTCCTGACTGACCTAAATGTTTACAATTATCATTGCAGCATGAGCTAAATCCAGGATTTTGTTTCAGAATCTGAGACAAAGATACCCAATCCCTTTAACAAGGATATGATATCGCGTAAATAAATCCCTAAAAATAGCCCAGTATTTAGATACTAGTCTTTTTATTAAAACATTGAAAAACTCTTTTCTAGGGAATAATACATTAAGTTCGCTAAAATGCTCATACCAATGCAAAAATTATTTGAATCATGTCATTTTTTTAAAAACATTCAAAGGCCTAATATAATGGGTAGGCCTACCCTCTTCTGCCCAAATGACCCTTGGAGGTTTCATCAGGTGCAGACAGCCAACCCCCCCCCTTCCCCCGGGAAGTGAACTGCAATGAACATTCACAGAAGCTTGGCCATGTACCGGTACTCATCTGAAAATTAATTGCAATATATTCATTTTTCTTTGCTCATTATCTAATTCAATACTCAGTTAAAATCTGGAGCATTTATATCAAATTTACATGCAATTGATTTTTATTTTCTCCTTGTTTTTGTTGTCTTCATAAGGCCCATTAAAACCAAGTTTGGACTTCATTCTTATAATTACAAAAAATGAGCTTGTAATTCCATGTTACTAAATATTTGATTTTTTTTCTCAAGCAAGCTGTTCCTCACTAAAATGCTACAATTATAACGACACAACTTTTTTGGGGGTGATGAAATGTCTATCGATACACTGCAATCCATTGGTTACTTTGTGACTTTATTGCCATTTTTCATTTCTAAGAATTTCAGATCATATCAAACCATCTAACAATAAATGAAAGGGGGGGGGGGCAAAAGAAAGTGGGCAGTAACAAGAAACTATTAATTTAATTTCATAAGAATTCAAGATTTCCTTCAAGAATCATGAGTTAATAAAAAAAAAAGTATGCTTTACACAAAAAATTATTAACAGTTTTACATTAATCCTGAATATGTAGTTTATTTGAACTTAGTGAACTAAAAAATGGAAGAATACACAAAAGAACAACTTACCATTCATATAGTACCTCAGCGAAAGGACACTCATGCTTCTTCATATAGTCCTTGATAGTAGGGTAGTGACCCATAAAGAAACTGAAAAACCGTAAATATGCAATAAAATTATTTTTAACAATCATTTTCATTCATATTTTTATTCATATATAATGTAAAAATAAATGGTTCTGCGTCGGTGCATAAAATGAATAGGACACAAGGTAGATAAATAAAAACACCGGAGAAGTGAATATTCCACTGACGTTTCGGGCATAGCCCTTTATCGAAGTGATTCAAGCATGAACAACAATATACAAAATCAAAAATATATAGGCGACGCTTGGTAGTCAAGATGCAAAGGCGCGTGAGAGTACGCGAAAGAAGAGAAAAAGAGATAGAGAAACGTCACAAAGCTCAAAAGTTGGACCATTGTGACGTGAGAAAATAGGAGAAAATTAGAAATATAGGGAGCGTTAGAAGAGCGTATCTCCAGGGGAGATACGCGGAAAGCAAAAGAAAAGGAAAAGAAGAGGCGCATAGAAAGAAAAATAAGTAATTGAAAAAGCATTAAGACGTATTAAAGTTATTAAAGTTCAACAAAGTTCAGTGTGAGTTAGGGAAAGATCTGAAAGTGCCAAGTTTGAAGATTATCCTCTCCTCCATCAGCTTCCTTTCTTTCTCATCTCGGCAAGATTTCAGCACACATACTTGAAGGTCATCAGCATTATGATCTCCGATGTTGAAGTGGTGAGCTACAGGTAGTCCGGCTGTCTTCAGGCGTATGGAACGCAGATGCTCCGTGATTCTATCGTTATTTTCTCCTATTTTCTCACGTCACAATGGTCCAACTTTTGAGCTTTGTGACGTTTCTCTATCTCTTTTTCTCTTCTTTCGCATACTCTCACGCGCCTTTGCATCTTGACTACCAAGCGTCGCCTATATATTTTTGATTTTGTATATTGTTGTTCATGCTTGAATCACTTCGATAAAGGGCTATGCCCGAAACGTCAGTGGAATATTCACTTCTCCGGTGTTTTTATTTATCTACCTTGTGTCCTATATATATATATATATATATATATATATATATATATATTTTTGTTTTGTTTTTTGTTTGTTTGGGGGGGGGGGGGGGGTGACAGGAAAACATCATCGACTTTCAACAAGCAGCGCAGAAAGTAGCAGCACTACAGGTAACCATAGCAAATTAATCAAAGAACAGGTTGATCATTTAATTCTCAGAGAAAGTATAAATGTTAATATACCCCCCCCCCCACATCCTGCACATACCCCCAGTATATATATAGTACGATAACACTCTGTAAAGAGGTCTGTACTCAAAAGGAAGAAGAAGAAGAAGAAAAGACTACCGGTAAGCTGATAATAAATGAAAGGTGTAGTACTAATGTGCATGCACATTTTGACAAGACTTAAATTAAGGTTTAACTTTCACCAAGTCTTAGAAAGACAGCTAAGTAATAGCCCAAGCATTAACATTTACAAGCTGCAATATAAACCTCAATATCTACAATTCAAACAATCTCGGATGCAAAGTATATGTAATAAAACACTAACTGAGGAATACTGTTTGTGAAGTCATTGTACTCACTTCGCTCGCTTGACGGAGGGTATATGCGCGTACTTCCTGTGCTGCATATACACGTAAGCAGAGTAGGCGACGCCCGAAGTTAGGGCGAGCAAGAGGACGAAGAGAATGGTATAACCCAGAAGAGCGAGGACGCCAATTCCTATCATGATTAACACAACTCCGTCGATTGTCCAAGATCAAAATATGGAATTTCTAGAAAAGCAATCGGCACCAAGCAATCCAAAATGAACTCGTTTCATCAAAATTGAGGCTTTAACGTGAATGTAATCAATCGATATTCACAGAGCGTTCCCACGTCCACGAGTTTTTTTAGGTGTCTGAACTGAACTGAAAGATGGGGGCGTGGCTAAATTTGCTAGATTGCATGCTTACTGTGCACGTGATCTACAATAAAATGTTTTTGTTGTTGTTGTTTTATTCACTACGGTATTTTGGACCAGAGGACATTAGTCTGCTCTTCAGGTAGTAGAACATGAATTTGTGTGGGTGAAATGTGGTAGTTATTGTTTATTGTTTTTTTCATAGACGTATGAACTAAGCTAGATAAATTCATGGTTTTATCGTGACAATCAGGCAGAATTAGACTACAATTATATTGGTAACTTCTAGGTCTGAAAAATTATCATAACTTATATCCCCCCCCCCCCCCTCGATATCTTCTCTAGATCTTCCGGCCTTCCTACAATTTCTACAATTGTATTGTTGCACTTTCGTCCGCAAACTTCTTAGGCACATCTCGATATCGAGCCTTAAGTTTCATACTGTGTTATTTCTTTTTTTTCCTTCCTTCTTTTTCTCTCTCTCTCTCTCTCTCTCTCTCTCTCTCCATTCCCTCCACCCTATATCTTCTTCGGCTTCTGCTCTTTAAATTATTTTTTCTTTCTTTAGTCTTCTCATTATCCCTCATTTCCCTTTTCCATTTTCCCCTGGCGTAGGCCCTAATAGGAGTTCTGTTAAAGTTGTCTACACAAAAAAAAGGAATACAACTTAGTCATGAAATGGAAATAAATAATGAAATTCATTCAGTTCCTTTAATCTATAATGCATATCAATATGACTATGCCATCATAAGTCATGACTTTGCATAGCATTAGCAAGTCAGTTATGGGTGACATACTTTTACTTAATAATAATAATATGTCCACCCCGGACGGTAAATACATATCTGTTTCATTATCTTAAAATCCAGAAAAATCGACACTTTGAGTAATTGTGTGCACAAATTCAAATTGAGTCCCTGAAGTGAGTGACCGAGGATTACAGGATCTATACCTCTCCATCCTCGTATCATGATGATGATCAAAACAAATTAACACAGAAGACTGGAGAGTAAACTACGAATCATAACAGAGCTGCTAGCGCGCGCTAGGCTATACGTGTTACATACATTGATGCATACTGCATGCAATATGCACCTAGTCTACTGATTGTACATTATGCAGTTGTCTTTTCCAGCAAGAAATCTCCTATTCATCTGTATTATGATGGGAATAAATGGAGTATTGAGAATGTTGTGCAGACCGTCTGCTTCACTGTTGCCCTTAATCATCACTTTATCATGTCTTTCAAGTTTAAATTCGGCAAGTTTTGATGGCAAACTGAATTCAACTGATTCCACTTTTTCAGTGGAAGAATCTATCTTCCAAATCTTTATTCAGAAATTCAACAAGACCTACACAAGAGGCTCACAAGAATACTTCAAGCGCTACAGAATATTTAAGGTAAGAAAAAACATGTAACAGGTTCACAGAATCTATCTAAAAGTCACTTACATAGACTTAGTGGGATAAAAGATAAAGTATGCAGCGGCAGAATGAAAACAAACTTCAGTGTTTATGCAGTGAAATACTCTTTTGACAAGGAGTGAAATACAAATGAGATTGGCATGGAAGGGGGGTGGGGGGGGGGGGGGGTGATTTCAGCCAATAGAGTGGGAATGAGGAAACCTGTGTATGTGTGAAATGGAACGGAGCATGACCGGTATATGCGGTAGTGGTGTGAAATTAAGTTGTATATATGGGGCCCTCAATCCTCACACATCCCTGTTAATATTCTGGTCTCGCCAATTCTCAATATGAACTAGTTAAGCCTCGATCACTGAGTGTGTATGCCCACTTGCATCTAAATATGCAGAGGTGGAATCCCCCATAGGCATAGGCATTGCATGGAATTAGTGAACGGCTATGGTATGAGTAGTGGGTTATTTCATGAGAATGCCAATTAATATTCCAACAGGGTGCCCATATGATGCTCCCCCCCCCCCACCCCCGGCCCATCCCCCCCCCCAATCCCTTGTCTGGCATTGACAACATGTGAGCTAGGCCCTGACCGACACGCACAAGTACATCAATAGGTCTGGGAGGAAAAGGAGGTGTATCATCTAGGAGATGAACTTTCAATTTCAATGAATTTCTGATTTGAGTTCAGCCTTTATTCTAATTATACATATACCCAATATCAAACTTTCTTACGTTCGAACAGATGTCTAGAGCAATTAACCATGTTCTCACTTCTGATTGTCATTTTTGAATGCATGGCTCTTTAGAGGCATCCATGCCATCCTCAAGAATATTTACTTTCAATGATTTAAAAAAATTGAGTATTTTGTCAACTTTCAGCGATTTTCTTTTATCAGAATTATGTAAAAATCATGATAAAGTGATTTACAGATAAATTTGATTAATGTTACCCTGATCATTCTTGACCCTTGCCTAAAAACAAAAGTAGGTGTGATAAAAATGTCTAACAGCTAACAGGGCAGCGTTTCTCGAAACCGTCATAACTACAAGTTCACCGACATCCCATTGAAACGCGTGTTAAACTTAATACACGCGTGTCAATGGGATGTCGGTGAACTTGTACTTATGACAGTTTCAAGAAACGCTGCCCAGATAAATACCTTACCATACCACAAATACCATACCAATTATTTTTTCATAAAAATTGGTTCACTTCTTCTAACACGTACATGTATGTATCTCATGTCCTACATGCCTCTGCTTTATCTAATACCTGATTATGTTTCTACAGGAAAGCTTACTGAAGCATGAAATGTTAAATGCCATCGCTACTCATAGGGACCATGCAACATACGGCATTACCAAGTTTTCAGACCTCACTTCCGAGGAGTTTCAATTTCAGTATCTCGGAACCGTCAGCATACCAGACCAAAGCGTACGATCGGTTCCTGGGCCAGTGCGGAGACCCTTAAAGACCGTGCCCCTTGTGTATGACTTGTGAGTATTGCCTGTTCTGTCCTAGTTCTGTCATTGTCCCCAGCGGACCATTCGGAAGTGATCAACACAAGGTCACATATTGAGCACTGGTGATTACCGGTCAGCTTCAGAAAATATGCTTTAGTTCATGGGTGTCGATCCGTAACTGATACCTATTCATCAGGGGGGGATGATCTATTCATTCATCCCCCCCTGATGAATAGGTATTACGTAAGTATCGACACCCATGCTTTAGTTATGAAATTATGAAAATACCTGCAGATAATATTGATACCCTTACCCCTGTAATAGTACAGAAAGGGAAAAGATATCTTTTAACACAGAAAATTGTGATCTTTTTAGTTGATGCTATTCATTTTTTTCTTCAAAATAGTTTATCTTGATTAAAATGCATAATCCTTATTCCAACTCCTTTCACTTTTACACAAAAAGTTAGAATTGTCACACAATTGAAAACATGACAACTCTAAGATAACCGTCACACACTGTAGGTACTCTACATTAATGTCCAGTATTATGTTAAACATTTTTTATTATTTTTTTCTATTTGTGAATTCCTTGTCTGTTGTAATGTACAGAAGGTCCATCAAGCCTCCAGTTGTAACTCCAGTGAAGAACCAAAAGTCGGTAAGTTTTTTATGAAAAAGAATTTTAAAGAAGGGTGAAAAATGACTGGCACAAGCAATATGAACAACTGTTGTAACTTTTACTGGCCTTTATTGGACATTGGATATCAGTTAGTCAGGAATGATACATGATAACCATTTTCAATTGTCTTGATTTCTTTTTCTATCTTTTTGTGTTTGTACATCTTCCGAAAATGAAAATTATACCAGTTGTAAAGGAGCATACTGGTCCCACAGTTATGATGTGATACAAAGTAATATTTGTTTTTTTATCAATATCATGTTGTATGAACATAGGAGGAATAATTCCTGTTTTTCTCTCTTGGAACTAGTGTGATGAACCCTATGTTCCTCTTGTTTTCTGAAAAAGTTTGTATATAAAGATGACATACACTGTATTCCTAATTCTGGCATAGTAGATCCCTAATTTTCACTGTGGAAGGTTGGCAGGTATTCATGTAAGATGATTTTCTTTCTGAAAATCATCTGTCTTTCTCAAAGAAAAATAATATTGTATTTTCCTAACATATACATTTATGCTGAAGAGAATATATTGAAGATAAAAATTCTAACACTATCTTGTCTCTCATCTTCCCCCTATTCATCACCCACATCAATCTCTGTACATCCCAGTGTGGAGCATGTTGGTAAGTTATAGGAATGCAAGTATTTTTATCATTAAAGATAAAGTTGAATTAATTGTCATGCGATTGCATTGTGAATGAAACGGTGTGGAATCGATCAGAAAAGGTTGATCATCTAGCATATAAGTATTGGTGTGTACGGCAAGGTTCTGGAATCATCAAAATGATAAGAAATTTGGCCCAGCTAGTCTTGGTAAAGTTACAAGCACTGTACACAGAAATATGTATATGGGACTACACGAACATGTGGCATAAAAATCTGTCCCAATGTTTATGCTGTAACATGCTTTTCAGGGAATTTTTGTTATCTGATGTTCTTCCACACTTGCATAATAACAATGATAACGCTCACAAAATATTTTTCACCTCTTCCCAGAACTCGACCTTCTCTTTAAAGTTTTTTGTTGTTTTGGTTACAGTATTGGTTAAAACCCAATAAGTTTTGTATTTAAAAGATTTTACACTTTAATGAGTAGCAGGGCATCTGGAGAAAATTGTCATTTGTTAAAGTTGCTGACATCCTATTGAAATGCATTTCACAGTAATGTTCATGAACATGTACTTAATGACAGTTTTGTGAGACACTGTCCAGAATGCCTGCAACTCTGAATAGTAACAAAATTGAAATGTTCCACTTCCAAGGTTGAGGACTAAATGAAAATGAGCTGACATGGCCTTATTGGCCTATAACATTTAAATACTGATATGTGATACACATTTGATATTCCTTTGTTTTTGTAATTCCTATCAAATCTGTTATCTTGAGTAAAAAGCTTTCAGAATCTACCTTTATCCAAAAGTTAATCATCATTCTATAATACGTAGTACATTTTAGCACATGGAATTTGCTAGACATGGTCCTTTAAATCAAGTGATTAGCTGAAATATGATTTTGTACTGTATCTGACAAAAATCATGAAAAAAACAGAAAAAAGAAATAGGAGTATAAAATGATATTTATCTAAAAAATTATCATGTCCTTAAAATACTGTTAGCTGTTCTGATGGAAAAAATTAAAATAAAATCTCAAAATTTGTGTTGATTACAATAGTGCTATATGAATTTCTAGACCTAAATATGTAATTAAAATATATACTGCATTTATAAGCAGTTATTTTTGTAGAGGGGGGGGGGGGGGGTGTATTTACTGCCGATACAAACTTTTCTAATTGCATATTTACAGGGCTTTCAGCGTTGTTGAGACCATGGAAACTCAGATTGCCTTGAAGACCAAGCGGCTTACCCAGCTCAGCGCCCAGGAGCTAGTGGATTGTGGGACGGCTGCTGGAGATGGTGGTTGCCGTGGCGGCATACCATGTAAGACACTTGATTGGCTGAATCGAACCAAGACATCGCTCGTACCTGAATCCACGTACCCCTACATAGCCAAGAAGGGGGACTGCAGAATTAATAAAAAGTGAGCATTCAATATTTTCATCATTCGTTTTTATTCTTTTCTGTTTACATATTACTAATATTAGAGGCAATCTTTTAAAGTTTAAAAACAAAATGGTCTATTTAACCCATTACCTATGGCACTGGTTGGTCCCCTAGATTGACCCATAGGAATAAGAGGAGTCAGTAGTAAACATGTTAATAAACTATCATTATTCTTCCATGAGATGATACATGTTGTATAGGGATGGGGGTTTGAAATGTACCAGTCACCTAACAAATTAATTTGTGTACGGCTAGAATGTATAAAATCAACCTTAAAAACTTCACCCAGCATTCTTTGGGCCAACATATATGGAGGATGAAGAAAATAAAGAATAACTTAGAATTGTAAACACTGAACCAAAGTCGGACTTTAGTTCCATGTGGGCTCTCTCTTTTTCAAGCACGTATGAGCGCATAGAGTACGGTAGTCCATTCGTAAGTCACTTTTATGTCAACTGAAATTGTATTTAAACTTGCAAAATATCTTTACAGAATTAATATTTGAAGCTTGTATTTTGAATATGGTATTACAACAGTGAACACGCAACTACTAAACTACAGAGCAAAATATTATTTTTTGATTGGTACACTTTAAGGGTTAGGGGTAGTGGGGTAAAGGGGTTGGGGTTAGGCAGGGACTAGGGTTAAGATACAAGATTGAAAGTATTACGCTTTGAAAAATTAAGGAAGTAAAGCAGGCTCCTACATTTTCGCAACATTTATTTCCAATATGTATTGAGTGTTGCAATTATCTGTTTCAAAGGCAAATATTCTACAGTAGGTGTTTCCAGAAACCTGTTTTTTGACTCCATTGCAGCAGGAATTTATCAAATTCCTTTATGATTGAATGTAAAATGGCTATAAATTGGTGCATGATACTATAATTTAGGATTTATTCTTGTATAAGTAAGAAGCTACAATCCCACATTAGGCTTTAAGGTGCCAAGACACGGATAGGTCGGTTAAAAATCTTTTTTCTTTTTCTCCCTCTTTGGGCTGATATTTCTCAGTTTTATACATATTTTTTTATTCATTAATAACAAAAATTCTTCTAAAAAACGTTCCAAAAAAAAATTAAAAAAATAAAAAGCCGTCGATAGATTTCAAGATTTTTTGGTTGGTCGCAAAGGGCAATACAACATCTTTTTTCTTTAGGCCTTATACTGAAAACTGCTTTCGTATTGAATGAACAGCTGAATTTTACTCACCTAAGCTCTTTAAGGCAATTGATTATTTTATTTTTGAACTTCCATTTCTTTTCTATTTGATTTAACAGCTCAACTCTAAATGCAGTGGTGACAAACTTTTCATGTGGAAAGTGAGTATGAAATGTGGCACCGGTTGCCTTTAAAACTTGCATATATTTAAAATGTCTGATGATTTTTTTTTGGGAAATGTTATAATTCATGGATATTGTTCTATTCTAGAGTATTTTCAAAGTTGATTTGTATCATATTTCTATCCATGAACAATTCATGTTGAAAGCATTTTAACACTTAGCCATAATTAGCCAAAAACGTTTTTTATAATTCCAAACGAATTGATCAGATTCTATCCAATGAATCTTAGTATTTTTCCATTGATAAGTTGTTATGTGTCCCACCCTGGCACCACAGACCGGCAAGTACATCGTGACAACTATTTTCTAGACACCTTTTGTTTATAACTCTTTGCAGTACTTACGGTTATAGCTATACCTTCAAACTGTCTTCATATTGAACTTTCTCAGTCATTTTGATAGCACCATAACTTTCAAATGATTAAAAAATTGATCAGATTGTGTTTAATCTAATCTTTTCTATTGATAAGTCATTGTGTGCTGCTTCCTGGCATCACAGGCTGACAAATATAGTAATTTACGACAAGAAAGTATTGGCTGGAATGCTCCCCAGGGAGTGGAGATTGTGCACACAGTGTTTGCGGCAAGCACTGAATCCAATGACCGGGGTAATAGTATATCTGTAAAGCACTTAGAGACGTCCGAGATCATTTAAGCGCTACATAAAAGCTGAATATTATTATTATTCTTATTTGTTCAAGTTCAAGTTTCAAGTTTATTTCACATTTCACAAATAAAAAGAATTTACATAATTGACAAAAATGGAACATAATATGAAATATACTAAAAGTGTCACATTATATAATTAATTCTTTGAAAAGACGTCAAAATTAATTGTGATGAATAGAAGGTTATACAGAGTGAAATGTGAGGAACCTATTAAAAAGCTTAGCTTGTAGATTATAGGTTCCCATAAATAAAACTAACATTTGGTTGAAGTAGTTGTAATGGTAGAGGACGTAACAGTAATAATAGGTGGGCAAGAAGCCTTAACATAAGATGATTATACAACGTGAAACAAGCAAAAATATCAAAAATAGCAAATACAGCAAGCAAATTAATTTGTTACCAAAGAAATGAGACAATAGTCACTTAAAAATATTGAGGTCATTAAACGAGGTCATTTTACCACCATCTCACCAAAACTCAGTTATGCCGCTGATGAGGAGCATGCGATGCCTGCCATGTTGTACAACCAAGGTCCTCTTAGCATCTCGGTGGATGCAGAGAGTTGGCAGTATTATCTTGGAGGCATCATCCAGTACCACTGTACACCGACCTACCTCAACCATGCTGTGCAGATCGTTGGCTTCGACATGTCAGGTGGGTTTAAAGGTCAGAGGTCAAAGGTGATCTTTAGTGTTGGTGATGACACTGAACTTTGAGAGGGCACGTCTGTTGTCATTGAATTCTTTGTCACATAATTATGTATCAGATATCTGTTTGCTGTGTTGGAACTTTCATAGTTGTACACGTTTCCAAAAAGAAAGTTGAAGTAATGTCTTTTTCCTTTGTGGAAAATTTATTTTTGTTTTGGTCTGTTTTTTAATATTCATCTTGATTAATGTAAAAGTAATGCATTCCTCCATTTACACAGCTAGAAGGCTGAAAAAGAAAGAAATTACAGTCAAACCAGTTTAGTGGCCAGCTGTCTGTAAAGACCAGATTTGTAGTTTCCCAGACATTGTTTACTTGTTGAAGCAATACTGATATTAAGGGAACCAGTGCACAAAGACCAACTTTCATGTTAAGTTTCCCTGTACTATTTGTTTTTCATGAATGTTTACACCTTTCCACTTTTTGTCTCTATTTTCTATCACAGGTGATATACCATTCTACAATGTGCGCAACTCATGGGGAGTCAACTGGGGCATTGACGGCTATCTGAAGATCAAAATTGGCAACAACGTGTGTGGGGTCGCTAGTGCAGTTCAAACTGTTTCAGTATAGATTTGTTAACATTCGGTAATAGATTCGTTAATGATTTCCAACGCTCTTTGGAAGCGCATAGAGACGTTATAATGTGATATACACTATACAAAAAGCGAATATTATTATTAACATTGACAATAAATTTTTGTTGTATATTGTCAAGTTAAAGATATTTGGGCATGATAATGTTTTAATATTATTTTTTATATAAACCAAATATAAAAATATTGAAAACTGACAATGGTTTGAATAAGACACCAGTTATGAGTTGTCAGTATCGGTGAGGGGACATGGGGGTCCTGCTACAGCACACTCATTCAGTACATGCTCAACAGTCTGAATTTGACCACCTGGACACAGGTCAGAGTCTTTGACACCCCAAAGCTTCTTCATGCTTGCTGCAAATCGGCCTGCCCCTGATCAAAGGCGGTTTAGCTGAACCCAGGGCTTCCCGGGAAGGTTGCTAGTTCATGGCAATTACTCTGATGAACCCAAGTTTCCAAGTATGCATCACAAATGTACTTGAGACAGTGAGTGATTTCAAGTTGGGTGTTTAAGGCTGGTGTTAGTGTTTAATAAACACTAACACCAGCCTTAAACACCGAAATGGAAATCAGCTGGTGTTAAGGCTTTGACCTCTGAATATTGTCAACTTCCGGTAGCTAGTGTTATTGATTTTGCAAAATTGTCGTCTGCTGAACCGACCTTTGTGGCTGGTGTTAATATTTTACGTACAAATGTCATATTCACTAACACTAGCCCCTAGGGATTAAGCAAATGTTGATTTCCAGTTCGGTGTTAGTGTTGTATCCGCACACATGCAGTCAACGCACGAACGACGCCAATTTATTGTCTGACGACCAAATAAAAATATGTGAAACAGGTAATTCATATATTCTTATGTGTAAAATGAGTCATTTTATAAGACCAGAGAAATAGGTGTAAATTTATTCTGTACTTTTCACGATATCTTTAGTTTTGATGTACTATTTTTAAATCATCGTCGTGAAATCAAGTATGTGTGACGTCAAAGCTGGTGTTAAGCTATCGATTTTGATATCGGTATCGGGCTCTTAATTTCATCAGTAAATTTTCCGCTCGATTTAAGAGCTCTTGACTGCTCTAAACACTAACACTAACACTAACACCCAACTTGAAATCACTCAGTATTTCTACCAAAGTGCCTTTGTTCTCGTTGATGCAAACATTGTTCCATTGTCTGAAATATTATTTTGGTATTTTATGCGCAGCTCGAACGGCCTATGGCGCCAAGATTGTTCACCTGCCTTTGTTTTTGAAAGAAATAACAATAGGACTTTTTATGAAATTAAATGAATTTTAATTGAATTTGAATGAGGTCCTCTGTGGCTATATGATTATTTATACTGAAATGGTGTCGTATTTAAACACTTCCAATTCCAAACAGTTATTAATTAATCAGTTTTAACAAGTTGGCATTAGTTTCATGAAATTGGATATATACCAATTATGGCAAGTTACAACAAAAAGCCCTGATGTTAAAGATTTGTTCTCTTCAATTAAAAAAAAAATGATATCAAGCATCATTAATTGATTAAACAAATTTCTTATTACATGACTGTGTAGGTTTATATTTTGGTTTGGACAATATACTGTTTATCAGATGATCTTACATGTATATGAGTTGTTTCATACGTTTGTAATATTCAGGCAATCAATATGTATTCATTTAAATATTTCATAGAGATATAATAGAGGCTGTATTACTTAAGATCAGACATTCTGAAGTAGATGGAATAGTATATAAGATAATGGAATGAGAGAAACGAAGGAAAAGACAATGACTGACAAAGACAGAAGAATGTCTCAACCACTGTTTATTTGTATTATTTGTTATGATTGTTTACTATGTAATTCAAATGGATATTGTATCCATTTAATGCTTACTTGAAATATAAGTCCTAGAAGGAGAGAAAATAGAAGGTTTTCTTGCATGTATTTAGTAATCTCTCCTGTTCCAATTCAATTGTTGTCATGGATCAATAATCGCACAGAATTCTTTTTCTGAAAAACTAAATGAGTATATATCATGTGTATAACTTATGTAAATAATTTTATGATTTAAATATATATTTTTTCACTGATGTATGCAATAAATAATAAATTCAAGAGCAGAAACAGCTTACATAATAAAACAAGGTTTAATTTGGTTTATTCAAAAAAAGCTTTTATTGTTTCAATGAAACTGTAAATACAAGATAGTAATTTCTGCACACTATTTTACAAATACATTTTTTCATTTTTAAAGTTTATTAGGAGAATAAAGTGTCACAAACACAACATTTTAGTGAGCTATTAACTAAATCAGCAACATGTAAATTATCATACGGCATTGTTGAATAGTATTTTTTAAATGAATCCTGGAATCAATTGGCATTTCATTATTTTTTAACGACTTTTCACAATCAAAGCAATCATTTTAAATTTGTAATTTAATTTAATTTTTTAATTTTTGTATAACTTGTAACACCATACAATCACATTTTGCCTCGGCACATTCGAGTGTGCAAAATTGTGAATTGAAAAAGATCAATATATACCTCTGAAAATATTTGTGCTATGTAGAAAACTTTGCAACTTTCAAAGATTGGAATGTAGAACATATTTCAATTGATGCTTGGTGCTATGACAGAAGAAAAAACAAATTACTGTTAGCTAGAAAGACATTATCTATGCTCTCACCAGATGATAGTATAAAAATGCAGCACATCAAAAATTGAATTGACAGTATTCATACGAGTTAGTGAAACTCATAAAAAAGTGTCTTGATCTTGTCATAACTAACAGAAATGCCTTCGACCAAATCTACTCCAGAATAAATTTGAATATGTCTGATATTACGAAAATCACATTTCTTGTTGAAACATCTTTAATGAAATTCCCATCCTGTCGGCCTCCGATACCAATAACATCAGGTATATAGGCATAATGCTATGTCCATACTGAGGTGTCAAGTTGTCTCTTTAGCCTTCACGTAGAGAGTACTTAAAAATTGCAATTTCTCAATAAAAAAAGTAATATATGCCAATTTTGAATACAATATATCATCAAAAAGAAAACCCAAGTAAAATTTAGTGACTAGTCCCCTCTGTGTTTTTGCAATAGGCTATTTTTGTAATGTAACAAATATATACTAAAGTGCCTCACATAAATTATTTCATTCTCCTGTTACAACTAATTGTATTTCAATCGTCAGAATGCAAATTGCATTTCAATCGTCAGAATGCAAATTGCATTTCAATAGTCAGAATGCAAATTGTATTTCAATCGTCAGAATGCAAATTGCATTTCAATCGTCAGAATGCAAATTGCATTTCAATCGTCAGAATGCAAATTGCATTTCAATTGTCAGAATGCAAATTGCATTTCAATCGTCAGAATGCAAATGGCAAAACTTAATGTACGCAATTTGAATTCTGAGTATTGTTATACATTTATGCGTAACAGGTGAATGAAATACATGTAATTTGTAAGAGACGCCTCACAAAGGCATATGCACATTATATGGTTACTTTACTAAAATGGACAATAGAAAACAAATTTTAGCAATTTTTTCCTCAAAACTATTTTCTGTTTTTCTGACTAGAATACCACTCATAAAGTCATCAATAAATTGTATGTTAATGTACAGGCAAGTATAATATTAAAACCGAACATACCACATTAAAGGTGTATCTAAAGAATACATTCACTAAGTAGTTAAAAATAATGAAATAATGATTAAAAAAATAATACCCCAGTGCATATTACAGGTACCATGGCATCAGTACCATAAAGCTAACAAAATTCATTTTTCATTCTTGCGATAGAAATTCAAAATTGTCTTCAAACAGTTTCCTATAAAAATCTACAACTTTAGCTCAGTAACTGTTGGCTTTCTGAGATTCATGTTGATCTGAATTTCAATTGACTTTACACATAACTGATAATAACATTTTCTTCATGTCATCAATGAATTCATTTGATACAATAATCAAATTTCTCTTGTAAATCGTAATTAAGCTTTCCATGGTATTTAAATCATTCTCAAGTATATACCGGAGTCAAGTCGTGGACGAATGTGGACAAGTCGTACTAAATCATGGATAAATTATGGATAAATAAAGTACTGTAACAGATGTCATATGGGCAATACATAACTGTTCTGTAAGGTATATAGTCTCTAGTCCAGACTTCAGTTATTTCAGGTGAATACTTATCAAGGTATTTCAACTTATTATAGGCACTTTCTGCTCGTACAATATTTTTTGTAAAGGAACATTTGAAAGGTTAACTTTCCAGCCAAGTAAGGATTTAAATAAAAATCCAAAAGTAATTAAAGGCACTGATATAAAATGAAAAAACAAATCTTATCATCAATACAAGAAATATAATTTTAACAAAAATACAGTAAGGAATAAGACTACCGATATCGTTGAATTTGTACTTGATAATGATTTTGACATCCTCGCGTTGACCGAGACATGGTTGAAGGATGACGATGATGTTATTTTGGGAAACTGTATACCTGAGGGATATACCTTTAATCATAAGGATCGACAAGGAAAAGGAGGAGGTGGTGTCGGACTGTTGTTCAAATCTTCACTGTCGGTCAAGTCAGAAGCTGTACAACATTTCAAGTCATTTGAAGCTTATCAAGCTCGAATTTCATGCCAATCCCGTTCACTTATTCTCCTTGTCATTTATCGCCCAGATATAGTGGAAGAGCAAGGGCAGCGAATACCTTATAGTCTGTTCCTTGAAGAGTTTGCTACCCTACTTGACTCATTTGTTCTTGATCCCTCCGAAGTTGTCCTGACAGGGGACTTCAATGTATGGGTCGACGATTTCAATGACGTACGGGCAAGGCAGTTTATGAACATACTTTCATCCTACGAAATGAAGCAGCTTGTACGAGAAGGGACTCATCTACATGGCCATACACTTGATTTGCTTATTACTCGGGATTCAGCCACTCTTGTTTCTGATGTATCTGTTATCCTAGGAGTATCTGATCACCATGCTGTCCAGTGTAACCTTGATTTAAGAAAGCCGTCCCCTTCTCGCAGGACTGTCACAACTCGCCCTCTACGATCAATGAACAGAGAACAATTCCGATCTGGAGTCCATGAATCTTTGTCAGAAATTGACATTGAGGATAGAAGCATCTCTTCGTCTGTCGAAAGATATGATCTCTCTCTCACTAGTCTTCTTGATAAGCTAGCACCTAAAAAGACTAGAAGTGTTATCATCAAACCTTTGAGTCCATGGATGACTGAGAAAATCCATGCTGCTAAGTGCCTTAGAAGACGCCTTGAGCGCAAGTGGAGGAGTACTAAAAGTGAAGAAGACCGCAAATCATATGTGACACAGCGTCAGGTTGTTTCCCAAGAAATTGAAAAGGCAAAAACTGAATACTATTCAGAGTGTGTTGCAGAATGCGAAGGAAACCAAAGACGTCTCTTCACTGTTGTAGACGCTCTGCTGCACCGAAAGAAGGAAACTGTTCTTCCGGATGCTTCTTCTGACCAGATACTGGCTGATAACTTTTGTCATTATTTCTTCAACAAGGTCACCAAGATCCGTGATGACATTGATGCCGAGCTTTCGTCAGGACAGTGTGTACAGCATTGTGAGTTATCAACTGTTCCAGTTTTGACTGATTTCGCTAAAACTTCTATTAGTGAGATCAAGAGAGTTGTCATGAATTCTCCAACATCATCATGTGAGTTAGATCCAATTCCTACTGCTCTTCTAAAAGAATGCATTGACGACTTTGCACCATATATTACAGACTTTGTTAATAAGTCTCTTCGATGTGCAAGCTTTCCAGCCTCAATGCAACAGGCTCTCGTGAAGCCTCTCTTGAAAAAAACGAATCTTGACAGGCAAGACTTTGCAAGTTATCGACCTGTGGCAAATCTAAGCTTCCTATCGAAGGTTATCGAACGCATAGTATCCGCTCGTCTTCAGTCCTTCTTGAATGACAATAACCTTCAAGACAACTTCCAATCAGCCTACAGAGAAAAACATAGTGTTGAGACTGCCCTCTTACGAGTGCAAAATGATATCCTCACCGAAATGGATAGTGGAAAAGTAACTGGGCTAATTCTGCTCGATCTGAGTAGTGCATTCGACACGGTTGACCATGTTATACTCCTAGAGAGACTTCAGTCTATGGGCATTGGTGGACAGGCTCACCAGTGGTTAACATCTTATCTCTCAAACAGATCGCAGAGGGTTTGTGTACGCAGTGCTGTCTCTAAGACAGTTCATCTTGGCTTCTCTGTGCCCCAGGGATCGGTACTTGGGCCACAACTCTTCAACATTTACACTCTTCCCCTTCATGATATCATCAAGAGGCATAATCTCAAGCACCATATGTATGCTGATGACACGCAGATATACTTTTCGTGTTCTCCCACACAAGGGGAAGTTGATGCCTGGATTGCTCGTGTTGAAGTCTGTATAAGTGACATTAGGAATTGGATGAAGGAGAATTACTTGAAGCTCAATGACGACAAATCTCAGTTTGTTATGCTGGGTTCCAAGCAGCAACTCGCCAAGTCGGTGACCCCCAATCTGAATATTGGTTCGTCATCAATTACTCCAGTGAAGAAAGTTCGAAATCTTGGAGTTATTTGTGACTCCAATATGACCATGGAGTCACAGGTATCATCAAGTGTTAAACTTGCGATCTACAGTCTCCGCAATCTTCGTGCTATTCGCAAGTATCTCACCACAAAGGCGGCTGAGCAGCTTGTGCATGCATTTGTTACATCCCGCATCGATTGTTGTAACTCTTTACTCTATGGCATCCCTATGTCTCAAGTTAAGAGGCTCCAGCTTGTTCAGAATGCTGCTGCCCGTCTAGTGACATATACACGCAAGTTCGCCCACATCACTCCAGTCCTTAAATCCCTGCACTGGCTTCCTGTTGAACATCGTCTCACCTACAAAATCCTTCTGATCACATACCGTGCCTTGAAGTTCTCCTCGCCACAGTACATCTCTTCTCTACTCAACTTTCGCAAGCCTGGTCGTTCTGGTCTGCGTTCTGCCAATACATCAACTCTGATCATCCCTAAGACCAGACGATCATGGGGAGATCGAGCATTTGCCTCAGCAGCTCCCCGATTGTGGAACAGTCTCCCTAACACACTTAAGGACTGCAAATCAGTAGATAGTTTCAAGGCCAGCCTGAAAACTTATCTAATGGCCAATTTTAACTAATATCATCTTCTTCTTTTTTTTTTATAACCATGTGTAATGTTATTTTTAAGCAAAATTATATCTATGTATATTATGTAACTCATTGTAAGCGCCTTGAGCATCCTCTGGGTGGATATGTTTGCGCGTTATAAATGTCTTTATTATTATTATTATTATTATTATTATTATTACAAGCTAAAGAAAACACAAAAAATATAATAAATTTTGAAAATGTATGAAAAATTAAGATTAAACATTTCATATGACATTAAAGTACAACATACAAGAATGGTTGTACATGTATATAGTATATAGATATAGAAACAGATACATATTTCAATGTACTGTATGTTAAATTAACATACAACTTAAAGATAAAGTTGAGTTCTGGTTATGCGATTGCATTGTGAAAGAAACGGTGTGGAATTGATCAGAAAAGGTTGATCATCTAGCATACATGTACATGTATTAGTGTGTACGGCAAGGTTCTGGAATCATCAAAATGATAAGAAATTTGGCCCAGTCTTGGTAAAGTTACAAGCACTGTACACAGAAAGATGTATATGGGACTACATGAACATGCGGCATAAAAATCTATCCCGATTTTTATGCTGTTACATGCCATATTTAGAATATGAAGGCATTTGAAGAGCCATGCTTTTCAGGGAACATGTTTTATCTGGTGTTCTTCCATACTTGCATAATAACAATGATAACGCTCACAAATAATTTTTCACCTCTTCCCAGAACTCAACCTTCTCTTTAATATAGAATGTGTATTCATGCAGCTAGTGCAGCACTTAGTCTAATAATACCTCTCTTTTGCATCAATAGGGCTACAAAAACAGTCAATCAAATTATTACAATTACAAAAACATCACCTGAATACAAATAGATCTACTGAAACAATTGAATTTTTGAATAAAGAATCAGCAAAGGGTCTCGGGTGACTTTAGTGCTAGGGTGATATACATCATCTAAAAGTGTATAAATTGTCTAAATAATATAATCTATGTACAGCCTCAAACAAGTTTACCCAGCAAAATATGGGCTAAAGGATGAGGATACGAATAATGAAGGAAATAACATGGAATCATGCACACAGAAGCCAAGTTGGACTTGGGTTCTGTGTGAACCCTATTTTATGCAAGTGTGTATGGGTACACTGAGTAGACTCCTCACAAGTCGCTTCTATGTTAATTGGGAGACAGTGTATCTAAATTTGCAAATCTCTTGACAGAAGAAATATTTGAAGCTCATATTTTGAGTATAGTATAGTGACATGATTGACATGGAATCAAATACAGAGCAAAATAAATTAAGGTGATCAGTACACTTCCTGAATACAATATAATCAAGCGTTTATTCTAAAACATAGAAATTTATCACACAAGGTTGAAATTTCAATCCTATTTCTACTAAAAAGGCCATCCACAGCAATATTTACAAAGCATATAAACATCCTTATCTTCACGTCAAAAAAATCAGATTGTCCGTCTCACCAAAGAATATCTCAAGATACACATAGTACAATGCAATGATAGCAACACAGAATTATTAACACCTATGATATAACATTAGCTCTATTTACAAGAAGTAAATATGGTAGTACTGGGAAGACAGAGTTCTTCTTCTTAGATTGGCATATTTCTCTGATCTAAATATGATTATTTTCTGAGGAAAATATGCTTAATTTGTGCGTTGTCTTTTCAGCTGCTGTATTTCAGACCAATATATGTTCATATTTTGAACATGAAATTCAAGGTAATTCAATGTAAGGATATTTCTAAGCCTTCATGGTAAAAAAAAATAAACATCAGCCTCAAATAAATTCAAACTACTCGGAATGTCAAAATGTCTATTTTAAACAAAATTGCTCAAAATGAAACCTTACTAGCTGTTGGGGACAAATATGTTCTTTTGTTAAGTAAAATAATCATGGTAAGTTGTCTTGAAAAGGAGGTTTCACATTGAGCACACTATAAATCACGGCGACAAATAGAATGTTTATTTGTCAAGTTAAATAATCTTGGTAATTTTTCTGTATAAGGAGGTTTCACATCATAAATGGACTACTAGTAAATCAATAGTCTGGGTCTAGACCAGACAGATATAGCTTTCATGATTAGAGTAATGAACAAACAATCTGTATTAAAGTCTACAAATACATGTACCTATCCCAAACCTTCTCATTTGTACTGCTCGAACACCTAATCACTAACTTTGTTGCCCGGACATAACTATGAGAGGTTTGAAAGACTTGTACAGATTTCTCTTGGCTGTGTTAATGGACCCTGTCAAGAAATATAGTACTGTGAATCCATAACAGGCAGATAGTACACACTGACTAAGAATGCCATACACCAGTAAGCTAGTTGGCTAAGACTACATTCTATGATTCCTAAATAGCATACACAATATCTAACTGCCAACCGTCTACAGAAAAAGATAGGACTCTCCAAGGCCAAAGTAGGAATACAACATGTCTTGTATGCATTTACACAGAGGTTTTCAGAAAAAGAAATGAATCTAGGTTCATTATATTACTTTGTCAGGAATCATTCCTCCTAAATAGGAATGGTTTGGCAGATATTAAATGTGTTTAAAAATGCACTCAATTATGTTTGGTCAATGAATATGTGAAGATGCCAGCACACTGTAGGAAAAACAATTGCTAGGTTTAAGTATTTGACAGGATGAATACACAGTTACATGGACAATATTTTAATGAGCATATTCAATATCAGTTCAAAACAACAAATGGTCGCCCCATAGTCGTAGAGCTTTAACTCTTGTCACTCGGGTTAGTATTTGTAACTAAAGGTACTTCAGGCTGAAATTTTCAGACTGTGGACAATTAAACAAAATATATATCATTACATGTTTCAAAGTTCATGTATTATAGACCTTGGCCCCGTCTTACAAAGACTTGCGATTGATCCAAATCAATCACAAGTCCTCCAATCAATCACAAGTTTGCAATCTCCTATCTCGTATGGACATAGTTGTGATTGATATCAACTCTTAGTAATACAGGGCCCTGGCTGCCATTGGTGAAGTTATGGTCAAGAGAGAAGTGAAAAGGGCAACATTTTGTGCACTTTATCACTGTCTCCTGGGGTAAATATGCATACCCTGTGTATGAATGAAGCAGTGTTGTAGATCTCAAGACCAGTTTATATGATGGGGTCTCTGTCTCGATCTCGCTCTTGGACCTCAAGACATTTTGGAAGGAGAACTTATAAAAAAATATATGCCTTCCAGTTTGTTATAGACTCGGTGAGTAATATTTACAATATGAAATACAAAAATAAAGATATAAATGCTCAATTTATTCATTTCAGTAAATGCCTTATCATTTGTTGTGATCATCCCTATTTCTTCTCTATATATCAGAACAATTGCTTGGTAATATATGACACTTACTGCTTTGAATTGTACATGTTCTTACAAGATTTCAAAATACTGTAACCTTCCGTTACTTTCTGGACATTCAAAGGTACATGCTTCTGTAGAAATACACCATTATATGATCATAATGCTATTGCTAACAAAAACAGAGCACTCGTCTCTGTGGCTCGAGGCCCGCCGTGGCGCTAAAGTCCTTTGGCAAGACATTGATCTACATTTGCCACTCTCCACCCAGTTGTTAAATGGGTACCCGGTAGGATGCAAAAGCCAATGTAGTATGCCTAGCAATTCGAGCCTAGTAGCTCTTGCTGGAATGCTCCCCAGGGAGTAGAGGAAGTGCATACATTGTGTGGGGGCAAGCCAGAATACGATGACCGGAGTAATAACATATCTGTAAAGCGCTTTAATAGAAACTCGGACATTGCCTATTAAGCACTATATAAGCAGAAATATTATTAATATTATATTGATTAGTTAATTGATCTTGAATGTAGATAGAGTTATATCACAACCTGTTCACAAAGGCCATCTGTCTTTAACAATACATATCCACGTAAATTCATAGATGTCTGTTAATGTTGCTTGATTGTGCTTCAAGGGATTTCTGCAGATTCACATGCTTCATGCAGAGAAAACCATTTGACCGTTAGCCGGTGGGGACAGGTCGCTATCATCCTCCTCGTCGCCATCGGATGAACTCAGCACTTCAAATATGGCGTCCTCTGGAGTCCCGGGCAAGCTTCCTCGGCCCAGCGAGCCTGGACTGGATGATAGAGGGCCTGCTCCTCCCCTGTTGGGGCTGCCAATCTGGAACCTGCGGAACATGCTCCCATCCACACTGGTGTTGAGGTTGGGGATGGAGAGTGTGCGCTTCATGCCAGGCGTGAGGAGAGGGATGTAATTCCTGGGCAGGAGGTAGTTGGATAGGTTGAAGAGGTCGAGGAAGACCTTGTAACGATCACTGAGGTCAAAGAGAGATGAGGAGGAACCAGAAAAAAAAAAATTATAAAAAATAGGGATATGTAATTCACTCATATATTACAGATTCAATTCTACAGCTGAGTTTGTTTAATTTTGATATTAAGCAATATATCAATGACATTTATCATCACATCATTGTTTTCTATTCTCCTAAAAACTGAAGAGTTAGCTATGAGAAAGTGATTGAATGTTTTGTGTGTCTCTGAAGTACTTGTAAACAATCTCTCTGGCCTACAATCTTCTTCTTCTGACAACTGATCAGTACAAGAAGACTTATCATTAAAAAGACAAAAGAAACATACAGAAGTTTACATTAAATAACAAATTATAACATATCAAAGAAAACAAACTAATGGTATTTTTGTTAAGTTTTGAAGAACACTTTCTTATTTCCTTTGCTAGCTACTTTTTGTCCATTTTGTTCAAGACATTTCATATTATCTCTCTCTCCTAAGAAAAAAGTTTCCTACATCATTTGCTTATTAAATACACTGAACAAATACAATGAATGAAAACATTTCTTTGCAAAACTCAAAAATTAGCATGTTGTTTAGAGATATTAAATCTGAAATTTTTAACTTCACTGACCCGATTATGCGATTTTCTAAACTAGATGTCAGGGTCCATTACCGGGTACCCCTTTACATGATCAATGATTACTTAAACAACAACAAAACAAAAAAATCAATAAGATTTGAACATACCTGACAGTAGATCGAAGGTAGTGATACCCAGAGGAGCCCCCTGACCCTGGTTTAGAACCAATCATTCGCTGAACCATCATCACATGGTTATCTACATTAAACATATTCAATTGGAAGGAAAAAGAGATAAGAAATGATATAAGAGTACATGAAGACAATCACACCCAAAATGAAAGACAGAAAAGAATTTGTTTGAATTGTTTTGTCAATCAATAGCATCAAACCAACATGAAAGACAATCACAGTTTGTCTACTTAGTTTCAAGGTTGGAAGAAGCCAGAATTACATATTGTCTTCATAACTGATTTACAAATACCAAGAAGATTGAAGTCAAGGATAAGATAAATTGATGTGGAACCACATAACTTCTTAACACTCAAAATACAAGAAGATTTTGGAATTCCCAGTTGATTGTATGATTTTTGTGGTTGACGATAAAACACAATTCTATTTTTAGAGCTACTGGTTACACTTATTTGCATCCAACCCATTATAAAACAAGATTTCATTATAACAAAGCAATTTCCTTGGATCCAAAGGACTTTATTATAAGACCCTAATGTATCAATGACAATCAAGACTATTTCATCATATCAAGATGGAATCCTACAATACAAAATTAACTTGTGTTGTCCCATTCATGAATAAGCAATTTAAATGCAACTAATCACTTTTTTCATCTACAAATGTGGAAAATATAAATAATTGATGCCAATTTGAGGAGGGAAAGCTGATTAATATAGATCTTGAGAAAACTTTGAACGGCTTTGAGTTAAAAAAAAAAAAAGGGTAAGTTTAGAACATTGAAAAAAAAAAATGACAATATAATTATAAAGGAATTTAATATTGCAAAATTTCTAGGACAGTGATAAAAGTGCTTCAAATCTTACATCTCCATTTTGTAAGAAGGGAATCTATGTCCATGAGCCTTGTCATAAACTGGAACGGTTGGTGGAAGCGAACTTCCTCTCGGTAATGGGATATCAAGAGCGCCCCCTGGAGGGCCTTGTGGGAGATGCGTACATCACCTGTACAAGGAAAAGACATTGGTTCAAGGCCCGGTATATCATTATCATCATCACCGCCATCATCATTGTCATCATCATCAACATCCTCGTCATCATCATCACCATCACCGTTGTCGTCATCATCATCATCATTAATCATCTTCATCATTACTATTATTTCTTTAATATGGTGTGCACAATATGTCATGCAAATTCAACAATAATTCACAAGTTAAAACTCAAATTTAACTCTCGCAGGTACATCTTTCTTCTAAAGATGTTTTAAAACTCAGTGGCCCAGAAGGGCTTGGCACTGAATCCAACTTGTGCATAAAACAAGAGATTATCTTTTTGAAAAAAATTGCTGTCAAAAGAACCTGAAACAAATGAATCTCACACACATTCATACTCCTAGAGCTCAACTTAAAAATAAGAATAATAACAATTACTATTATCATTATTATTAAGTATTGGGTTTCACCTGTGTGCGGGGTAGGAGGGGGGGGGGGGAACTGAATTTCTGTGAGCCCTAGGACTTAAATATCTTGATCATATGTTTCTGTGGAAACAAAAGTAGACTTTCACTAACCTCTGGCCAGTAATGCCTTGTATTTGTCTGTGTCCAATATGACATCAAATGTTTCCTTGACAGACTTGTGATCATTCAGAATCTGATCTCGCTGAGCTTCACTCTCCGCAGCCTGATGGTATAAAAAAGAACGAGCAAAACTGTCAATAACCATAGCTGCATACATGCCAACATTTGAAAATCAGAAATCTGTACACTACATGTATGTGCGCGAAGCGCACATCACGAGCGCGAAGTCCTTTTAGCCGGGGTCCAGGGCCCGCTTTAGGGCCCTGGAAGCTCTGGGTTTCCAGATGCTCTCTGGTGCAATCTGAGCCTATTTTAGGGACCATTTCCCCTAAAATTCAACCCAAGTTTATGGGTAATTTTTGTGTCATACCAAACAAAAAAGTGATTGAAGTGAATTCCACATTTTAATTTATCCTTGGCAGAGGCAGAGCAGATAATAGACATAGATTTAATTAGCCACTCATGCAGAGTGATGCATTTAAGTCTAGATCTAGTTACTTTTTAAATAATTATACATGACATAGATCTATGCATAAAATGAGACTGGCAATAATGGTATTCAACTTGGACGCATTCACTTCGGCTTGCTCATTGTCTTTATGCTTTTTTATTGGATAGGTGCCTCGTAATGTCGTTGGCTCCTCCACCACTGATCTTTAGATCTTGCCGACAATAAATGCAGTATACATATTCCTCCCCTTTTGTGCTTGCTCTAATAAAGGGAAATCGTTCCTTGTATTCCTGTTTGTACTTCTGAATTCGTCTTGCTGCTGTTCTGCTCATTTTGACAGATTTTCTTCCGAGACAAATCACAAATCACAAAGTATACGGTACCTCGAAACACGTACTTTGCATGGGGACCCTATGCATATACGGTGCGCTAGCCGCGATAGCGAATGCATGCATGCTGATATGCGCATTTAAACGTATAGAAATTATATTTATATATAGAGATTTGCCAGCGCAAGTATTTACGTACGGAAATGTTACGTACAGAAACACATATCAGAGTGCACGTGGCGCGCAGCAACACGCTGCCACTGTACGTACATATCAGTGCACGCTACACGCACCTTGCGCAATGCAATCTGTTCAGCACTCGATCGGATCAATGCTATGTATGGAAAGCCAAATTCCCCAAAATCGGAACGTTCCGTTTTTTAGGGCTATAAAAACTTCAAAAACGGAACAGTTCCGTTAAAATCGGAACGGTTGGCAAGTCTGTAGCTGTGATCTATTGGATTTTATCAACCGAGAGAGGAACAGAAAATAAAATTTCTGAAAGGTGTATTAACAATATTAGTATTAATAATATCATATTCTAGGTTTATATAATGCTTAAAGGGATTGGGTATCTTTGCCTCAGATTCTGAAATAAAATCCTGGATTTAGCTTATGCTGCAATCATAATTATAAACCTCAAGGTCAGTCAGAGGAATCCCATGACTTTTACAAGCCGATCACCTGTCTGATTATCAAGATATTTATGATTGGAATTAGAAATTTCAAAAACTGTTTCCCCCCAACGGTTTTTATAGCACCAGTCTTAATTTCATTTAATTTGAACTAGGCTTGAGTCGGTACGGTCGATCACACCGGGACCCGACCGTTGCCGTCGGGTCCCGGTTTCGTTTTTTGAGAACCGACGCTCCGAAAAAAATAAAGAAATATGTAAGAAAGTGCAGTTTTGCACACCACTAAAATCAATCCACCTTAAAACTTAAGTATTTAATTGTTACCAATCATATTCTAGCTCATCCTGAATCAATTCGAACTGCTGATATAAATTGCAAAGCAGTTCGCCCCATGGGGTTGTTTTTGCCAGCTACTAGCCAGCTACTGTACTGGCCGGGTCTCTCGGCAGGATTAATAAATCAGGTTGAAAGAAACATTAATGTTTGAATAATAAAACGGCTTTCTAAAAAGCGCTTCTTTACAACATACCGATCAAATAATTTTTAAAAGACAAAATATATATTTTTTCTTTGATTTTGAACACTGCATGCTTCTTTTAAAAGCTGAAAATTACTTGGTAATCACAAGAAGTTTCGATACGGATAGTAGTTGCAAGGCAAGTTCAGACTAGTCTCGGAAAATGCGCAGTGCTCCTCGTCGTGAGTAGTTGTCTTTCCAATTGTGCTCTCGTAGCTTTTAATGATTTTTTTCTCGTTACGACCACGTCTTTGTTTGGGTTCGTTCTGGCACGCCTTACAGCTAACGACGAGCACTGCGCATTTTTCCGAGACTAGTCTTAACTTGCCTTGCAACAGCTATCCGTATCGAAACTTCTTGTGATTACCAAGTAATTTTCAGCTTTTAAAAAAAAGCATGCGATGTTTAAATTAAGAGATAAATATTTATTTGTCTTTAACAAATTATTTGATCGGTATGTTGTAAAGAAGAATTTTTTAGAAAGCCGTTTTATTATTCTAACATTCATATTTTTTGACCCGATTTATTCAACCTGCATGAATCAAAATGGCGGCTCGAATGTTGTCTTTATATTTTTGCTCGAGTTTTTTTACTTTGAGAGGCACGATAATGGCACTAAACATCGCCAATCATGGATGAAAATAATGTCAAATGGAAGAATATACCAATCTGTGTCGAGGTATGCATGTGTTGATTTATTTATACGGATAAAAAAGGTCACTTTTAAGGGACATACTGATGATATGCGCTTTTTATAGAGGCAAGTGACAAATCCTGCGAGCTGATTTCGGGACACCGGGTCCCGATCGGTGCAAGGCCATCGGGACCCGGTTTATGAAAATCCCGACATGACTCGGGCCTAATTTGAACCTACCTCAGCTCTAGTCAGATGATCGTTCAGGTATGCTCGGACCTGGTAGTTATATTTCTCCCAGAAGTTGAACCCATCTTCCTCAAGACCAGGACAACGCTCGAGCCATCTCTGAAAATATCAAGCAAAGTAGTACAGAATCACACTTATAAATGGCAGAGATTGGTGTTTCATCAGAGAACAGGGGCCCCGTTTCACAAAGCCTTTATTTCAATGACAAATGACAAAAATCAGCGACAAATCTGCTGATAACCAATCAGAAGCAAGGATTTCAGTAGCTTATAACAAAAACTGTCATTTGTCACTGATGACAAGTTTTGTGAAACGCCCCCCTGGTCTTAATCTTTTTCACATTGGTTGCTGAAAGAAAAGTATTTTTTTAAAATCATTAATAAATCCAGCTTGGTTTAAGGAAACACACATGCCCATTAAAGCTGACACTGATACCCCATGGTTTTGTTCAATAAGCCTGATAAGAGGCTCTATGTTATAGTGTCTGTTTGGAGCCAGAAGGGAATAAATTCATATCATTGTTACAGATGCCATGCCCTTCTGGTTCAAAACAGACAATAAACAATCTATATGGACATGAAAATAGTAAAAACCATAAATAGTTTGGAAAACAGTATAAGGTCTATACAAAAAAAGATGTTGTATTGCCCTTTGCGACCGACCCACAAATCTTGAAATCTACGGTCGGCTTTTTAATTATTTTTTTTTATTACTGTTTTTTAGAGGAAAAAAATATTTAAGCATTCAAATGAGAAAGATCAGCCCAAAGAGGGAGAATTTTTTTTTTTTTTTTAGAGTGAAAAAAAAAAAAAAAAATCCCGACCGATCCATGTTTTGGCACCGAAAGGGCAATACAACATCTTTTTTTTTAGGCCTTATAAAATGTTTAAAACTCTGTGGAAGCTTATCTGTTGAAGCAAACATCATTAATCTTATCTTTAGTCCTTGAACTTGTCAACTATAAATGATTATTTTCTTAAAGTAAGTAGGGAGCTCAAATTATTCTATGCTAATGATATTGATCTGTAGTATTGGAAGATCTATTAAGATTATATGGTTCAACTATATGTTTATCAAACAATGTAAAGTTCAATATTAGTTTAACCATTTCACCAAGTTACCGTTTGGTAACAAAATATATAATCAAGAAAGAGTTTATGGTTGGGTAGTAGGTATTGTTTTGGTTCAATTTGGTAATGGTTAGGAAATCAGTCAAACTTTGTGGAAAGTGATTATTGCAAGATAATATAACTGATGTTTCACCACCACTGTAAGATTATTAATTCAGATAAAGCCAATACATGGTATCTAACGTAAAAGTCAAATTTGTTATCAAAATCAAAATTTAATTTAATTAATGGCCTATCAGATTTTGAGTTTCAGAAATTAATCCTGTAAATGCAAGAGAGAGAAGTAGTGAGAGATAAGGAGAGCAGGGGTGATAGTGAGCACTAAAAAAAATAAAAAAAATAAATGGCATCTAGCAACATTCCCCCACCCCCCTTTTGAGTAAGAAAATTGGGGAAAAATAGGGAAGAATAGAGAAAATAAGGGGAAATTCAGGAAAATAGGGATAAAATTAGGAAGAAAAAAAATTAAAAAAAATCTGGTTAAAAAAAAATAAAATCGGGAAACCAATTTACATCGGGTAATTATCAGGCCTGAGGAGAGAGAGAGAGAGAGAGAGGAGAGAGAAAAAAGAAAAAGAAAAATAGAGAGAGGCACAGGCAGACAGACATAGAAACAGACAGAGAGATAGAGAGATAAAGATTTAGAGAGAGAGAGAGAGAGAGACATAGATAGAGCAAGCAATACCAGTAATTACTTCAGACTAAAGGAAATCACTTTAACAGACCACAAACCACATTTACTACAGCTAACCATCAACAAACACAATTCATACCAGCAAAATGTATAAGGAAACCTCACCTCAATGTTTTGCCAATTAATATACAAGATTCCAAACGAAATTTCGAAAGTGTATAAGAAAGACATCGAGCAAGAATATGTACAGTTTCTCAGCACGACATGTACATTGCCATTTTCTCAAAGGCATTTTTTAATAAATTAATGTTTTCAGTCTTACAAATCTGAGGTGCGTTGTCCTACGTGTTATCACTGTAAACTTTCGTAAGAAATATTGTAAATCAAAGGGCAGGAATAAATCTTATTTTTCAGTATTTCTGCACCTATTCTTTGGGATGAGGGTTCCTTTAAATATATCGCCTTGAGCATTTAATTAGAATGGATAATGGCGCTATATAATTCTTATGTATTATTATTATATCGAGCAAAAACCACAAGAATGAACAGGTGTCAACACTTACCTCCAAAACATTTAATAAGGTAGGGTCTTCTTCAGATTTCTTCAAGGTTGCTTGTAACTCCTCGCTGTATACGCTGGCATAGTTCTGCCGTTGATAACTCACTCTCATGCCCTGTCATGAAACACATCAATAACGTTAGTGCTTTTGAGTGATCCATTGTGTATCGTTGTGCTATTCATTCAAGGTCATTCTGTCTCCTTACAAATGAAGGTAAACTCACTTCTGGCATTAGCTTGCAATAATGCCTTAAAACATACTTAATATTAACAGTCCAAAGCAATGAAAATAATAACGTAATCAAATTAAAAAAAAAAAAAAAAAAAAAAAAATCATTCTCAACTTTAGAACACAGAAGAAGAATTTCCTACTTGTTAGACCACAACAGCCTATTAATTATATGGTTTCCATTACATTTTCTTGGTTTGCATAAATGGGAGTATGAAAATGATGGCATTGATGTTCAAAAACAGAAAGCAAATGAGAGCAAAATACATATATCTAATGTTCATCTTCATTTTGCACTAAAATGCTAAAGCTTGTAAGAAAGCACAAATTAGACATCAGTTTTTAACGAAGGTGGTAAGGGGAGTCAAACATCTTTAAACTGCTTCTAGCCACTTAAATAAAATCATTTATTGCACTACATTGTTTTTTCAAATGCCATTTTTGAAAATAATAAACCCAGACAAACCTTATCAATTTGTACAGGCCAAGATTAGATTGCCTTTGAATTTTACTTTACCCATTACCTATAGAGTACCGAAGCTGTAATGTCATAAAAAATCTATTTTTAGAATTTCTCATTTTTTTCTTCATTTTCCGAAAGAGCATAACAAATTATGTCCAAATGTCGAAAACCAATTGAATATGTTTAGTATTGGCTGAGATATGACCCTCTGAATAAAAAAATTGCCTGTGGGAACGCAGTGTTATATGCTCCAGGCTCTTAATGGTTAGGAGCCAGAGCATCTAACACTGAGTTCCTATAGGAAATATATTCATTCAGATGGTCATATCTCAGCCAATACTTAACATATTCAATTGGTTTTCGACATTTGGACATTATTTGTTATGCTCTTTCGAGAAAATGAAGAAAAAAATGAGAAATTCTAAAAATAGATTTTTGATGACGTCACACTTCACCACTCTATATCAGCCAGATGGCTCCTGCATTAACCCTATGGGAATGAGAGGATTCAGTAGTGAATGGGTTAAGACCTACCGGTTTGAGTCCCAGTTTATTCTCCAATAATCTGAATTGGAAGCTTTGGAAGCCTGACGCCGGCGATAGATAATCTCTGAACTCTGAGAAGGAGAGTGGAGTCATCGTCTCCAGGACGTAGATCTGATCCACCAGGAGCTGATTACAAAGAGAAACAAAGACTACAATTTCTACCACAAAAAAACTTGCTCAATTACATCTACATGTACGTAAGATTTATAAAAAGTCAAAGTTATCTATGAAAGAAATTGGGAGCTCCTCAGTACTAGTGAGCGGTTTACACCCAATCTGTGCTCGTGGTTTTTGTCTATAATTTTCTCTCAGTTGTGAATGTTATGTTTTAGAGTATCAAATCATGTTGGTTCAACAAATCTCCTTCACCTGATTATGTGTGGCTGTGTTTATACTTTTGTGTTTTGCGAAAGTCGCTGTTTTACAACAAAAAAATGTAAATGTATGTACCTCCATGTTATTCATTACTACATGCACGTATCACTTTGTCCTTTGGTTTAAGTATATCACGTTCCCTTTTGTAAGGTCAGTAAACAAGATGAATCTCCATATATGGAAAACTGAGAAGTATAACACAATAAACAATGAATATAAATGCTAACCCACTATTCTACCAGCTGCAAAATCTTTCCTTACTTATTCATATCTGTGTTAGAAAATACAAAATGTGAAGTGCACAAGTAGGCTTAAAAGGCCCTGAAACTAACCACCCCAGCATATCCTGGCACAAGTGAACAGGCCCAAGTCAACGTTATTCATCGCTACCCCCGTCCCCTCTCACATATTATTATAAGACCCACATTTTTTGCCCCTTTTAATACTGACCTTAAGAATTTGTACGATACGTTCCAGTCTGTTCATCATGACAAGCTGTTTCTTCTCATCTACAGGCACTTGACCGAGTAGATCGATGATAGAATTCACCTCAAATAAGATCTGTTTGAACCACAGCTCATAGGCTGGAGAGAAAAGATGAGGATTTGATGATATTACATACTGAGTATATACAAGTACTCAACAATAAATGACACAGTCCATGAAACAAGAGGCCTAGTTCAAGAAATGTGTTCCTTACCCACATTACTGACTGGTTCGCAGGCACAGACTCTAATTTGACACTTAAGCACAGTTCCACTATCTTGAGCAGAGCCTACTGTACCTCTGTCAGTCTTAGCTAAATATTCATAAATGTTCATAAATGAATGACAAAGGAATGACAAATGGCGTAAATATTCATAAATGAATGACACACACAATTAAAACTAAAACAACAACAACAACAGCTCAGGCTGTGTTAGAAGCAGCTAGAGTACAGAGCCTATAGAGTGCAATCAGCATAGTCTCTTAGTGTACACTGTTATGGACCGGCAGCAACTGATTTTTGTTGTGTAAACTACATCATGTACATTGAAAAACTTAATACCTTTCTGATGATTGTATCATGTTTTAGCCCTACCATAGCTTTGATCATAATATGAAATAACAAAAATATTGTACTTTAGATGTTAATTTTATACCACATTTTAAACCACACAACATACGGAACAGAAAATTATCAATACACTTTAAAATCAGAATTCAAAAGACTGTGGTCGCTGAATTGTATCAATGCAATGTGTTGTTGTATTGATTTATGGGTGAAAAGCTTAAAGATAAAGTTGAGTTCTGGTCATGTGATTGCATTGTGAAAGAAACAGTGTGGAATCTATCAGGAAAGGTTGATCATCTGGTATATAAGTATTTGTGTGTATTGCAAGGTTCTGGAATCATCAAAATGATAAGAAATTCGGCCAAATCTTGGCAAAGTTACAAGCACTGTACACAGAATGATGTATATGGGACTACACGAGCACATGGTGAAAAAAACCTACCCCCCCCCCCGATTTTTCATGTCATATTTAGAATATGAAGGCATTTGAAGAGCCATGCTTTTCAGGGAACATGTTTAATCTGATGTTCTTCCATCCTTGCATAATAACAATGATAACGCTCACAAATTATTTGTTACCTCTTCCCAGAACTCAACCTTCTCTTTAAACTCCTTTGAAATCAGGCAGTGCAATATACACATGTACCATTTACATTATTTGTAGGACTTGTTGTATAAAGAGGTGTTGTGGTGTAGTGGTTCATTCACTTGAATCTCAATCCATGAGTTAAGGGTTCAATTCTCAGCCCAGCATTTACATCCTTTGGCAAGACATTAATCCATATTTACCACTCTTCACCCAGGTGTTAAATGGTACTAGGAAGGATGCGAAAGTCGTTCAAATTTGCTCAGCATTGTGAGCACTTGTAAAATGGCACCTGGCTGGGAGTGAAGAATGTGCACGCCTTGTATTCGGGCAAGCCTATATCCAATGACCCATGGTAATAATGTTAAGTGCTTAGAGACATCGTCTCATGCATTAAGCACTACATAAACTCAGACTATAATTTCTTTAACAAGTTTTCTCGCTTTTAACCCATAAACTTCTGATTTATGATATTCTCATAGACTTAATAGAGGATCCACATAGTTCCTATTGGTAAAGGGTTAACAATGAACTCACCCTGATGGGTCACAATGAAGAGGTGCTCATCATGCACTGGTGTGGAGACTGCAGCACTCTGTAGATCAACACAGGAGAGCAGCTTGTCCAGCTGAAGATAGCTGCCGTATGTGAGCTTCTTATCATCATCTTTCCCAGTACCTCCTTTAGGTACCCTGTGAAATGCAAGAGATCCGTTTACACGTGAATACAAATTGTAAGTCTGGATGATGAAGAAATTTCCTTTTCTATATGTTCATCGTGCAAATAAAGCAATATATATTCATTCATTCATTCATATACAGTTTGTCAGCTTAGACAGGGACCTCATAATTTTAGTCAATTCAAGTACACTAGGTAGGTGATTCTTAGTCAAGAATTTGTTTAACTTTGTTCAGTAATAATAACTGTGTCTGTAATTACCCATAATTTTTTAAAAAACATTTTCATGTAGTCATAGAAGTAGTTTAGAATTAGTTAAAATTGTTACGATTTGGACTAGAATATAAGGAAAACTTCCTTGCAAGTTGAAGAATAAAAATGAAGGAAAAAAGAAGAAAAATGCTAGTAGTAGTACCGTACAGAGAAAAAGAAATTCAGTAAGAAGCAAAAGAACTATTTGTAATGTTTTGAATAATCCTAAAATCAAATAATATAAAAGAAATTTCCTATTTGTCACCATCCACTTATCCATACAATCTTGCTTCTCAGCACTTAATGGACAGATTTCCTGAGATATATTTTCAAAACTGAACCTTACTTTTCCTCAGATATCAGATATGTTCAGGACATTTAGATCTAAATAAAATATGACATCAAAATCAGACACTATATTTCATGTTTCATATTTGGAAAGGTAGGATTTGTATGAAGCCTACAATCATTCTTCTATTCTTACCTGTTGCCACCACCTCCAAATGGACAAGACATCTTGTCTGAGGATCTACAAACACTGTTGCGTTATGACAAGAAGACCTTATGACCACAGAAGGATCTGGAGTGAAGAAGGGTAGATACTGGCTGCCTGTTTTAATCTGCAGATGCTCAAAAGATTATCCTCTAGCCCAATAATGGTGTCTCCAATTGATGTGATTTTCTAGTCATTTGCTGATACTGAATGGTGTAAAGAGAAGGAAAGTTCATTGTATTTATAAAGGCAGTAGAGCTACACATCAGTTATTGTTGGTAGATTCACAGTGACACTCTTAGACTACTGGAAATTTGACAAAATAAGATAAATTTAGTTACATGTACACACATGAGCTATTGCACAAACTTGGGCATAGGCTATTAAAGATTTGGCAAATTCTTAATTCTCTGTAACTAGTTCTGTTTGTTGATGGATTTTCTAGTTGCATCCGTGGCATCTCTTCTAAGTGTCATCTTCCAGGGTCATTGTGACGTACATCATGGATCAAATATAAACTTTTTAGTGACCATATTTTGTGCATATATTTAACCAAAGTTTGTGGACGCCTTTAATCTTTGCCTTTGGCAATATTCTGACATTTTGAGATGACAATATTTCCCAACTTTATATTTATTTATTTTCTAGTCAACATGGTCTAGAAAGTCATTTTTGCTTTAGAGTTTAGATCTACTCAGTATATGATAGAATTTAGCAGAAAAATTGACCATTTTTAAATGTTAATGAATTATTGTCACCCCGTCAAATTAATGGAAAAGTTCATTCATACAGAAGAGAACAAGTTAAAAACTTGAAATCATAATTGTACGTTGATAAATAAGTGAACTTAGACTACACATAGATCAACTTCATCCATTACTTGCACTGCAAACAAATACCATGATCATAGCTAGGCCTATGTTACAAAAAAAATCAAGCTCAGAATTCAAGCTCTTTTTGCCATCAAACAGAGCTTGATAAGACCTTTTATTTGATGCCTCATTCATCTTAATAGCCCCAGTAATAAGAAAGTTATGCCAATTTTAAACGCCTGGAAATCATGTATTTAATTTCTGTTTTCCTTTGTTTTTAAAACAAAAGTTGTGATCTCAAATGTGACCGAAAGATTCTATTTCATTACATTCAAAATTGCCAAAAAATGTATGTAAATACCCGAAAACCGCTAATAGTGCCATCATTTTTGCATGACATTTCACATTCCTCATCCATAGATTTTACTGAAATTTCACCAAAAGCAAATTGAAATGTTAACCAATTTCATCCTAGATACTTTTTTTCTCATCCTGAATGCGGAACCACGGTACAGAATTGCAGAATGGCACTAAACACGGCTCTTGTCAAACAGCTACAGTGCAGCAAAAACAAACTGCCGAAAACATAAACAGATAAATCATAGAAAGTTTAGTATGAAATGAAAGATAACAATGTCATTCTTCTCATCCAGTAGAAATCATGAAACAAAAATCTAATCAGCCCATCAAAACTAAAAGATCACATTTGTGTAGGCTATCCAAATGGTTTCCATCCAATAGTGCATAATGTCGGAAGTTGGAAATTTGTGAAAGTCTTTATTTTATGATGTTTAAGTTTAAAGCAAATTTATATTCTGCTTTCAATTAAGTGTTAAGGATCGAGGTTAGATCGGATGTTTTTTCACTTGGAAAATTCCTTTTCCATAGTATGATGTGACCTGCATAGCTGAGTCAGGTGTTTAGTTCCGTTATACGCTAGATTGCGTAATGACATTAGGCCAATTGGCAGTGACATTCCTTTTTTTATTGTATGCATGAATTAGTCCGTATGTTAACGTACGTACGTACATACGCAAAGGGCGAGTAGTTCTATCTTGGGTGTGGTGAGCTCGGACACCAATTGAGCATCCACATGCACGGACGTGTTCTAGGTCATGAAAGCTCTGGTTTTGGAGATTCTTCGGCTGGGAGATATGGGACTACAGCTGGTCCAGGCCTACATGTAGGTGATGACTGCATTTCTGCTCGTAGCAGTGATATGACGGGTAGTGAGTGACTGTGGAGTTTGCAGTCTGGTTGTTGCAGCTTGTTGCTTGACATTTGTTTGACCTTGGGTAGGCAACTTTTGATGTTTATCATGCAATGTTTAATCAGTGAGCTATTTGATCAATGTTTTACCATGTTTTGTAAATGCTTTCAAATAATATTATAAAGGATGATTTATCGAGGAAATGAATTTATTCTTTATCAGAGGGTTTGATAAGATACTGCACTTTATGGAGTTAGGTGTAATTTTATTCATGTCTTATATCTGGTTGATGACTAAGATGCTTTGATGATTAAGATGCTTTGAATATTTAGATAAATATTATTTGATTATGAGGAATCTCTAACTAAAGTACGAGACACACATATATTGTTTGTAACAATATATGATTAATCGATGACTATAGAAGTTTGTTTGGTTTTTATACAATACATGCATATTGAATATGTATGTCAACGATGATATTGAATTATTTGAATCTGTAATGTGATACAAGTGATTTATCACCGATTTTATCTGTATCTTTACAGGGTTTTTGTTACGACACAGAATAAACCTGATAGACCTTAATCTGCTGTCCTGTCTCATCATTGATACTACCGGTCCCTAGCAAGGTCCAACCCCCACCCACGACAATAACATAACACTATAACAGCCCCATGGCAGAAACCTTCATGGCGAAAGCGCACACATGATTGTAATGTAAGGTGGGCATTATCACTCCAGCAAAGCATAGAGAGTCAATGCAAATGCGTATTGACCTCTAGCACTGCATGCTTGCTGTGAGACAGGTATTATTATACCCATACACAAATATACACACCACATAAAATCGTATAGACTGTACACAATCATGTCGATGCAGCTGTAAGGCCATGTAAAATTGATTACATGTTGATCGTCTGGATTTTTTGAAAAAGAGGAGGAGGGTGTACCATGTTATTTGATATTTGATATTTCAAAATGGCCGCTCAAAATGGCTGCTCGGTACATTTTCCCTGACAGTCGAGGCTATTTTTTTTTCAAGATGGCCGCCGACAATTTTTTTTTTTTTTTAAATCAGAAATAGAGCCATTTTAGCAGTGTTTTTCATGTTTTTTTTCTTTCAAAAAAAAAAAAAAAATCAAAAAAAAATTAAAAAAAAAAAAACATAAAAAAAACAAATAACAAAAAACAGGAGGCGGCCCCCAAAAAGGAAGCGGGCGGGGACGATCAACATGAAATCAATTTTACATGGCCTAAGCAAAGTTTGACACTAGACTTACAATTTGTATTTTTAAATTATTCTTTTTAACATCAGTAAGTTAATCAAAATGTATTTTACTGCTATTTAGGTGTCATCAATTGTCACTAAAGTACCGATTTTGAGTGAAATCAGTTGAGTTTTGTACAGTGGTGTTTGAAATGTTGAGAATCAAAAGCACAGCTTTTACTACACAGCCAGGATAGTGATGCTCCTATGTGTGGGCATTTGAGTAGGCCTACGTCTTAAATTAGAGCCCGTAAAGACAGGTAACTAACTGTACTAGTCTAGTCTACAGGTAAGTTAGATCTTAATATAGACCTCTGCTCTAGCCTAGTCTAGATCTAGTTATAGTAAATTAAAGATAGAAACTGCCCAACTCAACTAGATTTTGAATGAAGTGTTGTCAAATGTCAATGCACTCTCGACTACTTAGTGAGTAGTACTAGAACTCTCGACTACTTAGCACTAGACTATGAGAGTGCATCAACAACACATCATGGCACCGTACCAGTGGCATCGCAACGTATAGGAGTGCGTTTGTTGAGCTTTTCGGACTGCCCTGTCGAGTTGGAAGACGGCGAAAATGAACGTGATAAAAATCTACATGAACAGGTTTAAATTAACATGCAATTCGACTTAACATTTTTACTCACTCATGCACTGTTATCAAAGTAAGGTATACTAAGAGTGAACAAGACGAATGATTCTATAAATCATAAATAATCACAGCCTGAATATCACGCTGCACGCTGCAGCCGCACTGGTGAAAGTTGTGAAAATCTTCTTGCATTCATAACATACGTACACGTACAGTATACACAGCATACCGGTAGGGTAATCAAGAAAGATTTGGCGCGGCGCCTAAGCGCGCGCTCGCTCACGCGTGGCCGTGGACTGGATGGCTTGTCGAATGTAAACATCGTTTCACTTTCGACGCCACAGCACCGCAGACACGTGCATTCAATTTAAAAAAGGGGGCTGTTACGGGGGTGTGGCCGGGGTGTGGCAGATGAGCAGATCATTACCCTTTTCCGTTTGTGTATCTTAGATTGTAAGGCGGTTCGGTAACATACAAAAATAAAGATAAATAAATAAATGAATAAATAAATGTAACATCAGAGAACGTGTGATTAAAAAGCAAGACTAGGCTTACTGCATGGAAAAGAAAAAATACCATAACATTGATTTTGATATGTATGCCTTAATACTTAAATTAGAGGCCTACATCTAGGTAGCAGCACTATATAGCCCTATACATCCATTTTGCTACAATACCATGTACCAGTTCTACCACCTCCATCACCATCGTCATAATGAGACGTCAATAGATATATCCTGTGCAATGAAGAGGGATGGAGTTCCAATTAACCAGTGATCATGTGCTCGATCATATAGGCCTATATACACCACAGCCCCCCCCCCCCCCGCGAACAAGAGAGAGAGAGAGAGAGAGAGAGAGTAGTAAAAGAAAGCAAAAGAAGTGAAATGGAAAGAGGAGAGAAAGGGCCATATGCCTCCCCCTCCCTAGCTCCCCCCATCAACAAAAATAAGAAAGAAGGAAAGAAAGGGAGAGAAAAGAGAAAAGTCATAAAGGGAACAAAAAGAGGAAGATTGAAAAAGGGGAGATCAGTTGCGGTCAGTAGTGCGCACTAATTTTTTTTTTTGGGGGGGGGGGGGGGGCACGTGTCCCCTGTGCCCCTCCCCCCTTGGATCCGTCCCTGAGTTTGATGTATGAACAATTAAGATAACTTTATTTTTTATCATTTTAATTGTACATGTACTTGATCATTCCTGTTTTCAGGCACATTTTATGTGTACATTGTATTATTGGTCCTTGGAATACTGCATTGTACATTGTATATTTTTATATTAAAGGCACACTGTCCTACTGTAGCTTCTTGCTCCCTCTATATAGAAAACTTCCCAAATCGGTGCCTGTTGGTCCCCCATGATCCTCTTTTTCTTATGTTAAATGAGAGCCGAGTTAATGAGATAGCCACCTGTCACAGTGACCTCGATGGCTCACTGGGTGGTCTAATCCCTTCTTGCTGAAGTAGTAAAGCCTCCCTTTAATAAACCAAAATTGAATTGAATCATCATCGGCAGCAGCGTCACAGCATAATCACCACTATGTCTATGCACCACCACCACCATCATCACATCAGCAGCATCGTCACCATAACCATATTATATATATATATATATATAATCAACATATATGATCAACACCACACCAAATTCATCATCATATCATTTTTCTCATTGTCACCAATATTACCACCATGCATGCACCACAACACCGAAATCATCATCAAATAATGGTTATAATTGCCATTATTTTCCTTCTCCTTCTCATAGTCATTGTCATCACCACCATGCACCACCAAAATAACCAGTTTTGCCACCACACAGAAATCATCATCATATCATTTAATTACTGTGAATTGCAATAGTATTCTCCTCCTCCTCCTCATCCTTTTTAAACATCATTTCATAATTTTCATTATCGTCATTATCATATTTTTTTGATCATTTTCAATTTTCCCAAGAAATAGATTGGAAGAATTTCTTATCTACGCTGCATCATTTTGGGCAATGACCTAATTTTCAACTCTAGATTTTTGCAATTTTAAGACAAATTCACTGTAACCTTTGCACCACCTCATCAAACCACAAAATAGCCTTAAAATATTTGATAGTGCCTGGTTGATAATGAACAAAAATACAGTTCCATGTTTCAAAGAGATTAATTACATTTTGATATATTTTAATCATTGCACTTTGAGCTTAATCTACAATAACTGTACATATAGCAATATATTTGTATTGATCTACTTGCATACAATCTACCGTATCTTTCACAATTTGATCAGATTTCAGCAGAGCTAAAGTCTTAATGTGACAAGCTATTATACATTACCAGTATACATGCAGGAACGTTTGTTTCCCATTGAAATTGAAAAATAACGGGACTGACGTACAGAGTTTGATGAGAGCTATTCTGTCTTTGTAATACCTGTACAGAGATCATGATACAGTAGGCAATTTTCAAGATAGCCCACAGAATTAAGAGCGTACATAATTAAAAAATATCTTGCCAATGTTTCAGGAAAGTGTCTGAAGTACATGTTCACCAATCTCCCTGTGAAACGTCTGTATGGGACTTCAATGGGACGTTGGCGAACTTGTATCAATGACAATTTTATTAAACGATGCCCTACCTACTGTCAGGCACGTAGCCAGAGTTTGATGTTTGGAGGGGGGCACATACATGTAATTGATTGACGTCCTGGGGAGGGGTCTAAAAAAGTTCAACCGATCTTGGACAATTTTGGGGGGCACATGCCCCCCCCCCCCACCCCTGGCTACATGCCTGCCTACTGTGATAGGAGCCTTGGAGGTATTCAATAATTCATGCACCTGGCAGTGAAATGCAGAGTTTTGTACCATTACATTCTTTTTCATCTCCTGGGTAATACATCTTAAGATTAAAGAAAGTACCACTTGACCAGGTAACTAGCTTGGGCATCGTTTCACAAAACCGTATAAGTACACCGACATCCTCATGATAACACACACGTTTCAATGGGATGTCTGCAAATTTGTACTAAAGACAGTTACATGAAATGAACCAATGGAATGGTCTCTAAAGATTTGAGACAAATGTTGACATATGTCTCATTAATTATCTTTCGGCCAATGAACAATTTTAATCTTGTGAACCTGTAGTCTTGAAAATCTCCAGAACACTGCAGAATCAACACCCAGTTCTTAAACACCTGAAACAGCAAATAGCGTTGCTAAAATAGTCATAATTCCATATCAACATTAGGTTTTTCCTTTATCCTTGAATGGCATCATCCTTCTCACTTGTTGTTTTACCCTCTCTACCTTACTTGGTAGGGGAGTGGGGGTATAATGCAAACTAAGTACAAGTATTATAGAATGGCAAGATATTTCAAATCATTAACTTCCAATTAGAAAATACACATAGAAAATATTTGTATTTGGAATGATATTTGCATTGTCTAATGAAGATACATGCCTTCAAAATATAAAATACTTATAGCTCTTGAGTATTCCTGGAAAAAATAGTTTAGACTACAACGATACATAATAGATTGCAGGTAGGGGGAGGGGAGACCAGGTCTTGTTGTCACACTGGTAAATTGAGGAAGTCAAAAAGATTTGCAGAGTTCCGGGGTCGAGTGTAATTGAACTTTGTCAGTAAAGATCTGCAGAACATCTTGAATGGTGAACAAACAGGCCCCGTCTCATAGAGAGTTGACATTGATCCATATCAAGCGTAAGTCCTCCAATCAATTGCAAGTTTGCAGTCTTCAATCTCTGATGTACATAGTTGCGATTGATATAAATCACAAATAAGTTGCGATTTAATATCAACTCTTATTTGACAGGGCCCAGGACTCCAGAACACAAAGCGTTTAATTGTAGGTTCGATCTTCAATAAATCGGCAGGTATTTAAGCAGTCCCGTAGATCCCATCCTGAATAGTTCCTGGATCTAGTGTGATTGGGCTATGTCTGCGAAGAAGTGCAGGACATCCTGAATAGTTCCTGGATCTAGTGTGATTGGGCTATGTCTGTGAAGAACAGCAGAACATCCTGAACAGTTCCTGGATCTAGTGTGATTGGGCTATGTCTGCGAAGAAGTGCAGGACATCCTGAATAGTTCCTGGATCTAGTGTGATTGGGCTATGTCTGTGAAGAACAGCAGGACATCCTGAACAGTTCCTGGATCTAGTGTGATTGGGCTATGTCTGTGAAGAAGTGCAGGACATCCTGAATAGTTCCTGGATCTAGTGTGATTGGGCTATGTCTGTGAAAAACAGCAGAACATCCTGAACAGTTCCTGGATCTAGTGTGATTGGGCTATGTCTGCGAAGAAGTGCAGGACATCCTGAATAGTTCCTGGATCTAGTGTGATTGGGCTATGTCTGTGAAGAAGTGAAGGACATCCTGAATAGTTCCTGGATCTAGTGTGATTGGGCTATGTCTGTGAAGAACTGCAGGACATCCTGAATAGTTCCTGGATCTAGTGTGATTGGGCTATGTCTGTGAAGAACTGCAGGACATCCTGAATAGTTCCTGGATCTAGTGTGATTGGGCTATGTCTGTGAAGAACTGCAGGACATCCTGAATAGTGAACTCCAGAAAGATCTTTGATCCAGGGTAGCAGCGGCCGATCATCGTCTCAATGTGTTTATACTGACGGATGAAATCCTCCTGCATCATACGCCATACCACCTGGCAAACAAGGAGAAAAGGTTTTATTAAACACAGTTTTAACTATAAAGTTCTTGATGGCAAAGTTGCCATTGATAGTCTAAAATGCCTGTCTAAAGCTGGTCTGGGAAAAGAGTCTATCAAAAATGAACCAAACTTCAGAACTAAACTTCAATGATCAATCCTTTGATTATTTCAAAATATTGATCATTTTCAAAACATTGGTTCATGAAAAAACAAAATCGCAGAGATTTATCAAACAATAACATATCAACAGGGCAAACAGATGATTTTCAAAGGGAGTTATTTATGAAGGGCAAATATGAAATTAAGCTTTACAAAACAATATGGTACCCTAATACACTTCTAAATTTACAGCACATTTGCAAAAAAATAAGTAATATTCCATGACTGATCAATGAACAAAATAAATATTTTGCTACTAGACTATTTTATCAATATGGAAATTGTATCTGATAAAAGCAAAAGTCATGTTTTAAAAAAGAAGTTGGACATCAACTGGTCGCTTGCTACCGTTTGGACAGTACATTTATAATTTAATCTAAATCAAGAAAATCTTTCTTGGCAAATCGTGTAAGTATTGCACATCTCAGACACATTTTCAATGAATAGAAAATATAAAAACTAAAGGTGCTTTGGGTACTTTGATAGGATGATTGTTAGTATGATGATTTGAATACCAACCTGGATAAGATTCTCCTCCTCACAAAGAGTCTTCTCAACTTTCTTGATCAAGTTATCAAGGTTCTTCTTCACCTACATTCCAGAAGACAAATACAATTTAAATCTATCAGATATGATCAATACTATACAACTCATTAAAGTTTTTCAACAGTTTGAAGAGCGCATGTCTGAAGTCTCTCTCGCTGTCTCAGATGTTCTGCCTTGGCCAGGTCCACACACCAGAGCCAGTCTTCTTTAATTATTACTCCATCCCTCTCTATCTTCAGTTCCTTCTATTCAAATTATATCCAAGAGCCTTTTCGAAATTCTAATTTTTAAATACATGCAGTTGAATATTTTGGTCCATCTATTATGGATGCATCAAACAATGTTCAGCTTGTATTTCCAAACGTCAAATATAAAATTCAACTTTCACAGTTATGCCCGAAATCATTTTGAATTTCTGAATTCTGACCCAAATGATTTAGTTAATATAGTGATAGGGTTAATAATATGGTATTAATGACTGCTTTGAGAGAAATAGTTGTTTTTATACGCTCAAGGGAAGGTTAGAATTGTGCTATTGCCCCGAGGCGTGCCGAGGGCAATAGCCCAATTTGAGAGCGTATAAAAACAACTATTTCTCGAATATTAAAGCAGTCATTAATACTTTTATATGCCAAAAAAAAATAGACTAAAAAATAAAAAATAAAAAATAAAAAAACTTTTGTCGAAGATGGGATTCGAACTCTTGCGTACAAAAGGTGATGTAACCAAAGTCAGCGCCTTAATCCGCTCGGCTATCGCGCTCTGTTAATATACTAAACAGTTTTCTCTAATATATACATTAAAATGGATTTAAAACGGCTTCGCGTGTTGATGATTCGCGGCTGCTCCATTAATCGGGCCCTTCTTTTACTTTTGCAATGCATATTGGCACGAACTTAGATCAAGATCTATCGGCAGATGTTGTATTTTTGTTTTTGGAAGTTTATTTTCGTCTTCATGTCAACAATGCAAGATAAAATTGTCGGTAAGATCGATCGAGATTCAATTGTATTGAAATTACCGACCAAATCTTCGCACACGTACGGTATCCTCGATCGCTCAAACCATTTTTTAACATGTAAACCTATGGGGTAACCATGGAGACTGACCTATTTTCCCAATAACCATGATTATTGGGAAAATAGGTCTGTTTTTACAGGAACAGTTAAAGTTTATGAATGCAATTTCGACCAATCAGATTGCTGGATTACTTAAGTGAGGTATATAATATGTTTATATATAATGACCACAAAAAGACAAAACAAAAATAGTCATCTTGGCATGTTATTATCCACTGCCTGTATTAATCCCTGAAATTCCTAACATTTATGGGCTAAGAAGCACCTCTTAGAGTGATTTTTGTCACAATATTTTTTCTTCTAAATGCCTGTTTCACCTCTTTTTGTGGATATTCCTTGATGATCTTGCGTAGTTCTTGTTTACTGAACTGAATCTGATAGCCGACCTCTTCTTCCTTGACCCCTTGAGAGACAAGCACCTGAATACCTTCAAAGAAATGCTGCAAGACAAACAGAAATAACATGAAAACCATCAAGGCACATCTGGACAAATTTTTTAAATATTTTCTTTCAATTGATGTCTTGATTAGGCATAATAGTAATAAAAGTAGTTTTCTGGGTTTACACAGCAGTTAGTACATCCACAATGTCTCTAAGTGCTTTACAGATATATTATTACCCGGGTCATCGTATTCAGATTTGCCTGTGCACAATATATGCACCTTCTCCACTTGGGAAACATTCCAGCCAAGCACCAGTTTACAGATGCTCACAATGCTGAGCAAAGTACAATGACTGTCACATCCTACAACATACCTATTTCACACCTGGGTTGAGAGTGGCAAATGTGGATTAAATGTCTTGCCAAAGGACGTTGGTGCTGGGCTGGGATTCAAACCCTCAACCTTTGAATTGAGAATCAAGTGCATGAACCACTATACTAAGACACCTTCACAAGAGCATTAGCATCAAGGGGGGGGGGGGTATCAATCCTTTTATCTATGAAATCATTATTCTTTTACAAATATATTACAAATCTCCTCTGATCATGATATTAAAAAAGCACACAAATATGAACAAAATACTGATATTAAATTCATTTCCAAAGAAATAAAAGCTAGAATGAAGTGATTTGGAAATCTTGAGGAGATTATTGTGTCGTTCATATCAAATTAACTGATATATTTTTTTATTTTACAATTCGGGGTATGAAATATATAATCCTATCTGTAACCTGGCAGGGTATGAAACAGACCAAAACTATGTGTCACAATACTAAACTGTTGACAAGTCAATGTAAAATCTCTATGGGTTTACTGTAAATATTCATGTAAAATCACATATATTCATCTTTGTATGCCTAAAAAGGCCATGGATAGTAATTATGGCCATTTTCTTTTTTCAGGGGCAGAAATGAAAGGGTTGAACAAATTGGATCTACTTGAACCTCTCATTATACACAAAGTCACAATTTAGCTTCATTTTTATTTTAAAAATAAAGCACATAAAGAAAATAAAAGCTGATTGCTTACATTGAGTTTCTCCATAGGTCTTCCCAGTGAGTCTCTAACATAAGATTGTAAGTGATCTTGATACTGCTGCTTGGCTTCCTTTCGCTCTGACTCTAGACATGTGATCTTCAGTCTCGACAGAACATCTGAAAAGATGAAGGAATAATAATATTATATCACTCATCTTTCTCCCCTGACATGCACAAATATTAGTCAAGAGCACTTCATACATGTATAGTGATCGCATTACAAAAAGTAATAACACCTCTGTACTTATTATATTGCCGTTACAGTATTTGTCCAGTTCAGTTCACTTTGTTAACGGTCTTGGAAATGGAGAAAATTAGAAATAATTTACCACTCCAGCTCCTCTTTAACAAAAAGTATCTGTGCATTTGCTAGGTATTAATACTATCAATGATAACAATCAAAACAATTATTTCTAGTTTGACGACACATGAGACAATATCATATCACTCATCTTTATGCACAAATATCCCCCCCCCAAAAAAAATAAATAAATAAAGGTTCAGTCAATTCAGGAGTCGCGATAGCTCACTCAATAGAGCGGTGGTCTCGTAAACCGGTGACCCGGGTTTGAAACCAAGTCGATGTGCTTGTGCCCTTTGGTAAGGCATTAATCCTCATTATCAGGTCCCTCGGAGAGGACCTATAGCCGTCGGTCTTCTGGTTGCTTACTAACAAGCATTTATTGCTTTCTTAGCTGTCAGGTAAAATAACCACAACTACACACATTCAAGAGTTAATACGATCTGCAAAATTCATGGGGCAGAGTTATTATTCACTAAATATTTTCCCTCAAAGATTACATATCTATAGTAAATGAAAGAAAATATTGGCTGTTTAGAGCTACATGAGTTAATGCCTTTCTTGCTCCAAAAGGACAATAAAACTTTTAATGGTTTTATAAATAGCTTTATAAACTAAAAGGATATCTTCATGCCAAAGTTATTCCTTATCAAATCTATGTGATAATTCAGTTAATACTAAATGCTAGATATGAAATCTATGCAATTAAAAAAAAAATATATATATATATTTTATTTCATTTCCAGGAACATGAAGGAGTATAACAGTAACAAAGCATATCAAAAAGATAAAAAAAAGTTGTAATACTCACCATGAACATGATGAAAGTTTTCTGCAAAAAATATTTTTTTAATGAGAAATAGGTTAATATGAGACAACCAAACAACAATGGAAACAGATGATGAACATTCACAATACAAACATTCAGAATGCATTTTTTCTTTTTAAATTGTAAGGTGAATTTTGTTACCTCCTCTCAATACAATACCCCTGTCATATTTTTCATGTAATAATATGAACTGCATCCTGTGTATTTCATGTAAATCAATAAGACTCTCTTCAATCTTTCATAAAAGATGAATTATATATAAATGGAAAACTCCTAAGCCATAGATTACAATAATATTTGATGGCTCGTTAGCAAATGAAAATCTCATAAATTCATGGGAATGAAAGTAAATCTATTTACCGAAGATGATGACATCACTGGGAGTCTTCTGGTGTTCCAGGGCTACTCTGTGGATGATCCTAAACTGGGCCAAGGCCAGCTTAGCGTACGCCTTGTCTAGGTTCCCTCTCAGGTCTGAGCCTTTGAATACAGACTCTGCTTGGCAGGCAAACGTCTAAACCATCACACAAGAAAAAACAGAACTACGTGGGTACTTGATCGTGGGAAATTCCAAAGACATGGTTGTGGACTTATGCCTAGTTTACATTTGGCCTGCGATTAGTCTACAGAGCCCGTATCCTGCCATATCCCCCTGTGTGATTTTCGTACGTATTCACAGGCTTCCAAAGAATGTTCTTATACACCTCCTGCCAGTCAATATCTATATAAAAACAATCAAAACAATTATCTTCTAGTTGACGACTCATAGAAAAGTTCATCATATCGGTGTATTTTAGTAGATGACAGAAAAGAGACAAACCTCAAATTCTTTGACGAATGGAAGAATACCACATTTGCTCTTCTTGGATATCCGGGTTTCCTCCACAGAGCGGATCAAATTATCCTGGGAGGAAATAAAAAGACAGAATAGAAAACACATCAATTAAAGGGCAAATTGTGGATCAGTTATGAAACCAATGTAAATAACAAGGACCAGAGCATGTACATGTATGCAGGAAATCTAGCTTAAATTGATTTTTAGCAAGTTAAAGACATGTAACATAATAGGGAATGGTTAACAACCTCTACATCATACAGTCAAACTTTTTCAATACCCAGCTAAAAGACTAAATATATAGCAAATAAAAGACGGGGAAGGAAAGGAGACAAGGGGAAAGAGGGAGGAGGGGGGGGGGGGGGGTGGGCTTAAAAGGAAAGAGACAGCAAGAGAGAAAGAGAGAGAGAGAGACAGACAGAAAGAAAGAGAGCAAGAGAGAGAGAGAGAGAGAGATACATACATACAGACAGACACACAGAGAAAGAGGGAAATAAATAGAGGGAGAGAGAGAGAGAGAGAGAGAGAGAGAGAAACAGACAGACACACAGAGAAAGAGAGAGCAACAAGATTGTATGGAACAGAGAAAGGAAGAAAGGGTTCTACGTAGAAGAGCGCAGGTAAACAAGTTCAATAAGAGGAAAAGGAACAACCAGGGAGTAACGATTACAGAGAAAATAATAGCAATATTCAAACAACAAAGAAGAGAGGCGTGATTGCTCAGTGGTAGAGCAGTGGTCTCTTAACCGGGAGGTTCCGGGTTTGAAACCAAGTCAATGCTTTAATAGTGCCCTTTGGTAAGGCATTATCCCCATTACCAAGTCCCTCGGACCTCTATTAAAGCCGTTGGTCCCCTGGTTGCTTAATTACCAGCATACACATGCTTCCTTACAAAAGAAAACAAACCAACAACAACAGACTCAAGACACAACAGTCTACTATACCATCTGGGGAGTGTTTCACAAACACTAAGATCGACTTTAAGTTGGACTTTGCTATGGCAGGCAGTTAATGCCACTCTTTGCTCTCACCATTATGATCTTTAGATAACTTTTTTCCTTCAATAATGAATTATCTAAAAATGTAAATTCTGTAGATTTGTGACCATGATTTTTATGTCCCTTGAGAGACCAATGCCAGTAAATGGTGAGAGCAAACAGCGGCATGAACGGCCTGCCATAGTTAAGCCCAACTTAAAGTCAATCTTAGTCTTTGTGAAACACTCCCCAGGTAGAGAGAGTGGGCTCACCATGTACTTGTCAAAGTTGCGTTTGACCTCGACTAGACAGTTAGCCATGATGATACTGAAGTAAGAGGCTGATTTAGCTTGAGTTTCGCTGGACATGACATGAGGGCTTATCCTAACCAACATGTAGACTGAATTACTGCAGCATCACATCAGAACACAGTCAAAGAGAGAAAAGATTCAGGTAATTATTATCAATGCTAAATATACAAGACATGACTTCAAACATCTATCTAACTGTAAATTATCACAGCGCTTTATCTATTCTTCTTGGAAATATTGTTCCTAAATATTCAGTTGGCAGAATAACATGGCGTTGATTTATGCCAACATCACATAACAGTAATAATACGATCAACTCACGTTTTATCATATGCTCAATCAAATATCATCCAAATAAAGAGGGCTGGGGTGTATGGAAAAGACTTTTTATACCCAAAACAGGTCATGTTACAATAGTGCAGTAATTAGTATTTTCTTAAATTTAAACATGTGAAGAAGGCAATCCAAATAGAATGACAGCATTTGAAGAAAACAAAGCAAAAATACAAACTTAAAATTACTGGGTATCAACATTAAAGTCAATCTGTATATTGGAATGAATTTGGCATCATGTTGTATTAAAACCCATTAGATCACACAAACTTTGAGTACTAATAAGTTTTTTTTTTTTAACAACATATAAGCAACTGTAGATCTAGATATCACTGTACATGGCTTTCCATGAGAGAATTCAAAATGGCAGACTTACAAGTTATCCATCCTCTCTGAGAATGTGACAAAAGACTTGAATTCTGGCTCCAAGCACTGGAACAACTCTCCCATCACTTTCCTGATTGAGTTTGAGAAATGGAGGAATAAAACAGAAAACAACAAAGGTAATAAAAATTCAGAATCAACCGTAAGCCTATACTACTCATTATATTCCTCAATATACCCAATGTGTCCCTTAATATCATTGATAAAAAAACATATGTTCAGAGCCAGAAGGGCATTGGCACTGCTAATATATAAAAAGGTGAAGCCCTCTTGGCTCGAAAAAGAGACAAAATTTTGCTTCAAATCTTTCACAGATCCATTATTCACAGATACATGATGCATCTTGGAAATCAAGTGGCACTTTTCTGAAAGCAATGTCCAATCCAACCATAGCAACAATAGAAGTATAATGAACAAGATGAAGTTAAATCATGGGAATTTTATCAGATGTAGGTTACATCCATTTGCCCCTTCCCCCCCCCCTTTTTGAGGCATATACTTCATTGAATTGTTATATATAAACTAACCACATTTTAAGTTACAAATCAAATCAAATGTAAAGCCACCATTAGGTATCACAAGTTAAAGAGAGGAGTTTGAACTGCAAAACAATTTTCTCTCAAACGTAAAGCCACCAAGGTGAGACATAATCACTCGCCCTGTGGCAGGGGCAAGCTGATATTTCATTTGGACAAGTATTTCTTAAGAAAACCTAAAATAGGCATAAAAGGGCAATTATTAATAGAGGCTGAATGCCAATATACCTACATAAAATATTTGTTATCTTAATAATTGTTCAAAGACACTTGTTGTGATGCAAACAATATACATAATTTTTTGCATGGATTCATAATTTATTTTCAATAGAAAATATTCTTCAATAGTAATTTGGAATGTAAAGCACAGTCAAAACTTTCCATAAACACATTGAATAATATGTAAAATATAACAGAAAGAAATAACAAGATTAAACAATACAAACATACAAAATACAAAGTTGTTATTTGAATATTTCATAAAGAAACCGGTTTAAGATTTTAAAAAATGGATGAAAAATAAAACACGGCAAACAAAACCAGAGCCCCAGAAGAAATCTCTTTCTCTCTCTCTCTCTTCAGAAAGTTCAAGACATAAAATTTGTTTAAGCAGATGCTAATCTCCTATCTGGTTACGGCTTAAAACTAATATGAAAACAAATTCATTGGAAATTTATCAAGCCTGATGAAACTTACATGTGCAAATACAACTGAGGGTAAAAATTCACAAATTGAATAATTTGTTTAAAAAAAAGAGGAAAAAAGATCCTCAAACAGAATGACAGAAACAGAAAATGATTTGAAATAATTGAAAGGGTCACAAGTTCCCTTAGCATAGGAGTATGGTATCACCAAATAAAATGGATCATAGCCTACGCCAACAACTCTAAGCATAATCTACGGTATCTAAGCATGGCTGAAAGCATTTGGAATTAACAACATTTGCTATTATGGTATTATAGAAGGTCATTTGACATGGATTTGAATTCAGAGCTTTTCCCTTTGTTCCAGCTGTAAAGGAATTAAGGAAATGTCAAATGGAGCTATCATACGACCTGTGGTTGCACTATTGCAGATGACAAGTGTAAACAGACAATAAAGAGAATAGAAATCTTGATAACATCCCAACTACCACCACATGTGAACAAAACATAAGGGCCCAAATTCACAAAGGAGGTTTAAATTTAACCCATGGTTTAAATCTTCATTTACATAACCCATGATCTAAAATTAGCACAAAATAAGCATGACACAGTCAGAGGTCCAATATTAAACGCGCGCAAGGCAAGGTACGCTTATTTTGCGCTAATTTTTAAACCATGGGTTAAGTTGAACCTCCTTTGTGAATTCGGGCCAAGATGAAGATAGATAAAATAGTGAGCATGCATATACAATGTACATTTCAAATTCAAGGAAACAACTTGGGGAGGCATAATTTACTTGAATACAAGTCAACAAAGAAGCAAGGATTGACTACATCAATATCAAAATCAGTGATTTATACCACTGTGAGGGGCAGTGACTTGCTCTCAATCTAATACAGAATTGATAATACAGGTGCATTATGCATATAAATAATTTAATACCATACTTATCGGTTAAAATGCTGACTAGAGGTAGAAGTTATTAATAGAAAAGGTAGTAAAATTGCATGTGTTTGATCAAAACACCATTTTCACAAGGTGATACTATTCCGGGAATTAAAATATTCATGCATTTCTAAATAGACCTAAAATATGTTATGATTTCCTGAAAAATGTACATTTCAAACATATTTTGTTGTAAAAACAAATAAATATTTCACCAAAAGAAATGCATATGACGTAAGGAGATTTGTATGCATCAATTTTTCATTGCAGTCAAGACTACCGTACATTTTTTTCATCAGGGCAGTAAATTTTGAAAGATCTGTTTCCATGTGGATAACAATTACTTAGCAGTACCGGTATTGTGTATTATATAATGGAATCCTGACATAATAAATGTTTTATGTGAAAGTATTTGATGCTCTACTCTAGTCCATTTTCCTGAATTTCCTTCTTTGAGATTACATGAATCCATTTACATATTTTTTTAAACGGTAATACTAAATAATTACAGAAACAGTTAGTTCTAGGAACAAATACTTAATCCTAAAATATATAAATGGAATATTATGCCTGCATTATGTATAGCTCACAGAATTAGCTGTATACTAATAATCCAAGGGGATAAAAAAGACTAATGCAATAATATTGCAAAAACAAAACAAAACATACATAATTGAAATACAATACGAGTAGCTAATTAGTTAGAGGAATATGATACACAAAAACATAGCATGTGAGCACTATATGTAGCTAATAGCAAGGAGAGAGGGAAAATCATGAAAATAGAAGGAGGAAATATTCTGCATTCTGGATAGCTAACAGAACTAGTCCTATATAAATGGAAGCAGAGATGTATTATCACTACAAATCTATCAAGAAAAGTGCACTTGATTTAATTGTTCTTGATTTGGAACATTACTGGGGAATATGACCCATGAACACCAAGGTCCGTGAATATAAGGGCCATGCCGAATCATATGACTGATATGTTATCTCAACCCTAATGTGTGTTTCTTTTCTTCAGAGTTGTGCTCCTTCAATTATCCACTCGGAATCGAATTATACTCCAGTAAGTGATGAGGGCTTTAAATAAAAAGGACCAAGCACCAAAATAATTATTTAAATAATGCTAGTAAGCAGAAAGTATCATGTACAAGGCATCTATGCATTACCAATAAAAATATAATAAGGCTGGAACCACCTCCATGCCAATCTAATTACAAACCATCAATTATATCTGTGAGAAATTTCGACGACTAAAAACTGGACAAAAGTAAACTCTCACAACTATAACCCTCACTGCTCCTTCTCAAAGTTATTCTCTAAGTCTAGCTAGACTATTAAGCTTCATCTTGTAAACAGTGTGATTGATTCAAATTAATCGCAATACTAAATCAAAGACAGAAATTTGTAAGTTTGTGAATGATTGGAAGCCTTACGATTAATCCGTATCAATCGCAACTCTTTACAGGACAGGGCTTATTGTTAATATTGATAGGACACAAAGGATTCTAGAGAAGCAGAAAAGGTGAAGAACACTGAGCTAGAAACAGCAAACAGAAAGTTTTTTTTTAGCGTCTACCACAGAAAATGTTACCTCATTCCATGCGTGGTCAGCTTGCCGTCGACCTCACTTTTGATCGATCAATTTACAAAAAATGCAAACAAAATTCAGTAACTGGAAACACCAATAAAAAACACTTTTTTCACAGCATTCTCATGCTGCATTATTCACATAAAAACAACTATTTTCATATCAAAATCACATTTATATCATATTGAAATCACAATTTTCATATCAATACCAAGGGAAATATTGATAAAAAAATCAAAATGCTAAATGTTGATCTTTGAAATGATCGAGGCAAAGAAAGGAATATGGATATAAAAAAGCAAAGCAATATTGAAATGGTTGAAAAAACCTCTGAATGATCTGCACCACATGCAAACAGTCATTGCCATGATTCTGTATAAACCTTCATGATTTTGTTTGACTATAATTCATAGCCACGTTCATGAATAACAATAATAATAATAACAGTAAGTTCATTTATATATCGCAGCTACTATATGAATATACTCTACTGTGCTTTAATAGAAAGTTTCATTTCAGTGGTGGCTGTAGCTGAGACATGCCATAATAAGGCTCTAAAGCATTCCAGGAATTTCTTCCTACCGGGTACCCATCTACTTCACCTGGGTGGAGAGTGGCAAATGTAGATTAATGTTTGGCCAAATGAATCAATTATGTAAATACTCAAATTAGCCATTTTATTTCAAACACATTATACGGTGAGCTTAAAAGTATTCATACCCGCACGATTTTAGAGAAATATTTCAATTTGCTTATTGTCAATAATTCAAAGCTGGATTAGTATTTTAATCACTTCAGAGCAAAACTTAGCTGTTTTATTTCATATATAAAGCTTGAAAATAAAACATGTCAGATAATAGTGTTAGCTACCACTCTATTTGCAAAGCATCTAAATTTCAAGCAATTAATTTGCACTTTTAAAATATCAATATAAAAAGGCAGTATATGTGCAAGCTTTTCAGAATTATAATTATGGTTGTCATATATACAAATGGAAGAAGAAAAAAAAAACACTAACAAAAAAGAAAGGAAATTATGAGAAGAAATATGAACCAATGGTGGTGCCCAGCTTTAATATGAAGTGTGTATGGCAACAGGTCAGTAATACATTGATGCAATGCAAAGAAACAATCTTTTATCCTTTGATTCTCTGCCACAATGAGAGTCCATTACGCTTGAAAAACAGACTAAACTGAACAATTCAAACGTGGACAGAGAAAAGCAGAGTACATGTATGTTCTGCTCTCGATCTTACCTGAGCTCAGGGTTTAATGCAAATGCAACTCCTTTCCTTTCCCTACAGAAAAATGATAAAATCTCACAAATGAGCTTTTACGAACAAAAGCACAATGGAAGGAAGAAATTATAAAGTGAAAATCATCATACATTTTGGGAAAATGCAATGATGAAAAAGATTAAATGTAAAGAAAGGTATTTGAAAGAAAGTATGTTATAATAAAATAAGGGTGAATATTACATGAAAATAAAAATGAAGATAATCTAAAAGAATATGAAATCATAGAATTGGAAGTCAACATATAATAAATGTCATAAATCTATGAAAATCATATCAAAGGGTCAGGAATTTAATAAATTTTTGTTTTAAAAACTTAAGTGTTTAGTATTCCATTAGCTATAAACCTATGTACAATTTTGACTTCACCAATTCACCTAAAAAATGGGAATTCCGCAAAGTGCTTTAAAAATTGGGAATTCACCAACATCACCAACATCACTTCAGTCATTTTGGTGATATCTTTGGATAAATACCTTCGGATTGACGACACACATAACTGTCAATTTAAACTAATCAAATTGAATTTTGACTAGGATAACTGATGCATTCATTGCAGGATGGATATCCTGGTTGCAGGAAGTTCAGATTATTTTGGGAAATATGCTCCTCTTGTCTTCTTGGCTGGGCAATCTCCACATCTTGTTACCATACTTGAAGATTTATCATCGCACATACATTATAGGGCAGCACTACCATCTACACACCAGAGCCATCTATACACAGAGTTTGGCCAACCCAGTTCGAGTTAGTCACAATATGGCGACTACTGCTTTGTTGGGCAAGTACAAAACAAAAAATATACGCCATGTTGTGACCCAGTGAAACCAAGTTGGCCAAACTCTCCTAATAAACGGCACTGCTACACACCATGTATGATTCTTTTAACAAACACGGCAACATGCTCTGATTCAGAGTAAGAAAGTTACTACCAGAGACATCACCAATCAGGGAAAAATATTAAAACAATTTCGGGGGCTACTTTTCAAGCTTGCTTGCATGAAAATAACACTCTTTAATTTGTTTTGCATTGAACTCTATGCAAATTTTGGGGGCCTCTTTGGGCATTTCAGGGGCAACTTCGCCCTGAGCCCCCGTGTATTTTTTCCCTGTCACTAACATCATGATGAATAAAAGGGTGCAAACAGTAGGAATATCACTGAACCAAATATGATACAAATACATCAACATGCTCTCAGAGCAAGAAATGTACAAGGCACTTTAGATATGGAGTTCAATCAGTGTGATTCCCACCGGATGAAGTGCTCAAATTTAGGATGAGACATCCTTTGGGAGATGTAACCTAGCAATCATCCTGAGATGCAACACCAACACCACCACCACCTCCATCATCACTGAAAGTGAACCACATCAACACATGTGACACAGAAACCATTCAAGGGAAGTTATCTGACAGAGTGTGTAACCTTAAAATCATTCTCGAGGAGCATCATCATCCCCAGTGAAAGTAAACCCTTTCAGTATGATGCAAACTGAATAAGATGTGATAACATGTTCTGATTCCTGATACCATGGGTTGTGTAACCTAGCAACAGCCAAAGGAAAGAACAATACCATCATCATCATTGAAGGGCACTATTGATAGGCCTCACATTGTCAGTATCAACATAAGACAAATGTGCTTGTAATCCAGATGAGATATTTTTCTTCGCCAAGTCACCTAACAGCCACCTGAAATCAAATTATCAATAATATTAATGATGAAAGAAGTTATCACCATAATTCATATAGAATTCATGGATGGAGCACAAAACTCTAGGAAAAAAAATTGTGAACATTTCATGGCTCCTCCCCTTCCCCTTCCCCCCTTCCTCAGTCAGTGAATCCTGGATCTGCCACAGGAATAGAATGTGATTACTGTACGTGCTCCGATACACCCTTTTACGGTTATGGCCGCCATTTTGATATGTGCGTAAACATTGCATCATCAATGTTTTCAGATGCGCATGTATTGTTGCGTCACTGCCTAGGCGCCATCTTAAATTACGCGTACACAACTTTGTTTACTTGTAAATTAAAATGGCGCCCATGTCTGCGTATGTACGCTCTTGTAACCGTAAACAGGTGTATTCATTGGCTTGGAGTCACAGGAAGAGAGAGAAAAGAAGGGGTATGGATAGGAGGGTGGGTGTTTCTTACTCATGGCCTTCATGTTTCTTGTATCTGCTGAACAAGCCTCCATCAACTTGGTCTGCCATGGGGAAGAATTCAGCATCCTGTATAATTAGGACAGCACAGAGGAAGGGAGGGAGGTTGAGAGAGAGAGAGACAGACAGACAGATAGAGTCAGGGAGAGAGAAAGAGAGGGGGAGAGAGAGAGAGAGAGGGGGAGAGAGAGGGGGAGAGAGAGAGAGAGAGAGAGAAGGAGAGAGAGAGAGACAGAGAGAAAGAGAAAGAGAGAGAGAGAGAAAGATAGAGGGAAGGAGGGAGGGAGGGAGGGGAAGGAAGGAATGAAATGAAGAGAAAGAGACGGAGGAAAAGAAGAAAGAAAAATTATCAAACAAATTATTAACAAATCCAAATATAAGCACACTTTTAATTCAATGCCCTGCAGTCATATTCTACCTATAAAACATAACATACATATGACACAAGACAATTGTCTTTAACTGTGATACAAATCAAAATGAAACAAGATGCAACCCATTTATCAATATTGGAGTTAAATGAATTAGGTTTCTTTACCTCAGATTCTGAAACAAAATCCTGGATTTAGCTTATGCTGCAATCATAATTATAAACCTTTAGGTCGGTCAGGAATCCCATGACATTTACAAGCCGATCGCATGTTTGATTATCAAAATACTTCTGATTGGAATTCAAAATTTCAAAAACTGCTTTCCCCAACAATTTTTTGGACGCTAGTCTATTTGGTAAAATGATTATTGTAAAACGGGTCACTCAAAGATTTTTTACTTTTTTGAAGCACTTCATGATCATTTTAAAGTGAATTATTTTTCAGGGCTTCAATATTACACCATATCACAGAAACTGATAACACGTAGGGCCATGCATCTCAGATTTGTAAAACTGGAAACATTGTTAAACTAGATGGAACTTCGACTGTGCGCAGTCGAAAATGATGCCTCCGTCATAGAGCAATTTTACAAACCAAAACAGAAGAAAATTTTCAAATTCAAGTTCAATTGTAATCCATTAACAGGTTCTCAGAATATCGTGATTACAAGCAATTTCTCATATACATATATGACCCTTTGATCTTTGACCTCCTTAACCTTAAATTATACTCAATTCAATTAGCTCTGCAAGATGTGCTGAGTTAAATAGTAATCCATCTGTCAGTTCTAATGAGAATGCGTTCACAAGTTATTTTTGCATACATAATGAGCCCATGACCTTTGACCTCATGACCCATGAATCTACTCAGTTTGTTGGCTCTGCAAGATACATACATGATCGAAGTTTGGCAGGAATCCATCAATCTGTTCTAATGAGAATGCGATCACAAGCTATTTTTGCATACATAATGAGCCGCATGACCTTTGACCTTGACCTCATGACCCCAAAATCTAGTCAGTTCATCGGCTCTGCAAGTAACATACATGAACTAAGTTTGGCAGGAATCCATTAATCGGTTCTTGAGATAATGCGATCACGAGCTGTTTTTGCATCAGGGTTCGTACACTTACACATTTTTAAAATTCCATGACTCTCCATGACTTTCCAGAGCAGGATAATGTAAATTTCCATGACCATTTTCAATGATGTACATGTCTTAATTTAAAGCGTACATCTATACATCATCGCAATACTAGGAAGCAAATCACAAAACTATAAGGCGCACCCCTATTTCGAAGATCCCCCCCCCCCAAAAAAAAAAAAAAAAAAAAATCTGAAAAAAAAAATCTGTAAAAAAGTAATCTGTCATCTTTAGTTACTACTAACATTGTAACTAGACCTAGGTCTAACATAGTTCACAAGCACTTCAACTGTGCCTCGTATAATGAAAGTGAAAGTATTTTTCGAACACTGAAATAAGACGCGATCTGATCTGGTTAACAAAAAGCCACCAAAAAAAAGCCAACATTGGTCTTTTTGTTAACATCAGATCGGCTCTCATTTCAGTGACAGTGTTCGAAAATAATTTCATTTTATTACAAGGCACAGTTGCATACATGCCAACATTTGAAAATCAGAAATCTGTACACTATGTGCGCGAAGCGCACATCACGAGCGCGAAGCGCGAAGTCCTTTTAGCCGGGGTCCAGGGCCCGCTTTAGGGCCCTGGAAGCTCTGGAAGCTCTCTGGTGCAATCTGAGCCTATTTTAGGGACCATTTCCCCTAAAATTCAACCCAAGTTTATGGGTAATTTTTGTGTCATACCAAACAAAAAAGTGATTGAAGTGAATTCCACCTTTTAATTTATCCTTGGCAGAGGCAGAGCAGATAATAGACATAGATTTAAATATGGGTACCACAAAATGAGCTTTATTTCAAGTATTTTTCAGATTTAGAGCCCGATTTTGTGTTGGTCGCAAGCTCAAAAGTATCTCATCGCATGTATTAAATCAATGCAGCCGGACCCCGCCACGCACACACAATATGTCTGTCTAATTCAGATTCCAACTTACGATCACCGCTGTGCCTGTCTTCGGCCAGGCGAGCACCCGGGAGCTCCGGCGTGGGATACCTGCTCCGCCCGCTTGTGCTATACATCAGCGCGGAAACGCAAGTTTCAAAACAATGAATTCAGTGCAGGTGTTAAACACCCCTGAAGCTTCTAAGTTTCTGCATGTTGTGAAATCGTTCCTTGTATTCCTGTTTGTACTTCTGAATTCGTCTTGCTGCTGTTCCGCTCATTTTGACAGATTTTCTTCCGAGACAAATCACAAATCACAAAGTATACGGTACCTCGAAACACATACTTTGCATGGGGACCCTATTCATATACGGTGCGCTAGCCGCGATAGCGAATGCATGCATGCTGATATGCGCATGCAAACGTATAGAAATTATACTTACGAGATTTGCCAGCGCAAGTATTTACGTACGGAAATGTTACGTACGGAAACACATATCAGAGTGCACGTGGCGCGCAGCAACACGCTGCCACTGTACGTACATATCAGTGCACGCTGCACGCACCTTGCGCAATGCAATCCGTTCAGCACTCGATCGGATCAATGCTATGTATGGAGAGCCAAATTCCCCAAAATCGGAACGTTCCGTTTTTTAGGGCTATAAAAACTTCAAAAACGGAACAGTTCCGTTAAAATCGGAACGGTTGGCATGTCTGCAGTTGAAGTGCTTGTGAACTAAGTTAGACCCAGTAACAATGTTGTTTTTTAAACTAAAGATGACAGATTTTTTTTTCCTCAGAGTCCAAACAGAAATGTGGACAGGCTAGTTTTCGCGTGGTGATTCGTTATCCCCTGTGTAAGTGAGCTGCATCATACAGGTGAGTGAGCTAAAGACACGGGAGAGCTTTGGCCGGAAAAGGGCCTTGTGACAGGGCATAATTTATCGAGACCGGGAAAAAACCTGAAAAAAAAACTCTCTTCCTTTCAAATTAGGAACGTAGTTTAACTTCAAATAGTAGATCCTATTCTTTATTTGCATTATGTAACTCATGTTGAGACACAGAGATTTTTGAAAACCACTAGAAAGTAGCATTTGAGGACTCAAATATCCTGTACCTGACTATATAAAGCGCACCCCCGACTTTTGATATTTTGCTGACGGAAAAAAGTGTGCCTTAATTGCGGACCTTGGGGAAAGCAGCAACCACGAGGCTAGGCGAGGCTCGCACAATGGATGCCAAATGTGGAATCAAATGCGATTCAGGGTTGCGATATTCGAGTAAAGAGCAACACAATTTTTAAAGGGGTTCTTAAGAATACACGAGTGGTTCATGATGCATAGTTATTTACATTTATATTATTGTTTTATGAATATTCTGTGGTAAAACCCCGGGGTAAAACGCCTTCTTTCAAACTTTTAATCAAAATCAAAGCACAAGCTCGATCAAAAAGTAAGCGTACAGCGTGCATGCAGCATTTGTGTATGTACACACACCGGCACCACGCACCGCACCTGTCACTGCAAGTCATTTACGCACACAAACACCTTGCGTACATGTACAGTATGAAAGACACAATAGACACGATACTAGTAGGTCCTAAAGATATTGCGTGTAATTTATTACGAAAAAGGTCCTGTGAACCACAGATTTTACAAAATGTTTTTTTCTTTGTTCACAAGACAAATTAAATGCCATTTTAACAAACATCTTGAAAAAAAAAAGATTTTCCCTGACTTTCCAGAAGAAATGGATGAATTCCCTGACTTTCCCTGACTTTTTGCTTCTGGAAAAAACATTTTTAATTTCCCTGAATTTCCAGAAATTCCCTGACCAGTACAAACATAATAAGCCCTGTGACCTGTGACCTTTGACCTTGTGACCCCAAAATCTAATCAGTTCATCGGCTCTGCAAGATACATACATGACCAAAGTTTGGCAGGAATCCATCAATCGGTTCTTCACAAAACGCGACCACAAGCTGTTTTTGCATACATAATGAGCCCTGTGACCTTTGACCTTTGACCTTGTGACCCCAAAATCTAATCAGTTCATCGGCTCTGCAAGATACATGCATGACCAAAGTTCGGCAGGAATCCATCAATCGGTTCTTCAGATAACACGAGAACGGGACGTACGGACGGACGGACGGACAACCCGAAAACATAATGCCTCCGGCTACTTCGTAACGGAGGCATAACAATGCCTTTAAGCAAAGTCTATACAGGAAATCGCTCTGTTGTTGATAAATGAGACTTACCATGCCCTCTGTATCCAGACCATAGCCAAAGAACTTTGTACAGAAATCTTGTTCCGAGTTGCACATAGGTTGGATCTCATTCAACAGCTGAGTGAAAACCTGCACATGAGAAGAAAAGACATTGTGATAATTGTGTAATTCATGCACTCTTTAATCTTGCTTTTTGATCTTCTCCTCCAAATGATCCAACATTTGCTCCCATAAGTCCAGACAATATTTTGGCTGACACGGGATTCAGGTTTGACTTGCAATTGGGTTTTAGGCTAGGTTAGGTGAGATTTAGGAGGAGGGTTAGGTATTGGTAAATTGTTTGGATGGTTAAGGTTAAGAATTCAGTAAAGTGTTTTGAAAGTAAAGATCATAGAGAGAGAGAAAGATTTTGATTCAGTAAGGCAGGAACTCCTCCAAACCAGAGAAGGCAGGACCAGAGTAGGAACAACTTATCAACTTATCAAGTCGACACAAGTGAGCTCCACCTTCTAGTTTAGCATTGGTTCTAGACAGGAAATTCTTTACCCTTGGTCAAAACTCAGTAAACTGGCCTTGTAGCATCATAGGGAAAATAATGTCAACGGGCAAACACAGTTTGGCAGGTGGGTAGTGTGCACTGACATATTTATTACCCTTGTTGATACCCTTGTCTCAAAGAGGCGGCCCTTGGTATTTTTCTTTTGAAACCCTCCATGCTTGGTACATGTATGAGTACCTGGGGCCCATCTCCTAAAACTTATCAACAACAAAAAAGGTAAAATTTTTGATTAAATTTTAAATTTACTCTCAGCCAATCAGATGACATGATTTCAGTAGCTTATAACATTCATTGTAACTTGTTATTAATAAAAACTTTTATGAAACAGGGCCCCACGTGTCTCATGCATGGATAACAATCCTGATTGCAGTTACGACCTCGACCTACCATATCAAACTTCTGCTTCTCATTGAGGTCTGTCTCCGCTGCTTTCAGGTTGGCTGAGAACTCCTGGAGGGACGGGGTACCGGTCTTGGTCCTGGCCCCGCCCCTGGAGGGTTCCGGGGTGGTGCTACCCTTGTCTCCCTTTAGACCATACTTCTTGATATCGGCAGTCTTACCCTTCATCATGACCGCCTGACGAGCTCTCTCAAAGAAGTCCTTCAATTCTCTCTCATACACCTTCTTCAGGTTGTCTGTGTAGATCTAAAAAATGATAGTAGAAGGAAGAAAGTAATAATACTACTAATAAAAGTGGACTCTTATATAGCACTCACGTCTGGCACATTGGCACTCCTAGCACTTCATTATTATAACCCTGGCTCTAGCACAGCTGCCATTACGGTGCTCAAGAATTTCAAGGAACTTCATCCTGCCAGGTACCCATTTACCTCACCTGAGTGGAGTGTGGCAAATATAGATTAATGTCTTGCCGAGGGTCATATGTGATGCAACAGATTATAGATCTGCATATCAGAAGGGAAAACTAATAAAAATGCTTTGACCGCATAATGAGAACAAAAAAAAAAGACAATATACCGGTAAATCTAAAAATGATGCAAAATATGAATTAATTGCTTGAATGTTCAGCTAGTTCTGATTTCAATGAAGGTTTGTTAAACTACAATGGAAGTTATCAATTTAATTTAGTAAAATAGCTTTTAAGCTAATGGAAATCTATCATATCATCTAGAGAAATCTTTCAAGAAAAATATTAGGGATATAACAAGTTTGAACATATATCCTTTGCATCCCCAGTAAAATGTTGATACCTTTTGTACACCACTATACAGCAGAGCCCCCTCTGCCTCTCAGCACACGATGTACTAGGTTTAAACAGTGTGGGTCCAAACCTTTCAAACAACTTGGACAAAAACACCCACAATGATATATCATACATGACGAGACTGGTTCAACTTACTTTTCCAAGTTGCTGGAAACTTGTGCGATCTGCCTTCCTGAGCCACTGCATGAGTTCAGCATAGGGGATGAGATCTCGGTGGAAGGTGAAATGTTTGGGGAGGGTCAGACGATTACCCAGCGTGTGCATCATCTCACTCATGTCTGCTCCCTGTAAACCAGAAAAAAGACAACCATGTAGCAGTCAATTTTGTTGCATCTGATACCCCCCCCCCCACGAGACCCAAGTGATTGATTAATTGGAATATGCGGGTGAAATGAAATTAGTTTTACTTTATCTTTAGAGGACTGCATGGTGTTCCTAAAGGGGGTGTAGCTTGGCAAATACTGATTATTGCCATTTACGTGTTTTTTGGACAACTGCACGTAAACGAATGGACTTGATTAACAGTACTCTACATGGTCAGCACTCGCAAGCTTTCAAGGAAACGGACTAAAGTTCTCCTCACACTTCGGTTTCGTGTATGTTGCACGCACATGAATGCTGCGGTCGGGTCATCCGTAGTCGTATTATACCCGATTGGCCCCCCGAGTCAGGCCACGGGAAAGACACGTAGACTCGTCATGCTACACCCCCTTTAGAATAAATGAATAAGGGGTATCCAAACAAACTAATTGGAAATGTTTCATCATTGTTTATTGCCTGCATCTCTGGGAAAATGGAGGAAACATTTGTACACAACACAGGCTTCAGACATCTGCTCAGGGTAATGATTGATTGATTGATGCAGGTGACCTAAAAATTAGTTTTACTATTCCTTTTTAGGTGTGCATGGTGATCTTAAATTGCAAAGGATATAGGTTATCCAAATTTAACAAACTAATTTGAAATGTTTCATCAAATGGAGGGAACATTTGTACAGCATAGACTTCAGTCATCTGCTCAGGGTGGATTTGACCCCGTGACCTTCGGCTTAAATTGCAGATGCTGTACATGCCGAGCCATGACACGATAGGAAAACATCTCCCTCATCCACATCACAACCATGAATTATAGTAGCTTATGACATAAATGGTTAACAGGTGATGATTCTTTTGTTCCAGTATAAATAAAACTGTTTATGCATAATCAATGAAAGAATTGATTTTTAATTTCCAGAACTTTTTCTACTTTGACGTCACAGCGAGACCCCTGATATTGTGAGCTTTTTATTCTTCATCAATTTAGCCTTGGAATTGTTCTCCTTACCTGTTGTATAAAGACGTTATTAAGATGAATGGCAAGCCTTTGTGCAAACTTCTCCTGCAGATTGGTTAAGAGTTCTCTCTGTTCTACCACTGCACGCATCTTACCAAGACCTAGAAGATATTCAAGTAAGAGGAGAAATTAAGAAACAATCTTTTTACAATGAATAGGCTTGTTTCATAGTGGCCACAGATTTGGAGGATTTTGTTACACAGGTTTGCTTTTAAAAGTTGCAAATTCTACTCAAATATAGAAAACCTAATTGTCTAAACTTTAGTTTCTGTTTTTAGGATGTGTCACCCTATAAATCTCTAATAATAAAGGTTCCTGGTTGGAATTCTTGACACAGCCCCATTTGCTTTATTCAAATGTTTGATGGTATTTGACATACATCACCATACTTTTTGGATACCTCAACACAAATATATATATATCTCCTTAAAGGTATACAAACCTGGTAAAAGTTCTGCATCCATTTTCTCCTGCAGGACCTGAGCTGCAGCTGTACAGTCCATGATGCCTTTGGGTGATCCTAGATCCCTGTCTAGGAGAGCTAGCTGCTGCTGGTGTGGCATGTCTAGCTTCTGCATGATGGTCTCAACGCCGCTCAGGAGCTGGCCGTGATTCTGGCTCTGGATCTGGATCATAGAGTCCTTCTGCTCCATGATCTCCATGTGGACCCGCACACCCTGGAGACAAAAAAATTGGGTTATTAGGCCATTAAAAAAAATATACATGTTTAGCGTCCCCGCCCGCTTCTTTTTTTGAGGCCGCCTCCTATTTTTATTTTTTATTTTTTGAAATTTTTTAATTTTAATTTTTTTAATAATGTTTAATAATTTTTTTTTTTTTAAAGAAAGAAAAACATGAAAAACACTGCTAAAATGGATCTATTTCTTATTTAAAAAAAACAAAAAAAATGTTGACGGCCATCTTGAAAAATAGCCTGACTGTCAGGGAAAATGTATCGAAAGAAGACAAACAAAAAAAAGGGCCTCCTCCTTCCTATTTTTCGAAAAAACAGGACGCTTAACATGTTTTGTTTTTATTTGGCCTTACTGGTTCCAGGGGGGGTGTGTTTCACAAAGATCTTAAGTCGAACTGAACTCTATGTTGGATTTAAACCTTATGGAGAGCCATTTGTAGCCTTATAATAAAATATATTCAAAAGCGAAAATTCAAGTATTTTAGACTTTTCATAAATTCCACATCAAAAACATGAAATCTCCTTGATAAGAGAAAATATGAATGATTTGAATCAACATTTTATCATTTTTTATGCCTTTTAAAATAAATTTACAAAATATTTTCAAAGATGCTAACGGCTTTCCATAATTGTTAAGTCCAACTTATAGAGATAAGTTCAACTAAGGATCTTTGTGAAACACTCCCCTGGTCTAAAATGGACCTATTCCTACTCAACATTTTGTAATACCAGAAAATTTGGCAAGATTAAACCTTTGCGCATTGTATACTTTGGTTGTTTTTAGTACCTCATTACTTGAAGTATTGCAAAGATTCAGGAAAGTGAGTCATCTACTTAACAGCATGACACTTTCATGAACCTTGGTTATGGGAACTTTCTATTTTTAAAGTCTATTAATGAACCACATATACAGTGTAAAGAGTTAAGCTTTTTTGTTAAAATACCAAATGTTAAGAGATAGGCTTATCATTCTTGGTTACAAAATATCTATAACAAATTCTTACCCAATAATAATGGACACTAAACACCAAGGGAAGAGGCTGTCTGATCATTACTCATATGTCAAATGAATAACTGAAGTGTAATGGCAGAGTGACAGATTCTGGGTTTATATAGCGCTTTAATACATCAACGTCTCAAAGCACTTTACTGATATACCATTAGCCAAGTCATTGGATTCAGGCTTGCCCGCACACAATGTATGCACATTCTCCACTCCTTGAGGAGCATTCCAGCCAGCTGCCATTATACAGATGCTCACAATGCTGAGCAAACTACCACAACTTTTGTATCCTGACGGGTACACATTTCACATCTAGGTGGACAGTGGCAAATGTGGATTCATGTCTTGCCAAAGGATGTTAGTGCTGGGCTGGGATTCGAACCCTCGACCCTTGGATTGAGAGTCAAGTGAATGAACCACTATACCACGACATCTCTGCAGATATGAATGTACAGTCAAACTTGTCTTTAGCGACCGCCCAAGGGAAACACAAAAAGTGGTCTTTGTAGACAGGTTCCTTTAGTATATGTTTTAATGAGAAACCATTTTCAAGGGAAACACAAAATGTGGTCTTTGTAGACAGGTGGTCACTAAAGCAGGTTTGACTGTACTTACCTCTAACATCTTGTCATATTCATCGAGACTGGAATCGACCTTGTTGACCTCCCTCAAGCTATCATCTAGAAGAAACATGAGTCTAGCCACCTCCTGCTGGGACTCTATGATAGAGTGAATGTTGGCCTGATGGAGGAACAAAGGTCAAAGGTCATTCTCTATCATTCTCGATATTCAAGAGCAAGTTGAATTGATCTGACTAATATAAGCATCAAGTTAACTGTAAACGTATTATTTTACAAATATGTGTAAAAATCTCAACATAGTTCATCAGACTTACTTGTTTGATGCTAGATTAAGCAATGCTTTATCTGACAAATTTCATTGACTTTATGTATAGGCTTTGTGACCTTCCAATCTACTGATTACAAGTTTGCTAGTAGGTGTTTTATAGAAATAAAGCATGAACTGGCATATATTTTAAAAGAAAAAAGTTATGAAATGTACAAATGCTTGACATAAGTACTTTAAAAACAGAAACATTGTGGGCATGAAAAAATGGCAAATTCCACAAGTGGTTGAGAATTAATAAAATTTAATGCTGTCAAATAAATGAATCAAAACATAAAACATCTGGAATTCTTTATTTATATCATTAAAAAAAATGGAAACAGGCATCAATAAAAAGCTGAAGAAGTATCTGATTTTAGACTCATACATGTACCTACCCCGTCAAGAACAGACAAGTCATTGGCCAAGCGTTCGATGAAAGCCTCCGCGTTGCCGATAGCAAACTCACATTCTGCCATCATCCTCTCCAGGTCTGCTTCTTCCCTCCCTGATAACGCCTGATAATCTTCATTGTTGAGATCATCCTCTGATTGAGCTACCTTAGCTTGGTCCAATGACAGATATTCTGAAGAAGAACAAAAAGAATCATTAAAGGCATTGTTTAACAGAGTGTTAAATCTGAGATGTACGGCCCTACGTGTTATCAGTGTCTGTGATATGGTCATTGCCTCAAAATAGTAAAAATCTTTGAGTGACCGGTTTTACCATACTCATTTTTTCAATCATAAATATCTTGATATTCAGACAGGTGACTGGCTTGTAAAAGTCATTGGACCTAAAGGTTTATAACTATGATCGCAGAATGAGCTAAATCTAGGATTTTTGTTTCAGAATCTGAGGCATGTTGCCAAGTTACTTTAATGAAATGACTGCAATTCAGCAAGCAGTTTATATTCATTACAAAAAAACGTTAACAAAATATTCCACTATAAACACAAGTCTGTAAAAAAAAAAGTTGTTTTACTTTAGATCATCCATTATAAACACAGAACTCTTTAAAGAGCTGAATGCATCAACTTTCCTCCTCTAAGTGGCAACATTTTATGTACCACATTACTTCTTTTACTTTTCACTTCAGCATGAAAACAAAATTGGAAATATATACTTTTGAAGAGCCACTTTAAATTGTTCAAGAAAAGAATTTTGTAAATGCTTGTTTAATGAATGAAATTGGCAACATTGTGTATTTTTAAGAAATCTTGTTGTCAGGGAAACATACCTTCCAGAAGAGCTGGCTTCACATTGATGAAATCTGGTTTCTTCAGCTGCTTTAGGTATCGTTGACTCAACTGTAGAGAGGGAGAGAAAGAGAGAGAGGTTACAATGAGTGATTTCAAGTGGGAATGACCTCAGAATATATGACGTATTTCCGGTAGGCTGTGTTGACGGCTGGTGTTGAATGTCGTCTGCTGAACCGATTATCGCTGTTGGTGTTGACGATTTACACGTAATTTTCCCATTCACCAACACCAGCAGTCCCTAGGGATTGGGAAATTGTTGGTGTTGGTTTGCAGCATACAGCAGGTAACTATGTGGGCATCTATCACAAATCTCACGATCACGCCAAGGTAAAATCAATTGTACAGTCAAAATAACTGTAAATCATGGGAGCCATATATGTTTTTCAAGAGAAACTATATTTTTTCTATTGATTTTTTTAGATATGACTTTAGGTTCTATATTCTGTATGAAGAAATTTGAATGTTATTTCGCCCTGATTTCATTTTCATCGTCGAGACTTTTCGTGTGAAGGTGTGACGTCAATTGGTGTTGAGCTATCGATAAAGTGATCGGTATCGTCCTTCTAAACTGACCACCAGTGTTTGAGCTCGCTTCAGCAGCCATTCCACGCTCTCAACACCAACACCAACCCCAAATAATTGTATTTTTAATAGTCAGAATTTAAATTGCATAAATTAATTGTTGCTATGTAGGACAAATATTATAGCTTGTCCTACCTAACAACACAGAATGTATGTAATTTGCAATCTGACTTTTAAAATACAAGTATTTGTAAGTGAATGAAATAATTTGTAAGAGGCACTTAACAAAGAGTTTTTGCATTAAAGTTTATTACATTACAAAAATGGCCTATTGGAATTCATTCATCTACCATGAAATAAAAATCCACTACACTTACTTACCTTCCAAAGTGATGACATGAAAGCGTTCTTCTCTGCTACATTGCTTGCTATCCACTTGTATACCTTCTCAAAATGAAGGTCAAAATCAGGAACATCCTAAAATATGACCAAAAAGAAGGACAAATTAACTATTAAATACTATACTTACACACATGAAGAAAAAAATCAAAGAAAAAAATGAAGAATTAATATAATTTCAGTCTTTGCACACATGAATTAGCTATCATCAATCTTATAGTTTTGTCAAATACATGAACACAGAAGAATAAAGTGTTGGAACTAACTAGATTTTAAAATGATTCTCTGTAATGCTTCTCCTAGGAGTCCTAGCCATTGGAGCTGCTTTACGCTTGACTAAGGAAACCGAAGTTTATGTACAGAAGTGTCAAGTTTCTTTGCTCAAAGTTTTGAGCAGACATTTGTAATACTCTTGGTTTAAATTGAGCATCTTGGCATTGTATAATCACATGGTAACAATTTGGGAGCCTGGTGCAGAGCATTTCAGCATGCTGACATTATCTTTGACATATCTAACCATACTTGTCACTATCCTTGTCAGGAAGAACTTAACCTTTTTTAACTTGGAAGTTTTTAAAGCTTGTTATTTAAGCACTTGATACGAAAGGCAGTGGTAAAGTCCATGTAGTAGACCAATGACATTGTTTCAGAAAGATGGCAAAAAGGAGATTTCACTCAAACAGGAAAAAATATAAGACCTGTTACTCACAGTTTTGGGATCTTTTCCATCACATATCTTGAGCTCAGCTAATGGCCATGACTGTCTCTTCTTGTAAGCATCTTTATCTGTCTTCTTCACTTTGTGGAGGCATACCTGGGCAGGTTGGTCAGTAGTCACTGCAAAGCAAACATTCACAATATTTAAAAATCCATTGAAATGTTATTTATTTAGAAAATACTGCTAATCTGAAGACTTGTTTGAATTAAATTTTAGTTATAGTGTATAAAGAGTTATCAGTTTCAATCTCAAACTTTTGCATCCGTGAAAGAAATTGGCAAGCATGCAATTCAGATTAGTGAACATAAAACATTTTTCATAGACCTGTGGAAACAATTCTTTAATGAGAATAGTGAATTTTGGCTTGAAATTGCTCATGGATCACTATGATGTATCTTCCATCAATCTCTAACTTAACTTCACAAGAGAAGAGGAAAGTTTTGTGCAAGCGTGCAGCATCCTGAGATAACCTTTAGGCTAAATAACAAAATTGAAGTGTTTCTCGTCCCCGCCCGCCTCCTTTTTGGCCGCCCCCCCCCCCCTTTTTTTTTTTTTTTTTTACTATTTACTATTCAGAAGAAAAAAAAGCCCCCCCCCCCCCCCAAAAAAAAAAAAAAAAACCTGTGAGTGTGATATTAATTTTGTTTAAAAAGCTTCTAAAGTGATACAAATCATTTGTTTTGCAATACAAATTGCATCAGTATACTCACATAGCACAATATCTGTGAATGAATAGGCTTGGCCAGCTATAATTAGCATGGCAGCCATCTGGGAAAGAAAAAAAATCGCAAAAAAAGCAAAATAGTAAATAGTTATGCCCTGCCCCGTCCTTTTAAAAAAAAGTCCGGACGAGAAACACATTATTTTTGTTATTGGCCTTATAAGAAAACTGTATGAAGATGAAGTTACTTAAAAAGTTGGACTCATTTAGGCCATACATAGAACTTGTAGATGTGTTTTCACTAACCTGTAGCACAGAGGAAGCTAACTTTTTTCTTCTTGCCAGCTTTTGAGACGTGGACAACCCCGATGAGACGTTCATCATTGGGTAGGAAGACGTCACGCTGGAGAGTATGTCGAATGGCTGTCATTTTGACAAACTCCCACTGGACTCATGCACCTTTGATTTTAATTCTCAATCTGAAAATAGAAGAGTAATATGTATTGTCACTGTATTTTCACACTTTATTTAAGTTAATCTTGAGGTGTAGTGATGAAATATTGATTTCTATGAATCACCTTAACAGATTCTAACTGCTCAAGGCACACACACGGAGATCGCTGACTGTGCGTCTTTTTACACTAATTGCTATTAGTAATATTATCATGAATTAATTATCAAATTGGCAACGTGAAAACAGTTTTCTTTTTTTTCTGTACACCGAGTGTATTTGCATTTCAGGTAGAACCAACATTGCGAACTCTGATAAGACTAAGAGGTAAGCAAATTTCTATCACTCCAGGAGTCCAGCATCAAATTTTCATATTTTTGGTTTAATTCTTGACCGATTTCAAAGTAACTGCTAACTAGTGCTAACACATTTTTAGGTTTTGCTTACATGATCACTCTTCACGCAGAAGCAGGGGCTATAACCAGCTAGGCCTCAGGGCTGGCCCTGGGTATGGATGCCAAATTAAGGCTAGGTAATAAACAATTCTTATAATTGCCTAGCTGTATCTTATCTACGTTACACGTACGTAGTTCTGATAAAGTGATATATGTCGAAACATCCAGCGAGTTGCGCGAGATCAGGCAGGCGCCCAAAGGCCGGACGACAGTGACCCCCTCTCCCCAGCCAGCTGGCTGGGGAGAGGCCAGCTGCCCTGCTAAGCTCAGCTCTGACACTCGGATAGCGACTCCCGCTACTTAGTCACTACCCTCACTCACTGTACCGTATCACTATCAGTGCAGTGTATGTCGCTACAATAATCCTCCACTGCATATTTGCACTAGAACTTAGTCACTCACTGACGGCTGGGTTTTTCTGCCCATTTTTCTGAACTCACAACTTCATCAGATTTTATCAAAGCACGACAACAACATAAATAATCTTTCTAATAACACATCCATCGTCATAACTTTCAATTCATAACAAACACTTGATATATTTTACCTTCCTTATTTCTATCGTGGCTGAGTCGATTATCGGTCATTCATTGGCTTCCGGATTAATTAGAGCGGACGGAGCGGGCGCGGGCTCGGGCGCGACGTACTACGTGGGTACGGTGCTTCATCGTTCCGAAAGAGATTTTTTCTTTTATGTTTTGAATATTGAGAACACCGTCATGAAGAAAATATTGTAAACATGTACAAAACGCGTGCTGCTGTTGTGGGGTAGACGATCAGTCGACAAATAAACTCTAATTTACATCTCTCAAATCATTACTTTTATTGAATAAACCAATCATGTTGACCTCCAGGAGTTTTGTCAAGAAAACCCGGAAAGGGGGAGTTATGAAGGTGGTGAGAGAGCACTATCTGAGAGACGACATCTGGTGTGGGTCTGCAGCTTGTACAAAGTGCCCGATCGACAAACCGGTTTTGGAGAAGGAGCCTGTGCTTGAAGTGGAAAACACATTGTGCAGTTACCCTCATTATCTCCTACTTGATACGAATGTAGTTTTACATCAGGTTAGATTATTAGCTTAGCCTAATAATTATACAGTATGCACTAAGGGAAATGAACAGTTGGCACTTGAAATATTGCAATTCGCAATTGTGCAATGATTCCCCGGCCTAATTTTGCTGAAATATTAATTTTATTATTTGTGAGAAATGACAGAAAAAGTTGTTGCCTGTTTGCGCTAGCCTTATTTTGTATCCATTTTCGACCATAACTCTGGCGTGGAGATACTCTACTAAAACATACAACAAAATCAACTTAATCTTTCTCAATTGTACAAATAATGAATGGTATAAAGTTGTATTTCTTACCCCTTTCGTATCAATTTTCTTATCTTTTTTTTCCTAAAGAAGAAGACATTATAATAATCACTTTCTCACAGGTTTCACAGCAAACCGCTGCGCAATTACAATGCATACCGTATAACCGTAGTCCGTACCGTACTGACGAAGGGGTGTGTGAAGTTATTGACTGTATTAATCGACTTCATGCACGCTCGCGCGCCCACACCAAGTACCCTGGGGGCCGTTTCTCGAAACCATCATAACTACAAGATCAACGACATCTCGCCACTGTCACGTAACTTGTCAGCTAAGTGTTTCACAAAGCCGTCTTTGCCAAGATGAGCGACAACTTCCGCGACAAGCGAGTTGTCACTGCTCTGAACCTGTCATATCTTTTTAATTGCTGTAAAGCGCCATCACAAGTCAGTTTGTTGCTATTCCATGGGCCGCAAAATGTACGATTAGTTTCACTATCATTTTGAGAAAAATATAGACGAGTTCGGTTGGTAATTCTCTGGGATGCGGAATGCAAATGTAAAAAAGTGATAATACAAATTATACAGAAATGTTCAAAAGCTGAATATAAACATTAAATCACAAATCATTAAACTAAAACATATAAATAAGAGAGATAAGAATGTTACACACCGTTTTCCATAGTCTTTTCTTAGGATACCGTCATACCTTTGGGGCCTATGTGCATTATTATTCCCTCTCTAATTACTTCTTCCAAATTATATTTTCAATATCAAATCAATTATATAACGAGTATTTATGAGACTCTAGAATAAAAACTGGCTGAGAAAAGGTATTTTGCCTAAAATTCCTTGTCACAATGAACAAAAAAGTATGTATTTGTAAACTGTTGTTGTTCGTTGTTCGTTTGGTTTTATAATGGCTATTAGTCAAAATTGACTATTGTTGCCAATTTCATCGCATCTCTTTCTTTTAGTGTCTTGGTAAAATTATTATTTTTTCTTTCCTTTTCCAATCTCATTTTAATATAATATTAGTCATATTCCACAAAAAAAAATTAAAAACAAAAAATTATTTCAAATTAAACCACGATCCGCACACAGTTCCAACTCACGCTGGCCCTGTCCTTTCTATGATGCCTTCTTACTATCACATTACGGTATCCTTCAACTAACTTTTCATTCGACTGTCAAAAAAAAAACACTCACCGGTTTTTCTTCAATTTAAGAATCTTTACAGAAATATACAAATCGTTTGGTGATCTATATTTGATAATGACACTATTTATTATTTATTTTAGGAGAATTTATATGTATATATTTCTTTTTGAATATTTTTAGCCCCAAAACTTGTTTTGGGTTATTCTTGATAAATCAAATGATTCGTGACAAAGACTTGTGTTCTTGAGCTGCTAGTATCGCGATATATCGATATCATGTCTGTCATGGCTTTGTGAAACGGTTTATCCACTTCATGACATATCCGTAGGTCGCCGACAAAGATATGACTGTCATGGAGTTGGTTTCGAGAAACGACCCCCAGGTGCTTTGTCGGTACGGTACATGCAATTGTATTGTAATTGTGCAGTGGTTTGCCATGAAACCTCTGAGAAATTGATTATTAAAATGTCTTCTTTTTTAGGAAAAATACTCAAAAAAAGATATGAAAACTGACACGAAAGAGGTAAAAAGTATAACAGTTTTATATCATGACCATTTATTGAACAATTGATGAAGATTTAGTTGATTTTTGGTATGTTTTAGTAGGCTATCCCCACGCCGGAGTTACGGGTCAAAAATGGATATGAAAGTACACTAGGGCCAAGCTTCCATACAAGTTGATCATTGAGGGTCTTGGGTAAAATTCAAATTGATGAAACAAATTATACGTTTAATACACGCTAATTTTGCTGAACAAATTTTTTCATTTTCATTTTGTTTTTATTTGAGACAATCGTGTACAAACAATTCCATTCCTGAATATATGAACATCTATCTTTCTGTACTAGTAATGGGAAGGTGTTTTTGAATGTTTACTCATAACCTTTAATTTGTTCCCTCTATTTTTGCAGGTGGATATACTTGAAGACAAAGCAATTAAAAATGTCATTCTCCTGCAAACAGTCCAGAAGGAGGTATGCATTTCATCAGAAATATAAAGTTACTACGTACCGGTAGGCCAATTCTGTCCTGAATATGGAGGCCGTCATGGGGGGGGGGGGGGGGGGGGGGGGGGTGTCATGGATATAATTAAATTTACAGACAAATGTTGAAGGTTTCTGAATTCAAATCAACATTTGCCCTCAAGTTTGGACCTTGTCTTTGTGTAGCCCTGCCTAGCATAGAATGTAGGCTCACCATTTGATCATCAAACTTTGATGTTTGTTTTCATTGTATTTAGTTTTAGTAATATATAGATTTGTAACTCGGGTCATTCCATGAATGTTTACCCTCTTTTGCTCTACAGTTTGTTTTGCTTGACACTGTTTAAATAGTAATAGTTCATTTATTTACATGAAACACAAGTATAACTTTATGTGAAATAGAATTTGGGACTTTAATTTAACATATTCTTAATCCGTGACAGCTTGATGTTTTTGGTAATATCATCCTATGAATTTTTCTTTCAGGTCAAACACAGGAGTTTGCCTTCCTACAAAAGGATACGAGACCTCATTGCAAATGAAACAAAAAGGTTCTATGTCTTTACCAACGAACATCATAGGTGAGAATATGATTGTATATATTGATGTTATTCTTTGAAATGTATCGCTTTTTTGCAAGTAGGTGGGGGGTTGGGGGGGGGGCGGGGTGCACCAAAGTCAAAGCAAAATATTAGATAGAAAATTGGCAAATGGCCTGGCAGCCATTAGGTAGGGTATCATAACAAAGATTTGTCTGATGCTGGGATTATTTTAAAGGTAAAGACCAGTAATGGTCATGCGATTGCATTGTGAAAGAAATGTTGTGGAATCGATCAGAAAAGGTTGAGGTTGAGGTAGCATATAACTATTGGTGTGAACTGCAAGGTTCAGGAATCATCAAAATGATAAGAAATTTGGCCCAGTCTTCGTAAAGTTACAAGCACTGTACACAGAAATATGTATATGGGACTACGCACATGTGCGCGACACGTGAGTTTATCTCTCACAGACCATGTAGCTAAACTAATTTACCAAATATATCAATTAGTAGGCGGTTTCCCCGCAAAATTTGTATCATCATGTATTAGTCAAAACATATTCTTTCACATGATTGGTAATAAGAGCTTCCATTTCATTTTTTGAATTTGGGGCGTTTCCAATACTGGTCTTTACCTTTAAGCCTGATTGCTGTAATCAGTTTTACCTTTCCAATATGAAAACCTCAAACCATCAGTGCAACAGGTTAATTGTTGGACCCTCGCCTTGTGCTTGTGCTCTTTGATAATCCAGACGATAAATCACGTTATTTTTTCTCAATCGGGGCAAAGTGTTTATTCATGTCAATTTGGCCTTTTAATGCTGTCAAGCTAAATCTATGGAAGATCCCAAAGTATGTTATAGTTGATCATCTTGTTAATGTACATCTTTTTACTTTGATTGCATCTTCAGCATTTGTTTGTATGGATGACTCATGACTGTTATCATTTTATTGTATGATTGTATTAATGTTGTTATCATTATTTCCTTCTCTTTAGGGATACATACATTGAGATCGAACCCAAGGAGTCTCCAAATGACTTCAATGACAGAGCCATTAGGAAGAGTCTTGCTTGGTATGATGAGCATTTCAAAGACACTCCTATCAAGGTCGTTCTGCTAACCAACGATATCGATAACAGGGAGAAGGCAAGGAGTGAGGGTCGTGTTGCATACACAGGTAATAGTTCTTGGTGTTGCACTTGTAAATATTGAGATGTGGATCGTTTGATGATGTCTTCAAAGACACATCCATCAAGGTCACTCTGCTGACCAATGATGTTGATTATAGGGACAGAGCTAGGAAAGAAGGTTGTATCAAATACACAGGTAATCATCAATGGTGTTGCACTGGTAGACATTCAGCGTTCAGTCATATGATGGAGCACCAGGAATGCCAATGCCCCAGACGTATACAAGAGCTCACTATAATTATCACTATGATGATGATTGCAGGACACTTCTATCAATGGGGACAGGGCTAGGTAGATAGTCATATATTGCGCATACAGGCAATGATTATTGCTATTGGTGTTGTACTTGTAGATATTCAGGGTTGGAATGTATTATTTCTAAGATGCAAGTAATCATTGGTGCCATAACAGTATGTAGTGAATGATAGATTCCATTGTCAGTCTGGAGTCAGAAGGTTGTTAACTCATACTTTAACAAAACGTTAATGCCCTTCTGGCTCCAAGCAGACGTTTCAATCAATTCCTTCAGAGATGCCCCCATCAAAGTGCTCATTTGAGTTCATGAATTTATTGACAATAGGGGAGGCGTGCAAAGAAGTCATCAGTATACATGAGAAAGACATTGAGATTAACTAACATCTCATTCACAGAACTCACAGACTTTAGGAATAATTTGTTTCAATCAATTTCAACTTCAATATATTCATGTTTCCAACCAAACATTACAAATCATTTATAAGCATTTAAAACAAATGTAAGAAATACATGTTGGAAACAGAGGGGTTCACTAAAAAGCAATGCTTGTACAAGTGTGAACACCTCAAATGAAACTTAGGAATAATGAGTAATTAAATTAACTAATCCGTAACTACAAAAGGAACTGCAAAATAGGGGAAAGAAAAAGGGGGGATGCCAACAGAGACGAGGACAATGCTTTACAAGACAAAGATAGAAGAACACGGTCATAATACACAGAGTAGACAATGACAAAAAGAAGTGAGAGATCGAGGGTACAGAAAATAATACAAAATGATGAGCTGCATGTGGGGTTGAGAAGAAGATAAGGAAAGAGAAATGCGCATTAGAAAGGAAATAAGCATGAGAAGGCACAATATAATATATCAAATTACATTTTGAGTCAGCGAGTGGAGAATGATCTTGTATTTGTTTTATGTTACAGTCAATGAATATGTGAAAGCAATGGAAGGCAGACCTGAGTTGATGGACAGACTGGCACAGATTGAAACCAAGGAGAGGGAACGAAAAGCAGTAAGTGCTCAAGTTTTTATCATGGAATGCACTTTATACTTTGTCTAAACACAACACATGAAGCTGATGCTACACATTGACCCTGCAATAAATAGTTTGTATGCATACCTTTTTGCAACATGTTGTATGCTTTCAATTGCCTGTGAAGAGTTTGAAACAAATTAGCTACAATCAGTCTTACCAAAGTCAAAAGAGCATTTGATATTTCATTATTGGAATTAAACAAACAACAACAACAACACACACAATTATTGTAATATTAAGCTTTAATAAGCTTCTACCAACCTTACAATTTAGTACTGGTAGGCAAGCTTTCATCCACTGCTGTGGACATAGGATAATTACTTGGCTTGAGAAAGTACACAGGAGTTGATGAAAGATTGCTAACTCAATTTTGAGGTTGGTAGAAGCTTAAACACCATGTTATAACTACCCCAACCAATGAAAGTGTTCTGTATTTATATAGTAGTTCTTTTGATCAGAAATAAAATTACAAGATCTTCAATGTCAAGTATCGCTTCTCTGGTTCTCCACATCTACTATTTCTTTTGAAAACGAATGAAGGAACAAACGTAGCAACATTGGCAGAAATTTATTCCTGCAGATACCTATCAGTCATTGCCTGAATGGTAAATCAGTGTTTCTTACCCTTCTCATATGCTAGAACGATAGTGACATCACAGCTCCAGGTGGCAGGAACGTCCTTTACCCAGAGCACCTCAGCTCCTATGAGATCAACGCTGGCATAAAGCAGGGCAGATACAAGAAAGGCACCTTCAAAGCTAGCAGAGAGAACTTTAGAGAAGGCTACGTCAGTGTACAAGGGATGGATAAAATGGTAAGTGTGTGAAATTATGGGGTTTATAACTTATCAAGAGGGGCACCTCAGCTCCTATGAGATCAACGCTGGCATAAAGCAGGGCAGATACAAGAAAGGCACCTTCAAAGCTAGCAGAGAGAACTTTAGAGAAGGCTACGTCAGTGTACAAGGGATGGATAAAATGGTAAGTGTGTGAAATTATGGGGTTTATAACTTATCAAGAGGGGCACCTCAGCTCCTATGAGATCAACGCTGGCATAAAGCAGGGCAGATACAAGAAAGGCACCTTCAAAGCTAGCAGAGAGAACTTTAGAGAAGGCTACGTCAGTGTACAAGGGATGGATAAAATGGTAAGTGTGTGAAATTATGGGGTTTATAACTTATCAAGAGGGGCACCTCAGCTCCTATGAGATCAACGCTGGCATAAAGCAGGGCAGATACAAGAAAGGCACCTTCAAAGCAAGCAGGGAGAACTTTAGAGAAGGCTACGTCAGTGTACAAGGGATGGATAAAATGGTAAGTGTGTGAAATTATGGGGTTTATAACTTATCAAGAGGGGCACCTCAGCTCCTATGAGATCAATGCTGGTATTAAGCAGGGGAGATACAAGAAGGGCACCTTCAAAGCTAGCAGAGAGAACTTTAGAGAAGGTTACGTCAGTGTACAGGGGATGGATAAAATGGTAAGTGTGTGAAATTATGAGGTTTATAACTTATCAAGAGGGGCACCTCAGCTCCTATGAGATCAATGCTGGTATTAAGCAGGGCAGATACAAGAAAGGCACCTTCAAAGCAAGTAGAGAGAACTTTAGAGAAGGCTATGTCAGTGTACAAGGGATGGATAAAATGGTAAGAGTGAAATTATGGGGTTTATAACTTATCAAGAGGGGCACCTCAGCTCCTATGAGATCAACGCTGGTATTAAGCAGGGGAGATACAAGAAAGGCACCTTCAAAGCTAGCAGAGAGAACTTTAGAGAAGGCTACGTCAGTGTACAAGGGATGGATAAAATGGTAAGAGTGTGAAATTATGGGGTTTATAACTTATCTAGAGGGGCACATCAGCTCATATTAGGTATAAAGGATATAAAGCATAAAGGAGAAGAGATACAAGGCAGGGGAGATACAAGAAAGGCACCTTCAAAGCCAGCAGAGAGAATTTTAGGGAAGACTATGCAGTGTACAGGGGATGGATAAAATGGTAAGTGTGTGAACTGATTGGGTTTATAACTAATCGAGAGGGGGACTTTTAAAGCAACCAGAGAGAACTTTAGAGAAGGCTACGTCGGTGTAGAAAAGATTGAGAAATGGTAAGAGTGTGAACTTATGGGTTTCTAACTTGGTAAGAGTGTGAGCTTGTATGATTAATCACTGGTACTACAAAAGGTAGATGCAGGAAGGGCACATTTAAAGCAAGTAGAAACAACTTAAGAGGAAGCCACTTCAGATTGCAAGGGATAATGAAAATGTGTCAAGAGTTTTATCAGTCCATAAATTTTGCCACCAATAGTTTTCATGAACTGTTTCCTAAGTGGATCTTACTTTTTGTAATTTCTTCATTATGTAGGTCTTCATCAAAGGGCTAGCCAATCAAAACCGAGCTGTACAAGGTGACATTGTAGCAGTAGAAATGTTTTCAGAGTCTCAATGGACAGCTCCCTCTACTGTTATCGCAGAAGACAAGGGATCAAAAGAAGATGTACTAGATGAGGTAACATGTTGTTGGGTTTGTTATATTTTTTTTAAAATACAAATTTCAAATTGTATTTCCTCAGATTCAAGAATGCCTAATGTGTTTGATGTATTGGTAAAGAAGAACATCTAGCATAAAAATGGACACCTCATCACAATTTTTTAATAATTATGAAGATTGTTTTATACGGCACTTTATATGGCACATTTCATGAAATGTCCTTTTATATGTGAAATGTACTCTCCTATCCAGATTCAGGAAGAACCAAGTGCAATATCACATCCTACTTGTATTACTAATAAAATTAACAAATCACAATTTATTGAGTATTTGAAATATTTTGGAGGGTCAATTGTCCAAGACCTAGTATTCCACAGCAAATTATAGATGCACAGGAAATTTATCATTTATTGATTTGTGGAATGTGAGTTTATAATTCAATCAATGAAAAGCTAAAATAATGCTTCCAAAATCAAGACATGATTCTGTTTCATAATAAGGATTGTTTCATTTTGCAGGATACTGACAACTCAAACATCGGTCCCAAGAAGGGAGCGGTACCGACCTGTCGCATCGTTGGGATCATCCAACGTAATTGGCGGCCATTCTGTGGCGTTATCATGCCTGCTGCAGTCAAAGGGGTAGGAATCGTCAAGCTTCTTGGTATCAAGGATTGTTATCTATGTACAGGGTTACAAAGTGCATCTTGTAATGGAATTGATACCATTATTGAAACCACAGTGAACCTTATGTAGCAACCACCTAGATAGAGAGACCAGGGCCCAGTCTTATAAAGAGTTTATATTAATCGCAACTTATTTGCAATTGGTATCAATCGCAAGTTTGTACATAGGAGATAGGAGACTGCAAAACTTGCGATTGATTTGAGGACTTGGAATTGATTTGGATTGATCGCAACTCTTTGTAAGATGGGGCCCAGATGTTTGTAAGACACATTTTATTTCTTTTGTGTGCTTGCTATTTGAGACCTGTACCTCAGTAACCTATACTTATATATCATCTGCTTCTAACTGCCCTTGATTAGGCTTGATACACAGGTTTGATTATAGTGATTTCATTAAACAAGAAAATGTGATGGCATAGAGATTGATAGCATGATTGTATGTTACACCAGTTATATTTGATGATTTAAAGGTGATAAAGGACATGAGCTTTCTTTTATGACTCTGCTCAAAATATGGAGAGATTCAAGGAATTCATTTTTTTTATGCATGTACATCCCTGATATTCTATGACATATATTGTAGAAGGGAAATTTGAATAAATACAGGATCATGCTACATGTATATCTCTTAGTGGAATAATTCTTTAAAAGTTTGAATATTCATATGTCCATTTTAGTGTTTAGTCTAATACAATACCTAGGAAATTACAAAGGATATATGATGGTAATTATATGGCAATGAAGCAACCAAGGAATTTCATCCTACCAGGTATCCATTCACTTCACCTGGGTGGAGAATGGCAAATTTAGAAATAATTAATTGACCAAGGATATTAGTAAAGCAATGAATAATATGACAGTGATCTTGTCTGTGTCGATTCAGGGCACCAAGCATCTATTCATGGCAGCTGAACGACTCATACCCAAGATACGTATCGAGACGCAGCAGTATGAGACCTTGGCAGGAAATAGGATTATAGTCAGCATAGACTCATGGCCTAGGGACTCAAGATATCCTCTAGTAAGTATTCATTTCATATCGTGATTCTAAGGTGGTTGAGAAGTTTGGGTCATTAGGTCAAAGGTCAAGGGTCACATCAGTCATTATATAATGATTTGAGAGACAGCAGTACGAGACCTTGGCGGGAAATAGGATTATAGTCAGCATAGACTCATGGCCTAGAGACTCAAGATATCCTCTAGTAAGTATTCATTTCCTATCAATATTCTAAATGTGGTTGAGAAACTTTGGGTCATTAGGTCAAAGGGCAAGGGTCACATCAGTCATTATATAGTGATTTGAGAGACAGCAGTATGAGGCTTTCGCGGGTGATGGGATCATAGTCGTCATAGATTCCCGGCCTAGAGACCCTTGATATTCACTGGTAAGTGTTCATAGCATCAGAATCTACTAAGAGGGGCCCATGATGTCATAGGTCAAAGGTCCCAGAGGTCAATGAACATGGATGAATCTCCAAAGCCCTGCAGTGCATAAGATAATACATGTATTAAACTTACATAATGAGGTGAATAAGAACGACTTTTAATGAATATTGTGTCATTGTGCCATATGTTTAAATATCTTGTCCTCGTTTGCAATTGAATTTTAGTGTCGATATCGTACTGGAATGCAAGATTGAGGCTTTTGCACACATCTTCCATCCAAATTTTCTAATTAGAATCAAGGAATAAGAATGTTCATCGGCAGATTTTGCAAGCCTGTCTATGTGCATAATAGCCTAATGTCATAAGAGAAGATTACACAGCTATGTTGTCAACAGAGTTTTATATTTTGTGTTGATTCTAGTGTCATAACATTGATATATTTTCTTTTGTTTGATACAGGGTCACTTTGTGCGTAATCTTGGGGCTATTGGAGACAAAGATACTGAGAATGAGGTGTTATTGTTGGAACATGATGTTCCCCATCTTCCTTTCTCTGAGGCTGTTCTAAGTTTCTTGCCAAAACTGCCATGGACCATCACAAAAGAGGTATGCCTATCCAAATTGTCCATTATTTCTACCATTGTGATCTATCTGTTTGTATTTTTATTTTTATTTAAAATCCAACCTCAAGTTTTGGTTGCAATTCGTTTGTTCGTACAAAGAATATCAAGGAGTACATCATCTAGATAAGAAGATCCTTATTTAGCCAGCCGATTGTCTCATCATCGAGCTTGGAATTTAGGGAATTTGTAGATAGGACAAGCAGCGATGACGTGATCCATAGTTTGGATATCTCCGCAGGCACAGTTTGGCAATGGATCAGTTCCAATTTTGTGCAGGAAATATTGTGTACGGCCAACTCCAGTTCTGATACGATTGAGGTTGGCCCAGGCTTTTCTTGAGAGTTCACTGCCACTTGGTTTTGCACAGGGCTCTGGGATGAACTCCTTCAAGTAGGTGGTAGATGAATTCCACTGGTTTGGTCAGCGTTTTAAGATAAAGAAATACAACAAAAATAGAAAATTTGATTTCAATCTGCATTCCTACATTTCTACATTATATTTCTGTTACTAAAGAATTTTGAAAGACAGTGGGATCCAGTAATGGATATGAACAGGACTCAAGAAAGCTTGTCCTGGTTTAAGACTGTCTTGTCCCAGGTAAGGACAGTCTTAAGCTTAGGGTGAAAATTGTCCAAATAGTATTTTCCGAAACTAAAGCTAAATATTTTTTTAGTCTATCCAGCACAGGATTGTTGCCCAGCAATACCCTACACCCTTTGCCATAAACTGTGTCTAAAGTTTGTCCAATGATAAGCCTGATGTGAGCCATCTCTGACATGATGCTCAAACTTTTGTCTTCAAGACTATTCCTGCACTTGACAGTAGGAATTTTGCTCAAAATTATCCCCGGTAGCGAATTAAAATACATGCTCTTTATTCTTTTTTGCTGGGGATGTAGGACGAAACAGTGAGAGAGGACCTGAGGCATATAGACATCTGCAGTGTAGATCCTCCTGGCTGTACAGATATTGATGATGCTCTTCACTATAAACCCTTGGAAAATGGCAATGCAGAGGTGAGTTCTGGAGTCTCCTCTGCAACATTGTATTTTATTGTATTGTATTTATTTAAATCACGGTATAAACTCACGATCAGTAAAAAACAGACTGCTTTTCAGCGAGTCTGTGCACTGTTAAAAAAACAAGTGAAAATAAACAAAACATCATTGACAAACAAATATGGAACAAATTTAAATATCTACAAACAAATATTTGAAGAAAAAAAAAATCAAAATAACAACAACAAAAAAGAATAAAATTATACATTGGATCCTGCAGTCCATGTGTACAGATTTTTCATATGTCATTAGAGGCTATTTTTATTCTCTTTCTATACTTATGAATGATGTATTTCTTCCAAACATGTATTTCCAATTCTATGAAATCTGATGTGGCAGCAGTTGCTCTGCTCTCAATTCCTAACACTTGTTGTATTCCTAGATTCAACTTTCATCCTAACTCTGTCTGATCACCATATTTCTAGGCCATAAGCAAGAACAAAATCTGTTTTAAAGTGAAATTTTGCCATATATTTTATTTTTCTCAGGTTGGTGTCCATATAGCTGATGTGAGTCATTTCATCAAGCCAGGTAATGCATTAGACACAGAAGCCTGTAGCAGAGGTACAACAGTATATCTGGTTGACAGGGTAAGTAATTGTGTTCCTAGCAGTTCAAACTTTATCTGGAATGGCGTTTCAGGGGTTCTTAAACTTTTGCCTTGATGGTCTGGATGTGATATCCTTTCAAGCTAACAGGTCCCAAACATGGGATGCCATTCGCACGCAAAATTATTTCGGTCATTTGCATACGTCAAATGCAGTAGAACAATGTACCATGAATTGCTGGAATTCAAGAAGCAACTCAAACATTATTAAATTTTGTTTCAGACACAGACAATTTAATCCTAAAATTTCAAGTAATGACACTTGTAGTACTGTAGAAAATGAGGCTTGTTTTAGGTCTATATCTGATCTAAGGGAAATTGTTGGAATATTTTTTGTTTAAAGCAGCGCCTCTAAGGGGGGGGGGGGGGGGGGGGTTCCAAATCTGGACTTTGAGAATCCCTGATTTATTGTAATACCCTCAATAAATTATGTTAATATTTTGTTAATGTTTTTTGTGTTGTCCTTCTACTGAAATTATCAATGAGGGCATGCTACATGATTATACTGCAGGGGAGATCAAACCTTTCACTGCGTCTATTTCTACAACAAAATATTTATATTCACTACACCTAGATTGAGAGAAGCTGCTCTCAATACATGTAGCATGGGAATTAGTACTACATGTACATTATCAATTCAAAATGATCAGGGTCATTAAAAAGAGCATCATTAAATCATTACTTGTTGTTTTGTTATAGAGGATAGACATGGTACCAGACCTACTGAGTTCCAATCTGTGTTCCCTGAGGGGTGGTGTGGAGAGGTTTGCGCTCCCCACTCTCTGAGATTAAATCTCTGCTTTATTATTATCAGTATTATTATTATTGGTTTTTCATTTATTATTGTTATTATTATTGTTTATTCATTTACTGTTTTGTTATAGAGGATAGACATGGTACCTGACCTACTGAGTTCCAATCTGTGTTCCCTGAGGGGTGGTGTGGAGAGGTTTGCGCTCCCCACTCTCTGAGATTAAATCTCTGCTTTATTATTATCAGTATTATTATTATTGGTTTTTCATTTATTATTGTTATTATTATTGTTTATTCATTTACTGTTTTGTTATAGAGGATAGACATGGTACCTGACCTACTGAGTTCTAACCTGTGTTCTCTGAGGGGTGGTGTGGAGAGGTTTGCCTTCTCAACTCTCTGGGATTAAATCTCTGCTTAATTATTATTATTATAATTATTAATGTTATTACTAATATTATTATTGTTTATTCATTTATTGTGTTGTTATAGAGGATAGACATGGTACCAGACCTACTGAGTTCCAATCTGTGTTCTCTGAGGGGCGGTGTGGAGAGGTTTGCGTTCTCCACACTCTGGGAGATGACACCTGGAGCTGAGATCGTCAATGTCAGGTTCACCAAGAGCATCATCAAATCAAGGGTAAGATGCCAGGGGGATGCCCCTCAAGGGTGAGAGACCAGGGGGATCCCCCTTTCAATGAAACCATCTGTTTAGCAAAAACATTGATATATTAACCCGTTGGCTAGTGAATCCTCACATTGCCCATACGATTAATACAGGAATAACCCGGTTCTAGTAGGTAATGGGTTTAGGCTCGTTCAGATATGACGTGGTAAACCTTGCCGTTCTTTTTACAACATGTTAATGAATGGCAACTTTGCGCAACAAAGATGCTACATGTATTTACTGAGCTTTGAGGTATTAGGTTTTAAAAATGTGAAGCGTGTTACATTTACTGCATCACTATAAAAAAAAAGGTCAGCTGCGCTTTGCTGCGTCATATCTGACCGAGGCTTTAGTCAAGTTTTGAGCATGCCATAGAAGTTTATTGCCCTTTGTCTTAGAATGCTTTTCTGATTATTCTACGGGATGAACGTCCACTTTCTCTCTATTATTTCATACAAGTCTATAATGTTCACTGCATATTTATGTATAACCATCTCAACTGGACTCATTACTTCGATACCATTTATTTTAGATAGTCAAGTTTGAAGGTTAAGAAAAATGTGATTCCCCTTGGAAAAAAGTATAAGATATATATGTATCATCTTTATTAAAATTTGGTCTTCTATCTCACCTCTCCACAATTCTTCTGCATTTGTTCTTTTGATTCTCTACAACCTAACTGTTTTGAATCCTCTCTGTAGGCAGCGTACACGTACGAACAAGCACAGGACAAGATCGATGACAAATCACAGAATGATGCTCTTGCAATCGGTCTCAGAGGACTCCTTAAGATGGCCAAGATTCTCAAGCAGAAGAGAACTGATAATGGGTAAATGGATTCAATGTATCATGCTAGAGAATAGAGAAGGCCTCTACATGCAAACTAATATATTTTATGATTGTTTTGCAATTTAAGGAGCAAAACTTTTGAAATAGATGTAATAGGGTACAATCTTTTATGATTATGAAATATCATATTCAGAGCATTTGAAGAAGGAGTATCTCTAATATGTAACTTTCTGTTTATCTTTTTGTTTTCAGCATTAGCATATCTGACTCAGTTTGTATATTTTTCCCTTCTCTTGATACATTTCATAGAATTGGTTTTGAATAACATTTTTTTTTCTTCACACCTATACATGCACAACTAGACTTGTTATACAATCATTTACTCCTGATACTATCATGAATGTGACTTTCTCTCTCTCCCTGCTCCTCTCTGTCCCTTCTCCAATCCTCTTTTTCCATCTTTCTCTCTTCCTAACTTAATTTGTATGCATCGCTTCAATTTTTTTTTTTTTTTTTTTTTTTGTAATATGAATTCTTATTTTCACTCTCGATAGGACGTCACTTGAAGCTTATGCTTAATTAACCCATTGTCTACAGAAACTGGGTGGTCCCTGTGTACAGTCAATGGGAATGACAAAAATTAAGAAGTCAACGTGTTAAGACAACCCCTTTTCTGTATATACTATGTCATTATATATTTAAAGTTATGAGATTGTAAATGTAAATGAATGAATGTTAAATCAAATCAAAATCGAATCTTTCCCTCTGCAGAGCTCTGACGTTAGCATCATCTGAAATCCGTTTCAGCATGGACAGTGAGACCCATGATCCTATTGAAGTGGAGAGGAAAGTCATGAGGTGAGTCAGTCAACCTTTTTTTAAGTACTCAAGGCGTTTACATCGGCTACCCATCCAGTCCAATATCCAGTTTTAAGTGCTTTTATTAACTTAACTCATCAATGTTTCCATCAGTTTGCTCCATCATATCCCATTGAATTGTTAATACAGCATATAAACCACAAAGAATGCTGTGTACTAGTAAAAAGTCTTTATTTTATGTTCCACAAATTATGACAAAATCTTACAGGGAAAAGTCATTTTCATGTTCACTGTTTTATGGAATTACTTGCTGGAATACATTAGAAATATAGAAACATACAAAAATGTTCAGAAGTAATTTGAAAACATCTTAATCTAGCACTTTGTAAAACCTTATGTTATGCGATATACAAAAACATTACATTTATTATTATTATTATTAAAGGCAAAATGAGAAAAGAGGATCACATCGTATGAGGATCACATCTTATCTGCTCAGGATTATCTAGGAAATCCCTTGTTTAAAAACTGTCATATTGGCAGTGAGACTTACAATCAGATTAAGGGTGAAGGTCATGTGTTTTAGTCAATGCTGTGTCTAATTAATGAGCATGTTTCAACTGGTGAAGACTACAAGTTTAATAATAACAATAACTTCCGCCCACATCAAATTTGTAAATTTATCAGCAATCACAAAGACTTTCATTAGAAAAAATAAGATAACATTCTTTAAAAACATTAGCTTAATGATGTTTTTTTTTTCTCTTCAATTCGCACTTCATTGTTTTTGTGATGTACTCGATCTCCTTTGCCTCAGATTCTAAACTTAATTCGCAACCATTGATTTTCAAAATATAAGAGCCTACAATGTTTAAGAGCAGACCTCATTTATTCTGCTCCCTCTCAGAATAATTCTTTTTCAGCTTGACTGTAAGATTTAAATTTTTCACCTTTTTTCCCCTCCATATTTCAGAGAAACCAACTCGATGGTTGAGGAGTTCATGTTGCTTGCCAACGTCTCTGTAGCGCAGAGGATCAGGCAGGAGTTTCCTCAGAGTGCATGCCTCAGAAGGCATCCTGTGCCTCCACTATCTAACTTTGAACCTATCATCAAGGTCGCCCTCACAAGGGTAAGTCAACTTTTTCTTCTTCTTTGGTGCAGTCTGCTTCCTTCAATCTTGAAGATTCTTGCAGAACTTTGGTGTAGTGTGTGTTACAAGGATAGGATGCATGTGCCAATAATTAACAAGGTGCAAGTAAAAGCAGCATTGGATCTAGCTGCTGCAGCCTCTCAGTTGGAGACGAAAGGCTTTGACAGATGGGGCTGTCACGACATTGGCTGGGAGGGTGTCCCATGTCCTCACAGTTCTGGTGAAAGTGCAATATTTTCTTTAATAGCACTTTTTTTATATATATCTTTTGTTTTATATACATTCAAACCTGTCTGTTAATGCCTGTCGAGGTACTAGTAAACAGAAACAGTGGCTATTGTAGAAAGTTTTTTTTTAATGGTTCTACAAGACACATTTATTTCTAGAGGAAGACAAAATACAGGTTTGATTAATTCAAGTCTCACTTGGTGATATAGATAATAGGGTCTACTTGTCTTGCTAATGGTCTTGGAAGACATCCTGTACCTTCACCATCTAACTTTGAACCTATCATCAAAGATGCTCTCACAGGGGTACATGTAGGTCAAGCTACTATTGTGCGAATGCAATCTTTCCCTTTGGGGCACTTTCTCTATATGTTTGTTTTAAGTTGTATAAATGTGACCTGTACTTTATTCATTGGTTGGATCAAAACATGTGCTTATGGAAAGGGGTTCCCTAGAGCAGGTTTAAATGTATCATTTCCATAGATATCAATCCATTACCTTCATATCTCCTTCTGTTTTTGACAGGGCTTTGAGCTGCAAGTGGACAGTGGTAAAGCACTTGCTGATTCCCTGGACAAGGCCAATATTCCTTCCATTCCATTCTTCAACCAGTTACTCCGGATGATGACGACAAGGTGCATGACCCAAGCGCTCTACTTCAGTAGTGGAATGCTACCAGAGGATGAGTACCTCCATTTTGGTTTGGCCTCACCGATCTACACTCACTTCACCTCTCCTATTAGAAGGTATTCAGTCACCAATTTAAGTTTCATTATCAATACGATTATACTTGTCTTCGTCATAATCATCATCTTTAGCATCCATCTCGATCATTATTATGATCTCCTCATCCTCCGTCCATCATCATCATCATTACCATTCTTTGCATCTGCATCATTATCCTCTTTTTCAGTTAGCAAACTCCCCATCATCAAACCTCATCATTTTCATCATCACTACTCTCATTATCCTGGTCTTCATCATCACCACTGCCATCATCATGAACTTCATCATCTACATTGCCATTATCATTGTTATCATCTTTGCTACTGCTTTGCATACCATGCTATTATTGTAATTGTTTTCTCCTTCTTTATCTTCTTATCTTGGTCTCCCTATTTCTTCCTGCTAATCATTTTTATCATTTTTTATCTCTTTATCCCCCTCTCTCTACTTTAATGTTTGATTTTGAATAGAAAGCATCTTCTTCCATACATTCTATGTATATATATCTTTATATGTACATGTATGTACATTTTGGTGCAATGTCAGTTACCCCTTGTAAGAGGGAAAAGCTGACTTTGAGAAATGACGATGATGATATATCATAGTCTATCAATCAAAGAAGCAGCGATTAAACAGATGTTTGTGTGATTCTTTAGGTACTCTGATGTGATCGTCCATCGGATGTTGGCCGTTGCTATATCTGCTGATGCATGCTTCCCAGAACTCCTGGACAAGGCCAAAATTCAGGTGAATATACAACATGCTTGGTATCACTAATAATAATAATATCTGCTTTTATGTAGCGCTTGATACATCTATGATGTCTCTAAGCGCTTTACAGATATACTTTTACCCCGGTCATTGGACTATCTCCACTACCTGGGGAGCATTCCAGCCAGGCTTAACTTGACGCTCTAAAACTGTTTGACCAACAATGACGGTCGCACCCTACCTGGTACCCATTTAACGCCTGGGTGGAGAGGAGCAAGTGCAGGTTAATATCTTGCCAAAGGATATTAGTGCTTGTTTGCTACAAACCATCTGAGGAAGAAACCGAACCTGTAAGATAATGTACTGCAATTTAGATACAAGAGATTTTCTTCATCCTCTCACTATCTGTTTCACTCATTTTTCTCCTTTTACCAAAGCTGACGTGATGCCTACGTTGACTTTTCCTCATAACATTTTAATCTTGTTTACAATATGGTTATACTCAGATAAATTGCAGCACGGAGTGTGTGCTCCTTTTTCAATTAAGCATTTGTTTTTCAACTTAAGTTAAAGTAGTCACCCAAAGAATCATAAGTGTTTTGTATTGATGCAAAATTCACATCATTGCGAAGGGGAAGCCTTACTGATCAAATATAACAACTTCGCTCTTCAAAATATTTTTGGGGCCCGCAGTAATCATCTCTCAAAACTGTTAATTTTGAGATCAAGAATTTCTGCCTTCAACGGTCTTTCAGAGAGCATCAAGATTCGGGACGTCACAGCTAGCCACAAATTTGCATTTTACGCCTTTCCATGATATCTATGATTTTTCAGCAAATTATTCAGGTTTTTCAAGAGAATTTTTTTCCATCCATATATAATTTGTCCATATTTATCAGTTGTCGTGAATTTTCTTTGGATGACTATTTTAAGCAAATGTTTTTTTTACTTCTGACAGGTGTCAACTATTGCTTACCCCTTAGAAGTTAGAACTCTCTTTCTAATTAACTCCATTCTTTTTTTTGTGTGTAGGAGATCTGTGACAATTTGAATTATCGTCATCGGATGGCCCAGTATGCAGGGAGAGCTTCAGTGGATTTACATACTCAGGTAGGAACACATTCCTCTCTTCCTGTGTGAAGGCATCCATGACTGTGTGAATGTATCCTTGTGTGTGTGTATGTGTAATGTGGGTTTTTACTGACATGTATCAATCAGATATGATTATCTACATCTGGGGACCAACCTTTAACGTCACCATCTGAAAGACGTGGCGCAGTCTCGAACCGGGGTCCACTGAGTCAGTTTGTAGGCTAAGACAGAAGGCTGACCATAGACTGCTGGACCAACGCACATCTCCCAAAACAAACTATTATCGTTTCTCTTAAAACGTATTCATGGTTGTGTGTAAATGTATCCTTGACTGTTAGTGAGAACATTTCTATAATTGTGTGAACATTTCTATGATGTTGTGAACGTTTCTATGATGGTGCGAACTTTTTTCTATGATGGTGTGAATGTGTCCATGATGGTGCGAAGATATCTATGATAGTGTGAAGGTATCCATGACGGTGGATATAGCTTGTCTCTTTTAGATCATAGCCATGAATCGTGTGAACATGGCCCCATCTGTGAGATCATGAGATCAGTGGGAAAACATTACACAGAGAGGGTACAATATTCTGAAGGCCAAGGATATTTTTTGTTGCAGTTTTTTTTTTTTTTTGTGGGGGGTAGTATTTATATGTAGGGCATTCAACTTTGATTTAAAAAGAAATAGTTCACTTATGTCATGACATGTTGAACAATTGTTCAATAGACATTTACTGATATACTCAAAGTTATGGGGGTTCTTCCCAGAACCCTTGATGAAAACTGATCTATTTCACTTTATGCATAGCAGTGTACTTCTACAGATGGAATGTATCATTTGGACATCATTTATTGCTATGTCAGGTAATCAATGTACATGTTTTGGGGGTTTGTCAGCTCAGGGACGTGATAGAGAAGGACTGGAATCAAGCCGCTCTCCTTTGACCCCATGCTCCAAGCCGCCGAAAAGCTATGCGCTAATCTGCAACTGTTGAACAGGTGGTGAGATAAAAGAGCGCATGAAATTTCAGGATTTAGAATTCCTACATCAGAAAATGGTATCACAGCAACTGTTCGCTGTCCCTTCCAATGATTTCTCATCCATTGTTGAATGTGTAAAGAGTAGAACAAGCGAACACAAACTTGTGTAATTTCATCCTTTTTTAAATTTGAGAAATACAAAAAACACGCGAAAACACACATTAGCAAACTTATTGTTATTGAAGATTGTAAATCATAGATCAAATAACGGACTTTAAAGCATGCACAAATTAGCGCATCATCCTAAAATATTGACTTTTTTAAAGGATGTAATTTTTTTTTTTACCAACTCTGGCACACAAATTAAAGGAAGAACGGAGTTCTAAATTTGAAAAAAATGTTTGATGCACTATTCCCTATAAAATCCCTGTTTAAAGTTTTTGATTTACACTGAAATTTTGCCGGTAATTTAATATTTTGTAATAAATGTAAAACTGGTGCTTGGCTTCCGAAAGTCCCCGCAGTGGAAGCGCGGTTCGGAGCATGGAACTTCAAAGCCAAGTGGAATGTTACACATCCCATTGTTACGCTTTAGAACTCAAGAATGCGTTTGAATAAATTACAAGAGTTTCGCCTCCTTTTCTTTCACCTCCCTGGTCAGCTTCTATAATGGAAGAATGCATAACATTTGAATACATTTGTGAACTGGGGTAAATATTTGTAGGATTTGTCATGGGCAAATTTGAAAGTATCTGTGTCACTGCATTAAGATTTGGGGTACACCAATGATGTAATTCCTGTCCCAGGAATAGACAGGTTTACTTACATATTGAAATGTTATGCATATTTTAAAGCAATGGTTGTTCTTGACAACCTGACAGCTTGCCTGACGCTTGCCCACACTATGAACATGACGGACAAAGAAAGAGGACAAAATATACAGTACCTCATTCTACCCTCAACAATTGCTGTGGTAGACAAAGGAACATCCCTTCACTGCTATTATGTAAAATGTGTAGAACAGGTGTCACATGCATATTCACCTGTTCTACACATTTTACATAATAGCAGTGAAGGGATGTTCCTTTGTCTACCACAGCAATTGTTGAGGGTAGAATGAGGTACTGTATATTTTGTCCTCTTTCTTTGTCCGTCATGTTCATAGTGTAAGCAGACTGAATTCCAAGTATTGTATTTCATTCATCGATAACTTGTTAATGGAATACTTCGTCACTAGCTCCTTGGGAAGAAACATCCAACATTTGAATATGTTTGTAAACCCATCTATTACATGCTTTTGTTTTACTTGTGACCTGTTCATGGGTGTGTACAATAGACCTTTTTACTAATTATTTTATTATTTCAAAACCTTGGTTACCAAAAATTACATCTGTGCGGATGGAATTCATTTTGCATACATTATTTGTTACTTTGTAGGGCAATCCTGTGTCAAGCTTTTCAGTTGTCAAAAGAAACTTTTGTTCAAAATATATGCATAAAATTAGTACAAAAGTCTATTCTATTTCAAATAGATTTCATAAAGAAGAAAGGCAAGATAATGACACTTTCTTGTTTGCCATGCAGGTGTTGACCATTCATGGTATTGTTTCCTCAATTTGAACATGGTTTGTTGAAGTGAATAGTAGGGCTAGGGGAGGCAACCCTTGGACAAGCTTCCTACCAGATAAGAAAAACCTGGAAAGCAGGCAAATACCGTACATAAAATTTGAATACATTGATGGAAAGGTTACTCTCATCCATCTCAATATTATATTATCAGTTTATTCACATTCCATTTTGTAGAAGAGCGCCCTCTATTGATAAGGGATGTCTCATGCTACTTGGTATGTAAACTATATGCATGTCAATCATCCAACCTACCCATCATTTATTTCCAAGCTCCGCCCACAGTCTGACTTTGTGCATGTGTGTATGTGTGTGTTGATGAAGGCTTCCCTGTAATCGATGCCTGGATATTGTTATTTTAGGCCACACCCCCAAATTGGAGTAGGTGGAGAAAAAAAATCAGGTGATCTGAATTTTGGGTGTGTAGGCTTAGCATGGAGCAGCTATCGCTTTGGCATACGTATCAATGAATAGGCAGCCAAGTGTGTTCTGCCATGTGTTCGTACACCATTGGCAGGGAAGTTTCTGTTTTTAAATAATTCTTTTCTTGTCCTTGATATTTGATCAGATTGAGAGAGAGAGAGAGAGAGAGAAAGAGAGAGAGAGAAAGAAGGAAAAACAAAAGATTAAGGGAAATAACAAGAACTCTGCCAAAGGGAAAAGACAACACATGATAAGGGTGAATTGAAGTTTAGCAACTGGCTTGAGCATTTTCAATGGTGTTTGCCCGATTTAAAGGTCCTGAAAACATGCAAGCTTTTGGTTTGGGTTATTTCATTTAAAGAATTCATATTCCTGATCCTTTTTGTATGTAGTGTTTTGTTATGAATGAATGAAGACAGACAGTTTTTGAAAAATAAAATGAGGGGATGGAAAGGATTTAGTGCTTATAAACGATAGTTTCATATACTGTGAGCGTATTATAATAAATCACTGACAGTTGGTCTTAGAGCTCATATCTTTCGATTCGAAGAAGGAAGTGAATTTTCAAAAAGTAGTGTCTAAGCCAAGGATTCTAAAATAGTATTTGATCTCAGGAAGTAAAATTTGAAAATACACTGTATATCTTCCTCATTCTAAACAAAAAAATTGACAGTCCTAATGAGAACCAAGGAAACAAGCAAACAATATATTCAAATATTCTTCTACTTCACAGAAATTCCATCATTAAATAGAACATTTATTTATAAATGTAATCAAATTTAATGCACAAATCTTTGTTAAGTGCATGGTACAATTAATTGTATTTCAATAGTCTGAATGCAAATTGCATAAATTAATTGTTGCTAGGTAGGCCAAACGTTATGGCTTGTCCTACCTAACTACACGTATATGCAATTTGCATTCTGACTATTGAAATATAACTATTCGTAACAAGTGAATAAAATAATTTGTAGCAGGCACTTAACAAAGATTTGTGCATTGAATTTGATTACCTTACGGAAATGGCCTAAATGTCAACAACAATCCCCAATATACATGTAGTTAAATATTGCATTTGATGTCCCCTGGTATTATGTGTAGGACTATGACCATAGATGTAAGCCTACACTGTGAGCTAGGGATCTTATAGAGTGGTAGAATGCTAAAAAACTTTTCCACTTCCTGGTTCCTACTACCAGTAAACTGCTATAGGCTACATACAATGAACATACAATGTTTGTATATGTAGTAACACTGTTATTTGCACTCAAACCTGCTAAAGTGACCACCTGTATAGAACAACCACGTGTATAGAACAACCACCCTTCGATAAAGACCGCATTGGTCTGCCCCCCCCCTCCCTGTAAAGACTATCTTTTTTCTTTTCCTTGATTGAATGGTCTTTATATGAAGAGCTTAATTCCAAAAGGAGCTAAATCCACTTTTGATGAAAATGGAGTTATTGATATCAGAACATTGTTCATTATAGTACCCGTCTTTGAACAAAATTATTTAATTAAATTTTTGGAGCAATTATGAAAAAAAATCAATTTCTAATATCACTTTTCCATAGACGCCTGTACAAAATCTGGTAAACAATGGCTTTTTTCTCCGAAGTTACAAACATGGATTTAGCTCCTTTTGGAATGAAACTCTTCATATACAGGTTCACTGTACTTGGGTGCATGCAGACCTACATGTAGCCCTTTAGCGCCTGTGTAATAACTACAGTAGTCAGATTAAAAAACAAGCCTGCAATTTTATTTATGTTTGCAGAATTTTTTGAATACATGAACTTTATAATTCATGGGTTCGCTAGTCTAGGCCTTTAAACGATAAATATATATTTTGTTTTTACATATTATACATATTAATTTATTCATTAATTCTTTCGTTCATTCATTCATTTTTTTGTTGTTGGGGGGGGGGGGGTGGGTGTCATCCCCTTGAGCCCCTGCCTACATTCTAATTGAGATTTGACATCGAGGGTATGTTTTTCATCCTTGTTGTCGGCTTATAAATAAGGCACCCTGTTTCTTATGCGAGGTTTGTGTTTAATAAAGGTTGTTGTTGTTGGGATTAATGTACCAAGAAAGACTTTTGATAGGCTCTGTAATCTTCAGACATGACGAGGCCGAATTCCATAGATTTGGGACATTCAAAGATAAACAGTAATGATATCAAAAGAGAAATTGGAGCCTTAGCCATTTATTCTGTTACTTCTTAGAAAAAATTAGATAACAAGATAGGTGTGGTGCAAACTTAATTTCTCTGAACCCAAAATACCATGTTTTAAATTTGCTCAAGTCAATCTGAAATTCTGAATCAGAAAATGAGTTAGTTAAATAAGATGCTTAATAATGGAGTGTATTTATTTTTTTACCCTCATGTAATTTAGGCCTACATTTAAACCTAAAGGCCCGGTCACACAGGGAGGACGCATGGGGAACGCACGGCCGGCGCATAGAAAATTTGCTATTTTGGCCAGTGCGTTGTCGTTCGCTAGGCGTGCGTCATCACTCGTTACTCGTTCGTCGAGCACGCTGGACCAACGCTGGACCAGCGCTATGCATGCGTCGACATTCGCTGTGTGCGTCGGGATTTTTTGAGCATGCTCAAAAACGTGCGCCGAGCTCGACGCATGTATATACACGCCAAAGGCACGCCAGACATGCGCCGGAGCGCGCTAGACCAGCGCCAGACATGCGTGGAGCGCGCTAGACCAGCGCCAGACATGCGCGGAGCACACGCCCTGTATACGCACAGCGCGCTAGCTACACGCTGTGCATTTTGTGTCAGCTCGGTAGCTTTTCCAAAATTATGACAAAAGTTAGGCACACGGCCTTTTCCGATTTCCAATGCGCTGGCCGTGCGTCGTAGAACGCGGTGCATGCGTGGACCATTCGTCCAGCGCGCTAGCAACACGCTGTGCATTCGTGGAAGTTGTTATCATGTGCGCTCTGTGTGCGCCCTGTGTGCGCCCTGTGTGCGCCCTGTATGCGTCCAGCGCGCTAGCAACACGCTATACATTTGGTGTCAGCTATCTGTATCTTCGACAAAAGTTGGGCGCACGACAACGCACTGGCCAAAATTGCAAATTTTCCATGCGCTGGCCGTGCGTTCCCCATGCGTCCTTCCTGTGTGACCGGGCCTTAACATATAATATATATATATCAGGCCCATAAGTTTTGTGAAACATACAAATAAAAGAGAGCCTCAAAGTTACATAGATAACCTATACTCCTTCCTCCGTTTCCTGCATGAAGCGATTGGGGTCCTAACACTTCAGTATCCATTGTTAATATCGATACATGTTACTAATACATGTGATCCGTTTAAAGGTTATGGAGCATTTTATAAGACATCCTTTACTTTTGGGTTTGATAACAGTACAGTTGCATCAGTGACTTAACAAATATAACAAATCCCAGTTTCACTTTGGGGTTCATCTATAGACCTACATGTACGATCTGTATGACCAGTTGAGACGTCAACAATGTATTTTCTTCAGATTAAAACGGGTCAGTCATCCAGAAAGACCACATAATCACCGAAGTTGTTTTGCAGAGTGCTTTTTTATTGTATGGTAGAGACTAGAGTACAGAACCATAACATATAATCTGAAGAATTTCAGGAATGTTGAATACTATTGGCTATGTATTGTACTGGCCAAGCATAATGTGCTGTGCCTGTTACATCAGTCACTTTAGTAATCAAAGTTTTTTTCAGCGGCCTAGCCTAGATATGTAATTTAATTTTGCAGAAATGGGTCTTTGTTTTCATGAGTCATTTTACAAAGAAATTTGTAAAGGTAGACTAGATGATACTATCACTGTGAAAGATGGTGCAATGAAACATGGCAAATAGATTTTATAGAAAATAATGCTTTACTGGTATGCTGCTTTGCAGATGGATCCTTAATTGTGTGTGGGTCTGTATTCTGCAGAAAGATGTAATACAACCAGATAAACTTTTCCAGTGTGCAGACATTTTGATTTGCCCTTTTCACCATATGTGACACCCTTATGAGGACAAGTATTATGGAATGACTTCTCTAGAGAATTTTCAATTTAGAAAGAAGAATATTGTAGACATTTTGATAATCTACAAATTAATGATAAACCGGAGAATCTAATATGAGGTGCTTTTACAACAATTAGATTTGTATCAACCATTCATCAAGTTGATAAAATATTGAATTGAAACGGGCTTTTTAAAGGTAAAGACCAGTAATGGTCATGCGATTGCATTGTGAAAGAAACGTTGTGGAATCGATCAGAAAAGGTCGATCATCTAGCATCTAGCATCTGCAAGGTTCTGGAATCATCAAAATGATAAGAAATTTGGCTCATTCTTCGTAAAGTTACAAGCACTATACACAGAAAGATGTATATGGGACTACCCTATCTCTCTCACCAGACCATGAGAGAAATAAATTTACCAAATATATGAATAAGTAGGCGGTTTCCCGGCAAATTTTTTATCATCATGTATTAGTCAAAACATATTCTTTCACATGATTGGTAATGAGAGCTTCCATTTCATTTTTTGAAATTGGGGCGTTGCCAATACTGGTCTTTACCTTTAAAGTAGGCTACTTTAAAGAAAGGGATTCCCCAATAGAACAGAACAGTGTAGACCTAGTACATAGGGAAAATAATGTTTCTTCTACCTGAACAGATAACCTTGACGTATGACATTGATGATGTCCTATCATATTTATCAGAGTTGAATTTAGAAAAACATATATTACTTTAGTGTTTACAGATATATGCACCAATCTCAACATGTTTCATGTTTCCATAGCAGTGGCTAACATTGTACTGTTCACTTCATCCATCCCAAGTATGGAGTCTAATCTATTTGTGAAGTAAATTATGAGCCATAGCTTTTGAATTGAAAATAAATGTATTCAAACAAGAATATGACCTTCTGTGACATACAATTTTACTCATTTGTTGTTCTCATTCTTCAAACTCTTTTTCTCTCTCAATCTCATGCCGCAATGATTTTATTTACCAGCCTTGTTTGCAGATCATGCAGGAACATGCATAGAACTAATCTATTTTTATGAACAAGATTGGCTTTTCAGAAAATGTTCTCATAGTCATACATGCACTTCCTTGTCTCTATCTTATTTTTTTATCCCAGCATAAGGTCAATAAATTTCAAGTGCATGTTACTTCCTTATAATTAAAAATCCATCCCCAAAATTATACACTGGCCTATATATTTTGCCTACCAGTAGTATGTTGTAGATGATTTAACAACCAATTTGTAATTGAAATCCTGCTTTTATCATTATGTTGACATTAGTTGTTGGACATAGATATTTATAAGGAATTACCGGTACTAAATTTTCAATCAAATTTCCGTGAAAACAGGATTCTTTCTAAAGGTATAAACATGCACAGTGTATGATACATAAATTAGATACACAGACATAATTTACATAATGCAGAAATTTGATTATATTCTCTTACATATATCTCGTCAAAGCAATGTAATATGTTTGTTTTGTATACCTGTAGTATCATCGTTCTGCATTGTATATTGTTTTCAAATTTCATCTGATTGAAGCCAGAATACACGTGTGTTCGAATGAGCTAAAACTTTCAAGACTTATCATCTTGATAAAGATGCAAAGTTGTGGTAGATTTCAAAGAAAATTTGTCATGTCAATCTATTTCATGAGGCATATGAGATTTAAGATTTAATTATAATTGGACATTGACATTTCTTTCCTTCCTCCATGTGGATTTTGTATGCTAGCTGCCCAGTGATTGAGAAATCCCTTAATTAGATGCAGTCATTAGTTATAGGGCAATAGTGATTTCCTATAATCAATTGTATAAAATGTCAGGTGATGAGGGCTAGCCTAATGTTTGTAAAAAAAAACAGAGAATACCCATGGGCATTTGAATTCATTATGAATTATTGTTGTGGTTTTGCATTATTGCCATAGGCCATTATGGCTTATCACAATATATGCTGGAAGACCTTGTACATGGATTAAAATAGCAGGTGAGATTTGCTCATCAGCAAATTGTTGTGCAGTATGCATGCTGATGCATGCTGTATAATGAGCCAGACCTGTCAGTACTGTGCAAATTTGTTTGTTCACGAAAGCCTTTTTTCTGTACAAATAAAAAGAACCTTTTGAAACTTTTGAAGCTCTTTTGAAGCTTTCAAAAACTCTGTAGTTCTCTGTTCCTTCTTGTTAATTTTTCTGTTTAATTGTCTTTTGCACGAATCAGTTGTATAATATTCATTAATGAGAAAGATGTTATAATTATCAGGAAGCCATACATGTAGACCTTCAACTCAAGTAGGCTCATCTAGCAGGTATGTGTTACAGGAAAAAATAAAAACTCAACCTTACAATAAGGCTTTCATCCTTGAAAGGCTAGGGAAATACATGTATGCTAGTATAATGATTATTACATAATAATAATAATAATAATAGTGGGTTCTTGTATAGCGCTCATGTCTATCTGCTCTTTTTCATGACAATATATTTCTGTGTACAAGGCTAGATTAATACATTGATATGTTAAATGTACATGTACAGATATCTTATTAAATAAAGGCCTAGATGTGTTCGTACACCCACATGTTTATGATGCACATAGATCTACCAGCATAAACCTTTCCAGAAGGCACATGATAAGATCATCATACTGGCAATGTTTACATGGGACCATCATAATTTTAAACTTTAAGTTCGCGAAACCTGAAAATCCACCAAAATAATGAGGGTCCACAAAGGACCGAAACAATGAGTAAATTTGAAGCGAACTACAAGCCATGGAAGGCGTGAATTTTAACTACAAATCTGATGGAGCCTCAAAGTTAGCTGTGTCTGCAGTTGCGTCTTTACTTTTAGTAAGGACCCTGCTGCTTGTAGTTATCACACTAACTTTAAGATCTGTCGTGTGAACCTTATTTCTGATAGCATTTCGAAACCAATCACTTTCCCAGCTTACAACATGAATACATGTCTCAGACATTCAGTTGTTTTTCAAATGGATTGACAGCTGTACATTCATCCACTTTCATTTTAATTCAACTATAAGGAACTACACTGTAATGGTACAAAGACCCACAGTGGATCAGTTTCGCATCTCTTTTTTCTGTTTTTTTTTCTGCTCACCCCTTTTGCTTGTTATACTACTTTGAATTTTTGTCAGAAATTTAAGTATACAGCAATATGTGAAAGTATAGGCAATAAAGTATCACATTAATGACTAAAAATGTAATTTCAATTTGTATTTAGACATAAACTTTATTGAGAGAAAATTTTGTTAAAATTTACACTTGCAGCATTTTGGGATGTGTGAAAAATATCAACAAATATCAAATAATAGTAATAATAATATTCTGTTCTAGTATAGCGCATATCAAATTATAACGTCCCTGTGCGCTTCCGAAGAGCTTCGGAAATGATTACCCTAGCTTTGAACCCTCTCCTGCTTACTTTGAAAAGGAAACGTAAGAGTAAGTCCAAATACATTTGATATGGCCTTATGATAATAATTGTAGGAGTGGGTTCTGGTTTAGTGCTCATGTCTGTCATGCATGACACTCCAGGTGCTCTAATGTAATTACATGCGGTCTAGCATTGCTGACATTATTTATGGTGCTCTAGCACAGTGCTCAGCTTCAAGCAGGAAGTCATTGCATGGTATCCATTTACTGGTACATCTGCATTGAAAGTGGTAAAAGAAGATTAATAATAATAATATTTAGCTTTTATATAGCGCTTTTATCTCTAAGCGCTTTACAAATATATTATTACTCAGGTCATTGGATTCAGTGCTTGCCCGCACACACTGTGTGTCTTATCAAAGGGGATTGGCTCCAGTCTTGGATTTGAACCCTCGATCTCTTGATTGAAAGTGAAGCAAGTAAACCACTATACCACAACACTCACAATATTGTCAGATGCGACAAAAAATAATGTTTTGTTGTCTTTTTGGAAACTCTGGAATATCTAAGTCTCTTTATCACCAAATTAAACCAATATGTTTTATTTCAGTAGTTTTCTATAGTGCAAGTCTCATAGTATAGTACACATCAGAGAACTTAAAAAAAAATGGAAATTCATTGAAGTAAAAATTCATGCTGTCTTCAACACCCACATTCATATCATAGTGTAACGATAGTGAAAGATTTTAAGAGCTGTCCTCTTTCGAAAGGGGAAATAGTACAGTGCTTTTACGTGTACTTGTTTAGTTTGTGAAGTGAGACCATGATTTTATCCCAGTTCCTTCTTCCTTGTCATTTGAATACAGTATACCAGTATAAGGGCAAAAGTGAAAATGTAACCAAATATGGTTTTGGTAGACAAGAAAGTATAAGATTACAGCACTCATGCTTCAGTTTAAAGTTGCCTGGTGCAAAGGGGTATTTCAATATCATTTCAAAGTGGTGGGGGGGGGGGGGGGGTTAGAAAAAATTATACAAAAAACTGCTTTGAAGTACCCCCAAGAGAAGAAGTTATCAGTTGTTTTTTATTAAACAAGGTCCCTCAGATTTTAAGATTCGCATACAGAAGCTACAGAAATATTATAACAAGAAAGGTAAAAGATATAAGACAAACAATATTTATTTCTTATTTTGTTTAATTACCAAAAACAGGCTAATAGGTTGAAAAGTATATTTTATTTGAATTGAATGGTTTATTGAGAAAACTGAAAAATTAAAAGGGCAGCCCTACAATAAAAGCAAGAATACATGTACATTCAAAGATGAAATTAATAAGATATAACATAATAACAAAAACTACAATGTAAGTATGTCCAACACTATTCTGAAAGTTAACATATACAGCTGTCTAGTATAATACTGAAACCTAATAATGAGAGAAATCTTGAGCAAAAAAGTAAAGCCAAGCTTTTGAAAAATGAGAAAGAAGCATGACTGACATTTTATAGCCATGGGAACAAAGTTACAAACTAAAAAATATGATTTGCAACAATAAATGCACACTACACCCAAACTGTCCATTTAAGTTTAATGACCCAGCCCACGCAGGCTTTAGGATCGGTGCTTTGTTTAATTCTCTCTGTTTCGTTTCTGTTTTAGATTTCACTAATGAGGATAAATGAAAGTAAAACCACTCATATGGGCCATATTTTGGTCTATAAAATTCTTTGTCTCTCAGTGGTTGTTATAGTAAGTGATAGAAAGTTGAGATTATTAAAGTGAAAAGAAAGTATGCTTTAAATCATTGCATCAAAAGAGGGGATAATTAGATAACTTATGTATAACAGCCAGGGACAGGGTATGGGTATACATTTATATATGTGTGTTTCTAGTGATTTAAAGTGATTTAGCTCAACTAAACTAGTTTAAAAGTTTGTTGTATTCTGTGAAGTGTTCCAAATTAAAGATCTATCACATTTTTAAACTTATAAATACCCAGGTCCACTGCATACAGAAAGGCCATAAGCCATGCAGTCATTTGACTTGTCTGATGTCACTACAATTCCCAACCAATCAGGCTGCCTTTTCTATGTTGAAGGCTTACATTATATACCCCCACATTTTAGAATCTCTCAGGAAGATTTCACATTCGTAGAATTGTCCTCTTATCCTTTGAGAAATTCTTCCAAAATGTAGGTATTTTAGTAAATGTTACACTGTAGGTGTGCAGCTAATTATTCAGCTATTTCTCAGATATAAGAGAGGTCCTTCGTAGAAGCACTACCCTTTTCTATGATACGATTATGGAAAAGGGTACATTATGTTGTGAATGAATAGTGTCACGTACCAGAGATTTTCTGCTCTGAATGATCTTTGATGTTTTTCAATAAACATAATATGCTTGAAATAGTTACATGTGGACTCTCTCATGATGATGATGAATGGTGAGAAAATGATTTGTAGGCTTGTTCTTGCCTCAATAGTTCCTCACATTACAAACAGAGATTCATGTCTCTACTATCTACGTTTCATATCTATATGCTGTTTATGATAATTGGTCTAGCCATGGAATCATATTAGTATGTTCTAAGCCAGAAAGCAGTAATGACAGATTTAACATAGAGTTAAAGGTAATACAAAGTTTTGGGAAATTTTGAAATTTGGGTGGATAGTGAATCTTTACAATTTTGATATATTTGGATGCCCGTGTGGATGTATTATAAGCACTAAAAAAATTAGCCCCTAAAATACTTCTGTTTTCGAGAAAAATTGAATATAAAAATTTACCGGTGCTCTTGGTAAATTTTGATAAATTTCAAATAGCGCCTATGGCCGTACAATGGTAGCAGCGACCATGAAAATCTCAGAATATGTAGTTGTGATATATAATTTCCAAACGGGAATAGCTAATCGGTCAATTTTAGTCAAGAAACATTGTTTCATAGCTAAATTAATATCTTGACCTTGAGAGGGAGCTATACAACATACTGAGTTTATTATTTACAATTTCATAACTTTAGACTCGATTTCAACCGCGACAACAATCAATGAATATTGTAGGAACGCATATGCTTCCAATATGTTAATTTGAACCAAATTCATGACCCCATACCAAAACTTTGTATTACCTTTAAGGCCCTTCTGGTTCTCAGCAAATTAGCATCTCTCCTGAGGCTTTTTAAATTGCATTATTAATTTATCAGACACAGACACTGTATTCTATAATGCTACATATAATAAATATGTGCATTTTGAAATGCTGTAAAAGGTAGTGGTCGGGTGGTTTAAGGCGTTGACTGGAGATGCGAAGGTCGAGGGTTCGAATCCCGACACGGCACTAATATCCTTTGGCAAGATATTAACCTGCACTTGCTACTCTCCACCCAGATGTTAAATGGGTACCCGGTAGGATGCGACCGTCATTGTTGGTCAAACAGTTTTTGAGCGTCAAGTAAAGCCTGGCTAGAATGCTCCCCTGGGAGTGGAGATTGTGCACAAAATGTGTGCGGGCAAGCACTGAATCCAATGACCGGGGTAATAATATATTTGTAAAGCGCTTTATAAAAGCTAAATATTATTATTATTATTATTATTATTATTAAAGCCTTGTACAATATTGCTCTGCCTAGGCGACTTTGTTTTTTTCTCTACTATTCAATAAAAATGTAATACAGTATCAGTTCTATGCATTTGTAATTTCAGTCTTCCAATAAAATTCTTTTGTATATATATATTTGTTTAATGTTGTTTTGTGTGTGTCACTTATTTGTGTGCAATTTTTTTATAATATGCTTTTAATATGATTTGATTTTTCGTCATCTAATTTGGCAAGCCACTGTGTTTTGTAAAACCTGCTTTATTTCATTGTTACATTCATCTTTTGGTTGGCATGACTAAGTATGAATACTAAAATGAGTCATTGAAACATATATTACTTGTGACATTTGATATCATCTTTGTGTGTGAGATGGTGCTCCAGCATTATGCCCCAGTGATATTTGGTTTATTCTGACAGGGATGTAGAGTCAAGATTAGGGTTTAAATTAGGTTTTAGGGTTAAGGTTAAAGTGAGGTCGAGGTCAAGGGTTGAGGTCAGGCGTTCATTCATTAAGTGTACTGTCTAGGATATTGACCACAGAGCAATTTTTGCCAGAGCATGCGTCATGCAATTGTGTGAAACTACATTTCTTCAAATTCGATTACACAAACATGAACTAGATCTTATGTTGACATTTCAGTGACAGATCATGTCCTCTAAAGCATGTTTGTTCATTCGTTGTATGTACATGGAAGCCTTGAATCTCTGGAACCTTGTGTTTTAATTGACTTAAATTGTGTTTGGTTTGGTATTCTTAATCAAGATGGACATCTTAATTACAAGAAACACATGTGTTCTTGGCTGATTAATTCAATTACAAGGATATTACAATGTCCAAACTTTGTCCAGAAATCAGATAATTATTGTAATAGACTGTCAGTGCAGTGCCAATGAGGAATGATACAAGCCACATCTCTCACAAGTTCATGACTGTTTTAAATCATTGTAGTGATTACTCAGTTTCAATGTCATTCAGTAAATGATAAGCACTGTTCAGGCTTGACATGATAAACTGCCTCATAAAACCACTGCGGCAAAGTATAAGTATAAATGAACGGCAAGATGGAACTTAACGCAGCGGTAAGGGACAAGTTTAAAACATAAATGGGTTCAACAATTGGAAGGACCCATGCATCCCCATGTACTGATTTGTGTGTTATACAGGACCCCCAAAAAGCAATGATAATAATACTGCAGCAAGCTATGATGTGTGAATGAATAGCAAGAGACAATTTAATCTAAGGATTTAAAAAAAAAGACTACCGTTATAAATGGATACAATAATTCACAGCCCCCATGCGTACCCATGCATTGATTAGTTAGTTATAAGATACAAAAATGTGAAGTGGACTACAATCATCTCATTTTAATTTGCTGCAGCGGTTTTTTGTTTGTTGAAAAATGGTTGTTATTGCCTCTGTCTGTTCAGACTATCAAGGTCTGTATCATCTTCTCCAAGCTCAAGCATCCATCTTAAATTGGTCTCTAGGGAGATGAGGTCGTAAGGTCAAGAGCTCAGCATCTCAAGAATTGGAACAAAGGAAAATTTTGCTCTTCGTTGCAGTTAGGTCACTCTAGCCTTTATATTTAATTATTCAGAGTTTAAATAATTCGAAATTATGTCAACCTTGACTAAAAAATAATTATTCTCTGGGGCCTGTACTTCTAGAGGATCTCGAGAATATGTATTTGAAATTATTAAGCAGTTTCTCTATTCTAAATATCGTCTGATTGGAACCAGAATGGCATTAGCTCTGTATAAAATGGTATGAGTTGCTGCCCTACTGCTCCAAACAGATGTTATGATTAATTGCAAGAAAGTTACATCGTTTGAAAGTTAAAAATAATGGATATTTTGTCTGTTTAGGATATAGTTTATCAGTTAAAGGCCCGTCTGGCTCTTGACAGGTGATTTTATGCATGGAATCAGACAGAAATTTCATGAATTATTTTGAATCGATGTAAAAGCAGAAAAACATATATATATATCCAACAAAAAAAAGAAGTTCCAAACTCAAGCTAAATAGATATGGATGTAAATATCTGGATGGAATTTGGAGTCAGGGAAAAAAAAAAAAAACATTTGGGGGGCTATTTTTCAAGCTTGCTTGCATGAAAATAACACTCTTTAATTTGTTTTGCATTGAACTCCATGCAAATTTTGGGGGCTCTTTTTTTACTGTCGGTGGCTCTTTTGGGCATTTCGGGGGCTAATTCGCCCTGAGCCCCTGTGCATGTTTTTCCCTATTTGAAGTTGGTATGTAACCACAAGCTTATCTTGTGACTTGATAACTTCAATCTGAGCAGATTGAGAACATTTGTGTTTTCAATCAATCTTATGAACGTGCAGACACTCTAGCTTGGAATTCTTTTGAATGTGCAGAAATACTAGTGTGGAATTCTCTTGGATGATTTTTGTCCTTGCTATCTTAAGTCTTCTTCTTTCCTCTTTCTAATGGAGTGGAATGGGGATTGGGGTAGGGGCTCGGAGGGAGGGGGCACACATAAATGAGAACAGTGGATGGCTGTGTTCTTCTTTAACAATTCATAATATTATTATTATTAATGATAATAGTGATGATGATACTATTACTACTTGCCTTGCTTTACTCTGGAGTAGAGACGTAAAGCTAACACTAAGTAAAGCTACTACTACTACTACTAATAATAATGAACATTTATGATTTATTATTTCCTGAGGATACTTATCCAAGAATATTCTATAAACCTACTTTCCCAGAGTTTTTATTAAAAAGCATTCAAGCTGTGCCACTATACAGTGCACTTCCCCTGGGTCAAGAGTGGCAAATGTTGATGAATGTCTAGACACATGATGGTCATACCATGTCTGTGGATAAGAGCTGTGTACCTGATCCAAAGTTCACTGACTTACATACATCCTTGATGATGACACCTATATATCTCATATTTTGAAATATTGCTGGTATATCCCTTGAAATTGTTTACATGAAGCCCCTCCTCACAACCTGAGAAGATGAGATAACACATGATCTTTTTACTGATGTATGACCTCCACAGATCAAGTCAATCATTTCAAGAATTTTTGAAGTGGCTACGTCCCTGGTATATTCAACCTCATAAAGGCTATGTTTTGTCATTGAATAAAGGATATGTTGTCTGGTTGGAGCCACATAGACTTTAATCATATATTTTAACAAAGAGCTAACGCTCTTGTGACTACAAATAGAGATGTGTTTACTGTTTAATGAAAGAAATGGAAGGAGACAGGGATTAGTCTAAAAAGATAAACAGACTCGAGGACTTTGGGGGGAGTGGCATATTGAGCAATGAGCATAATGGAATTGGGAGCCTCTCTCCCTAATAACTTCATGATTTATTTATTTTCACTTCAACTTTTTTTCTCATTCCAAACAACAACTTAAAAGGTCCCAACATATTTTTGTTCATTGGTTATTTGTAAGAACCGTAGATTAACATTTCCCCCCTCTAATATCACATATTTCTGAGCCTCTTACGTGAGCATTTAATTAATCCTCTTTAACAAAATTTCATAACTGTCTTTTTGTGTTGGCTGTTATTATTATAAATATTCTGTTGGTATAAAACTAGCTTATTTATTTATGTTATTCTAGTATTATTAGTATTATTGTTATTATTATTATTATTTTTAATGGGGGGGGGGGGAGAGATTACAAATTATTGAGCATCTTCACATAATTAAAACATTGTGTCTCATGCTGTTTTTGTTGTCACGCCAAAGCATCAACCTACTTCTCTTTCAACCTCTTCTGATTTGACGAAACCATGAAGGCACGAGTATGATTCTATATTTGACTTGGGTTCCAGCTGTGTGCTGTCATGCATGCAAAGAAAGTAATTAAGTTGTGGGAGAAGTGCTCATGATATAGGAATGTTATTTGGATGATGTTTACTTCAGAATGATGTATGAGCAGCTAACATCTTACTTTAACCCTTTGAGTACTATGTTAGATGGTATGAGGTGCACTGGAAATGCGTTTTAACATGAAAGTAACATTGCATCCAATCCAATGGATTAAGTTTGCTTTTGTATTTTGCTTTCATCAGGCATCCAATCCACTGCAATCCAATCCTGGAATTTGAAGTGAAAATATTGAGTTTCTACTTTCCTTTGAATTGAAGGCATCACGTGTCATCTTGTATGTGTAGATTTTCTTTATTCTAAAATTATTAAAGAAATGAAATTTAGGGAATTGATTTTCATTCTTGTTGATCTTGTTGTTGATCTTGTTGTTGTTCTTTCGCCTCCTCTTTCTAAGTCACTTAACTTCCCCTCTCTCCTTTCTCTTTCCTCTCTCTCTCTCTCTCTCTCTCTCTCTCTCTCCCCCCCTACCCCTCTCCCTACCCCTCTCCGTCCCCCTCTCCCTTCTACCTCTCTGTAGGATGTATTTGCAGTTTTTACGTCCAGATATACATTTACTTCTCCACACCCCTCCCCCCCCCCACAAGAAGGCCTTTTATACTATTTCTGGCCTGGACTATATTCACTATTTGAGGTTGCCCATCTGTCTCAATGAAATCCAAACATATCAACTCGTTCATTGTAGTCAAATATTTTCAAGATCCTTTTGCTAACATGCAGACGCTTATGTATATGTCTATGATAAAGTCGCCAGTCATTAGAATTTATGACTACCCGGTATCGACAAACTTTATAGATCTTCTTTGCATAAAATTCTATGCAAGAATCTGACTTTTATGAATAATGCTGATTTGAAAAGGTGAGTTGAGTCGCCAGGGTGTCCCTATGGAAACGGTTGCTATGCTCAATAATGCTCATGGTATGGCTGGCATCTTATCAATGCAAGTTATGGCATAACTTACATCACAAGACACTACAGAGATGCAATATGAAACTACTCATATCACTTTCTGTGAAGGCTGGATGCAAGCAATCATATTGCCTTGATGTCAGCCAGCTTGTATGATTAGGTTTATGATTATTTTTTATTAATCATGATTTCTTAGAAGCGAAGAAAATGATTTGAACAGTCTGAATGTTTACAACTAACTCCATAAAGCTGGGATAATTATATTATTGAAGGGGCCCTCAGGGAGAACAGTATTGATACTGTTGAGGCTACCCTTAGTAAACAAGACATTATTGTTATTATTATTATTATTGTTTTATTATTATCATTATCATCATCATCATCAACATTGCAGGAGATAAAAGAATGAAATAAAATTGTTAGTCTTCAAAAGAAAACTTCTGATGAACATGTATATTCCCGGAATATATATTCTTAATAATTTTAAAAGAGAACAAAATAAGTACAATTGAAAGCAATATGGGTACTTTGTATACTGATATGAAACCTTTAATTCAAATCACATTAACTGTTTGTTCTGTTTATAATCATTATTTTCCATTTACATTTTGCATTAAAGGTACTATGTCCCATTTGCAGGCCAAAAAAATGAAAAATATAAATTCCAACTGTATTTGAAAGATAATACTAATTTAGAACTTCCCTAAAAAAGGTGGTGCTTGAAAATGTCTTCAAGTGGGAAAATAACGACTATTAGTTGTCAAATCGACTTTAGGGCTATAGAGCCCAAAAGTAATAGTCTTGATTTTCAGACAATTGTACCGAATGGTCATACGTTTTATGCTGCGCAAAGATTCAATCAGTTTAATCTTGGCCATCAGAAGAAGTGGGTTATTGGTGTAGACAAATGCTCATGTACCCTTTACAACTCTTTTCATGTATGTTATTATCAAAGAAGAAAAAAGCCAGTCAGTTACTCAATAGTGTCTGACAGTGAAGTCTAGCAAGTAAACGGGTTTCCTTGCATAATTTGAATATGAGGACACTGCTAACGTTTAAATTTCACAGATAGGACATACAGGCCATATTCATAATTCCTGCAAAGTTCTACAGAATTTGAGGTTGGCTGCAAAAGGGACATAGTACCTTTAAGCTGTGTGAGCAGCAGAATTAAGATAAGAAAAACAATTATGTTTAGAGCCAGAGGAGTATTAATTCATATGCTTTATCAAATAGTTAATATTTTTCTGGCTCCAATTAGATGATATGATCCATTCATGTAAAACAGTGAGATTTGAACTACACTTCAAATATAATGTTTTTCTTTACACAGCACCAGCTCCCATTTCTTGAGTACACTATACTGTGGAACTCAGGAGCTCAACTATAATGAGCAGGGTAATTGAAGTTTTCACAAGTGGTTATAGTATTGCAAATTAAAGTCACCTATTGTAGAAAGAGCAAGTGTTGCATGAATTAAATTGAATAATGATGAATTCATTGAGATACATTCACACTCTCATGTAGGTTCTTGAGTTTTGTTTCTTCTCATTATAGTTATGTTCATCATGAAATGAAAAACCCTTAATTGAAATTTTCCATTTCATAAATGGGTTTCATTGATAGGGAAACTTCTGGTAAGTGTATGGGAAATGATGCCTGTTTTTTTTCTTCTTTTCTATCCTTCCTTCTTACCTGAGAGGAATTGCTATATATTTTCTGTGGGATGTACATGTATACCTAAATAATAATGTAAATTACAAATTAATATTTTTGTGTTAAATATTTGATGTATGTCTAATATTGGGTGTACAAGTAATGTGCACAAGAAATTAAATGAGGCTGACAATTAAGTCAGGTACATTCTCAATTCATTTGCTTTATTTGATATCCACATAAATTTGTTGTTGTCAAAGGACCAAGATTTCTTATCATTATTTCTATCATGAATAGGTTTACACTTTTTGTAGCGCTCTATTGTAGTTGTCTTTTGATGTGTTAAACCATTATGATCACTGCCATGTTGTTTATATCTCAATTCTGGCTTTTGGCCATGTCTGTTGACCTTCAAAAAGGACCTGTGTGTTATTCATTTATGTGATGAATAGTAAAAATGTAAAAATGTATGTTGCTTGTTTAATATTTCCTAGTGTTTTTAAGCAGATGAGAGGTGAAAATCATTTCCATCCCTACTTATGATCTACCAACTACATGTATTTCATTTGATCTTATATTTCTTGTAAAATGTATATACATGTACATGTAGGGAATTTTCAGCACAGAGCTTCTTCAATTTCTCTACATTATATCCAAAAAAACACGAACATTATCATGATCGTTGGTTTCATGATTTTTTTTTTCTTCTTCCCCCATGACTATATAATGCCTACATGGCCCTGACATTGGCCCTTAATGTCCTTTACTTGTATATTGTCAATTTACATTGAAACCTTGATGGATACCGTTTTATTGAACTGCCATAAAGAAACAATGAATACAAGGATGAGGAATTGTGATTCACTATTGGCATGTAATCTAAATGGTTAATGATACAGTGAGTCACCCATTCGGTGCCCATTTATTGGGAGGCTAGAAAAGAGGTTCTCTTCCCTGGCAATCGATCAATGATATCCACAGCATCATGCAGGGCTTGGCTTATGGGGATGCTAGGACACCTGTCGAGATGCTAGGTTTACCTCTTACAATGTATATTGAGGCAATAGCCCATTTTCGTAATGCATAGATCTTTGTTAGGTGCCATGTTACAAATTATTTTATTTACCTGTAACAAATAATTGGATTTTAATAGTCAGAATGAAAATTGCATCCATTCCATGTTGTTGGGGAGGACAAGCTGTAATGTTTGTCCTACCTAGCAACAATTGATGTATGCAATGATTGCAATCCATATTCTGACTATCGAAATACAATTATTTGTAACAGGTGAATCAATTGATTTGTAACATGGCACTTAAAAAAGATTTATGCATTTAATTTGATTACATTACGAAAATGGTCTATTGAGATAGTTTTGAGGCCCTAATATGTAGACAAAACCTCACTTGACCCATAGATCATTACTACAATTAATAAAATTACACCGAATGTAAATTACCAGGTGTAGGGAGGAGGGGGGGGGGGCAATGATTCCCCCCCCTTATACTGAAGCAGTTGAGATGATATTTAGGCCTTGTATTCAGGCAAGAGCTTCCAGTCTGACCCGTACATTATTACTACAATTAATATCATGGCACCCAAGGATATAAGCAGATGATTGGCAGGGAGGGGGGGGGGGGGGGGGGGGGGGGTGATTCCTCTTTTGGGATTCGATTGCAAGTTTATCTGTTATATTGAGTATGAGAGGGTTTGCAGTCCTTTCATGCAGACTAAACCCTCCAATCTGACTGGTAGATGTTTACTACAATTAAATAAAGGCAAGTCCACCCTGATATTAAATTGGTTTTAATAAAATGCAGAAAAATTAGAGAAAGAAGTTAGTGAATGTGATCTCCCTGGATCGCAAGTTTTTTTTAATGTTAAATTGAATCTATTGATGGGGGGGGGGGGGGTCTTTATGCAGGCACAACCTTCCGTCCAATCTTAGCTGTAGATTATCAATCATTTTCGGAGGAGACATTTCTATTTTGATAATCTTCAAATACCGGTGTACACTGTATAAAGAACAAGAAATCTCACAAACTATTTGACACCTTTTTCTGAACTCTGCCTTCTCTTTAAAGTTAAACACATAAGAGGATTAGAAAGCCTCTTTGCAGACGAAAGCCTTGAGTCTCATCAGTAGATAATCACTGCCGTTCATTCCTTAGCCCCCAAGGATACAATATAACCATGGACCTACGAGGTCCATGGTATAACAGAGGGTGTTGCCAGAGAAGGGGAGGGCCGGGGTATGAAGAAAAATCTTTTGGCAAATTGGACAGTCTATTGAGCTTTGATTAATGTTTACTCTCATCTGCAAATTAAAACATCATTACATGTATGAGGGCTTTCTATTTTTTGTAACAATTTTGCAACTGCCTTCATTCGAAAACCCCCTCCCCCCCCCCCCCCCAAATCAAAAGTGATTCTCTTCAATCATTGAAGACAGCATAAGGTTCATGTGCTTCACTTGTACAACTTATTTTAGATCATGCTTTTTTTTCTTCTTCTTTTTCTTCTTCTTTGTTTTGTTGTTATTGTTTTGTTATGGGGGTACTTAAGAACTTTCAGACCATTACTATTATACCCATACCATGGCACCAAGGATAAAATGGCAATAGGGAATAAATATCTGTCCTATCAATGAACCTTCTACATAGCTTTAACGTCCTACTGTCTTTCAATAAATGATGTGTCTACCTCATCATCACAAAGTGAGCATTCTATCAACACAAAATGCTACCCTTTTTTAAATAAGGGAAAGTTTTGATTATAAATATTAAACCCTCTTCTTGGTCTATTCAATTTACGATAACAGATTAATACTACGAGTGGCATTCCGGTTCCATGAGAGTGAAGTGTACCCCTCATAGAAATATGTGCAAGCTTACAAACTTGCAGCGAGCTTGCAGGGTTAGAAAAAAAGCAAATGAGATCATTCTGATATAATTGGTACAGATGCAAATTGAAGGTCTAGCCAGAAAGGGGAGCCAGAAAAAAAAAACAGGAGGGGATTTATGCAGATTTCCTTGGAATACATTTCCACTTCAGACTGATTGAAAGCTGAATGCATCAATCCTATTGGATAATTAATAAATAGTCAACCAGGGGGGATTTTGTTCATATAGATTTTCGCTTTGGGCAAATTAAAAACTTAGTGCAACAATCCTGTTAGATATTCAATCAATTGTAGTATTACATGTGTAGATATGGATAAAATTTAAAATTCTATCAGTTGGCTGAATTGGTACATCAACACTACTTTAGGAATTCCTGTTGGAAAATTGGGATTTCCTCATACCTATTTTTTGTATACTTTAAATTAAAAAATTCATTGTATTATTTTATTTCTGTGGTCTGCTATAATTGATTTAGTGGGGTGACTGGGTCCAGAAACATATACCATGTCATAAATTAGGCTACAACACATAGGTCTTTACATTTCAATTTCATCACCTAAATAATTAATATTATCTTTTTAACTAGTGAAGCGCAGTTAATTTTTGCGATACACAATGCCCTGGGATAACAGCTGTGAAAGTTTGTTGCACCAAGCGTTATGTGTCCGTGTCAAGGTTCCTACAGCATGATGGGTATATATGAGGGCTGTATGTAATATCAGAATCCATTATTGTTATTATTACTATTGTAATTCTAATTAGTAGGTATAAAAGTACTTTTGTAGTAGTAGCAGGCCCATCACTAGGATTTTAGGGGGCGGGGGTGCAGACATTATATAAGGTGGAACCTTTAGGTCAGTCAGGAAGCCCATGACTTTTACAAGCCGATCGCCTGTCTGATTATCAAGATATCTATGATTAGAATCACAAATTTTAAAAACCGTTTGCCAAACGGTTTTCATAACACTACAGTCTATTGGGAATAAACGAGTATGGTAAAACCGGTCACTCAAAGATTTTTACTTTTTTGAGGCACTTCTTGGTCATTTTAGGGCTTCAATATTACACCACACAGACACTGATAACACGTAGGGCTGTGCGTCTCAGATTTAACATTGTTAAACGATGCCTTTAAACATCCAATGTGAGGCAAGAAAAGAAGGAAGTGTATTTACATGTAGTAATCAACGAGGAAGTGAAGTGCTGGTGTAATTTCTAGTATCACGTTTACAAATGGTTCTGTGTATGTATTGTGTGGCTACTTTATCCATGGTGGTGGTTTCACAACCAGGAAAATGATTAAGTATGATTATATAGGCCTACAATGATTTTATGATAGTTTCTGGTTGGCCTCAATATCAGTAAAAAGTGTAGATCCAGCCCAATAAATCATATATGGGAATGAACGCAATGATGGGCTTTGTGAACAGAGCAAATAGCCTAGAGGTCATTATGAATGATAAAACTTCATATTTCTCAAACCAGTGATTACGGACTTAGGCGAAGCATTTAAATACGGTTAAATTGCATTGATCGCCCTGAAACGAAAGAACGTTTGGGTGATTGATTTGCACATTTATTTGTTTCAAATACCTCAACTTGACACAACCACACTATTGCAATGGTACATAGTTTGATGGAACTCAATCATCTACATAATTATATCTTTCTCTAAGGAAATGGGTCTATCTAAGTCAAGAAATAACAAACAAAAAATGAGAACAAATATAAATGCAGAGATATAGCTAGCAGATAAAAGCCTCTTATTAGCTACAATGTACCATCACGGAACTGATGGCTAAGCCAAAAAGTGTGCCTGGTAATTGCTCATTTTATAGGTCAGCATTTATGCTTCTTAGGTGACAGGAAACGAGATGGATACGTACATGAATATGATAATGCTGGATATCTGTAGATGGTTTTAGCAGAAATATGCTAAATAACATGGAGGCTGTGGTGTTTACCATAAATTTTGGAGCGCCTGGAGTGTCACGTCTGACAGACATGAGCGCTATATAGGAACCCACTATTATTATTAAGCCGCAGTATTTATTTATTTGGGTCTTTTTAAAGAATTTACCTCCTTGGCTTATGAAGAAGGGAATTCGAATAAAATAATCTTGGAATGGAAAATTTAAGCATTCATGTGAGCAAAGCCATGGTACAAAGTCCACATAGACTAAAAAAATACATATTCAAATGAAAATGTATTTCATTATTCTCTGTAATTTGGATTTAGAACTATACAAAAGCTTTGTAAGGTATACACAGTTAGTGTCAGTTACACACAGGTAAAGCACAGGATAAATGATATTGGGACATTTCAAGAAATGTAATCTCTTATAATTTTTCATTTTGAAATTTTGAATGAATGAATGATAAACACATTTTGAATGAATTTGTAGTGAGTGTCCACTTTATGTAGTAAATTTGGAGGATAATCCATAATATTCCCATTCTCGAATTGAAACTGAATTACATGATATGCTAACCCTTGTACATTATACAGTACCTCATTTAGTTGTTTTTTAAACAATTTGGATGCAGAAGATTTGCAAACTTCTTCTTAATTCATACCAGGAGACAAGGAAGTAGATGTATTTATGAAGTTTGATACATGTCAAGGAATAGCATATCATGATATCATTATGTTATCACCATTTATTTACTTAAACCTGTATTAAAACAATTCATGTCGCAGATAAATGTGGAAGGGGGCAAAGGTTACAGTTCGATATTAAAAGGATGTCTGACAATACCAATCTTCCTCATAAATGTATCATTAACAGATTAACACAATTTTATCAGTTTTAATTGTCATTTTGTTTATAGAACACCTCCTTCTCATTCGAACATGTCTGGACTTGAGAAAGTTATTAGAATTGTCAGAAACCTCCATTGCACTTCCAAGTGCTATGCATACTGTATCAAAGATAGCCCTATATAAATCTTTGGTACCTGTCAAATTGTCTGTTAAGAGCCAGAAGGGCATTAACTCTGTGTTTAAGCATGTGTTAATGCTCTTCTGTCTCCAAAACGGGCAACATTATATTGGATGATGATGGGGGTTAAAGGTAAAGACCAGTAATGGTCATGCGATTGCATTATGAAAGAAACGTTGTGGAATCGATCAGAAAAGGTTGATCATCTAGCATCTAGCATCTGCAAGGTTCTGGAATCATCAAAATGATAAGAAATGATAAGAAATTTGGCCCATTCTTCGTAAAGTTACAAGCACTATACACAGAAAGATGTATACGGGACTACCCTATATCTCTCACACGACCATGAGAGAAACAAATTTACCAAATATATGAATTAGTAGGCGGTTTCCCGGCAAATTTTTTATCATCATGTATTAGTCAAAACATATTCTTTCACATGATTGGTAATGAGAGCTTCCATTTCATTTTTTGAAATTGGGGCGTTACCAATACTGGTCTTTACCTTTAACAGGGGTGTCACTAAACAATTTAGAATGAGAAGTGTCAGACATAATTACCTTACCCCCCCCCCCCCCTCCCCCGCCCACCTGAAAAAAAAAAATCAAAATCAAAATTGCACAGGACTTATCAATATATGAATATACCTGTATTTATTTACAAACCTGTATTCATTTACAAACCTGTATTCAAAGAGATATGTAATTCCTGAAGCCTTGGAGAGAAAATGGATATCATTGATATCTTTAAGGAAAGGAATGCAAAATAGAAAGCCAGAGAGAGAGAGGGAGAGAGAGAGGGAGAAAGAGAAAAGGAAAGGGGAAGAGAAAGAGAGAAAGAGAGAGAGAGGGGGTGGCAACAAATAACAATATTGGTAGAAATGAACTCCGGTTGAATTCCTGTTGAGCTGCACAGTTCTGATTGGCCAAGTGAAACCTTGGTTCTGGCTGTAGCCACACCCCCAGGCACGCCCTCTTTCGCATATATTATTCAAATGATCCAGGGGCCTTGCAGACTAAATATAGTCTCGGTACCTGACTGCAATTAAGTCTTCAATTTGTTGTTTGAAAGAAAACAGGAAGAGAAGAATGTAGAAGGAAGCCAATCATTTGAGAAGCGCTTTTTTAAAGCAAAAATTGTGTATTTTATCACACAAAAATGTACTGAAATTTGGTAGATGAGTTTTTTTTTTGTCCAGCAGGGTTTGGCTTCTGCACTACATGGCTCGTCAGGGTCATTTTTTAATGACCTTTCTCTGCAGTTATTTTGGCAGAACTATTCAGTGTAGATTTCCAGAATGCGAGTGGATTTCAATGGCTGTTCAAAACAGACAATCCATTGTTGAATTTAGCAGTTAGTGCATTGGGAAAATAACTTGCAGTTCTATGTAAATGCCCACTGCTTTCTTCCTACGTAGACATACATATAATTATAAAACTTTTGGTACACATGGAAACTTTTGTAAGTATGAGGACTGGTCCTAATTTGAAGTGTTAATTGTGCTGCCTAAGAATTGATTTAAAGAGTTAAATATTTTTAACGTAAAAGGTTTATGCTGTGATATTTACCCTCATTAATATTGTGCAAATGTTTCAGCTTGCTATTAAAGTTTCTGGTTTATACACTAGTTTTATGTTGCTAGTTGTAAGAACAAATTAAAGGAGAATCAGGAAGTGTAGACAATGATGCTCCTACTAATAAATTTAATAAAAAATTATAGCTGTGTAGGTCTAGGAAAGTGGTTTCATCTTTCATAGCTTATCAGTAACATAACTAATTGTCCTCTTGTTTAGTTAAAAGGTATTGATCACCTCATAGACATTTGAGTAATTGAGATTAGATAAGTGTAACAAGTGCATATTAACACAATTATAGGCAGGCCTACATATACCTGTATACCTTCATGCATCATAGTCCGGCAGCCAAATCCAGATTATTGGCCTAACCTTGTTTTAGGGTCTATAGTTTTTTTTTCAATGGATTATGATTGCCTAAACCTTCTATTTGAAGAATCCGATTGCTGACACTCTGTCAGCCTTGAGCAATTTAAGATATGTGACGTCATACAAAATGGCCGCCAAAGTACATGATTTTTCTCTAAAAATGTATAATAAATATATAATAGGGCTTTTTCTACAATTTTGGGCTGCCAAATGTCTGTATCTCTCTAGGACCATCACTAAAAATTGTTTTGTGATGTTGCACGGCCATAGATGACAAGCTAATTTGCATATTTTGAAATAGCGCCCTCTATAAATATATTAATTTTGCATAAAAATAGGTGTGCCAGCCAAATGCCAATTTCTTATTTCTCAATGGATTATGACTGCCTAAACCTTCTATTTGAAGAATCCGATTGCTGACACTCTGTCAGCCTTGAGCAATTTAAGATATGTGACGTCATACAAAATGGCCGCCAAAGTACATGATTTTTCTCTAAAAATGTATAATAAATATAAAACAAGGATTTTTCTACAATTTTGGGCTGCCAAATGTCTGTATCTCTCTAGGACCATCACTAAAAATTGTTTCGTGATGTTGCACGGCCATAGATGACAAGCTAATTTGCATATTTTGAAATAGCGCCCTCTATAAATATATTAATTTTGCATAAAAATAGGTGTGCCAGCCAAATGCCAATTTCTTAGATCTACGTGACGTTAAACACATATTATATGCTTCGTATGCATGAAATAATTACGATTGTGCTGCATTTATCTTACATATTTTTTGGTCTAAATTAAGATACATGTAAAGAAACCAAGATCTACAAGAGAATCAGTGAGAAGTGATTTTACGGTACATTATTTTTCCATTCATAGGCTTTATTTAGACCAGCATTGATCCAGCGTCAGTGAATGATGATAAAGCATTTGGCATCGGTACCAGACAGATGCATGAGTTTTAACAGAAGTTACCTGGTGGATTCTATGACACAATTTCCAAGAAAGTCTACAACGGGTACCTGACAGAAATTGTCAGCCCAGACACCAACTGTAAACCAAAGTGTTTCTGGAGTTTCATAAACGGCAAGCGATGCGATGCTTCAGGGTTGGCTCCATTGAAACAATCTAATGGAATGAATTACTCAGATAGCCTCTCAAAGGCGAACATTCTAAGTAATCAGTTTTCATCCATCTTCAACTGCAATGAAGATATGACTAGTCTGAGAGACAAAGGACGAAGCCCCTACCCAACCATGGATCACATTACTATCTCGCCACCAGGTGTTCTGAAGATCCTGTCTGAGCTTGATGTTCATAAAGCCACTGGTCCTGACCAAATCCCAGCCAGACTTCTGATGACCACCAAACTGACACCTGTGTTCCCTCTATTCTTCCAAGCCTCCCTTAACCAGAGCGTGCATACCTGATAAATGGAAGATGGCTATATATATATTGATCCCATCTTCAAAAAAGGTGACCGTAGCAAGCCAGAGAACTACAAAGCTGTCTCTCGGACGTCAGTAACCTGTGAAGTAGTGGAGCACATCGTTCTTAGCAGCAACATGAACCACCTTGAAAGCCACAACATCTTGTCTGATGCACAACATGGCTTTCGAAAGAAGCGATCCTGCGTCTCACAGCTTGTCCTTGCTGTCCTGGACCTTGCCAAAGGCATCAATGCTAGAGACCAATTGGACATGACACTCCTTGGTTTCTCCAAATCATTTGACAAGGTTCCCCATGGAAGGCTAGCTGTTACACAAGCTCCAATTCTATGGAATCTGGGAACCCACACATGCTTGGTTTTCTGGCTTCCTGAGTTACAGGACCCAGCAGGTGTTACTGGAAGGACCCATCTCCGACACCAGCCAAGTAACATCTGGCATCCCGCAAGGCAGCGTTATCGGCCAGATGCTGTTTCTCCTCTTCCTCAATGATCTGCCACCGTACCTCTCCCCAAACCCAACAGTCAGGCTCTTTGCTGACGATAGCATGCTATACAGCAACATCAAGACATAGGAAGACGCCTAACGTTTCCAAGAGGATCTTGACTCACTGCAACGCTGGGAGCGTGATTGGCTGATGGAATTCATCCCACATAAATGTCAGGTTCTACATGTCACCAATAAACGCAAATCCATCATCAAATTCACGGACAGACCCTAGATGACAAAAATATAGCAAAGTATCGAGGTGTTGAGTCACAGAAAAACCTCAGCTGGAACCCACATATCAACATTATCAGCAAATACTCCAACTCCACCCGTGCCTTTCTTCAAAGAAATATCCAACCATGTCCTAGAAAAGTTAAATAATTGTGCTACGATACTCGCCTTCAACCAATCATGGAGTATGCCATCATCATAATTATATGGGACCCTAACACTCAAACAATTAGCAATCATCAAGAAGCTTGAAATGGGTCAACGGCGCTATGTCCGCTCCTTCTGCAATGACTACTGCAGGACAAGCAAAGTAGAAGCCATCCAACCAGCTCAAGTGGCCAACATTACAAGAACGCAGGGTACAGGCTCAGGTGGTGATGATCTTTCGCATCAACAACCCGCTGAAAGACTTTCCACATACTTTCCTCACTCCATTAACACCCCTGCACAGAGGGCATTCCAAGAAGATAATTATTCATTTTGCCTGAATGCTTGTCTAAGAGAGGAGCTTCTTCCCGGATACAATAAGACTCTGGAACTCCCTCCCTTTGAACACCGTCAATTGTACCTCTTTTTTAACTGCTTCAAGCAAGAGTTTCTTGCTGTGCAGCTCCTGCTATGACTAAACAGTCAAATCCTAGAGAGACAGGTCCTGTTGCAGTTGCTGCAGACAAATTTCATGTGTGGCTGTGCTGTTGAAGCCGTGGCTGCCGTCTTTGTTGCCTTTTCTCCTCCCACTGTTCTACTCTCTTCTGATCACTCCTCTGTATACATGTCTTCACAGCGCATCTCCATTTGGGGCAGTCTGAAGCATAGGCTTCCCATTTTGTAGGGTTGATTTCACTGGCCTCCATATCCCTCTTGCACACATCCATGAAGCGAAGGCCAGGTCTTCTAACAGTCCTGGTTCTGGTCGCTAACTTTCCCTACAAGATGTCTTTTGAAATGCGGCCGTCTGCCATACGACTGACATGACCAAGCCATCTCAGCCGTCATTGTGATAGAAGAGCGTAGATGGTCATCATCCCTCCTTTTTGAGGACATCCTTGTTTGGAATGTGGTCCTGCCATTTGATGCCTAGGATTCGCCTCAAGTAGCGGAAATGGAAAACATTCAAACGGCACTCCTGACTTGCATACAGGGTTCACGACTCACTGCCATACAGGAGAGTGCTGAGCACATAGGCCTGGTAGATCTTCATTTTCGTGTTGGTGGTTTATAGTAAAGTGTTCTTCCAGGCCTGCTTTGAGTGTCTAGCAATCTTGGTTGCTGCCTTGCCAATGTGAACGTTGAGCTCGAGATCAAGGGAGAGGTTGCTTAATACATGGAGCCGAGGTAGGTGAAGTTTTCAACCACTTGGAGGGTGTAGTTTAATTAACATTGGAGGATTCAATGACACCAAGTTGATCTACTCTTAGACTAGAGTAATAGGACAGCAGGCAAGTTGAAGATATGTCAATATCAAGAATATTTTGTCATGAAAGCTTTCACCAGGTCAAAGGCGAACTTGAAGAATTTGACAAAGGTTGATGTGTCACTTGAGCAACCTTGTACAGCCCGTTTGATGGTTGTGCTCTACTCTGGATTAAAATCTGATGATCTTTGGTTGGTGTGCCACCAGGGTTTCTAGAAGTCATGACGAATCGAGAGTCATCCAAAAGAGTCTTCCTTCCCACCTCACTGCTTCCCTCCCAGAAACTACTGACAACAAACTACAGTTGATCGACATCATAATACCGGTATGCGTGATTCTGCAGAATGATGAGGTGTTCAGAAATAGGCAAAAGCACAAGCTGGTCATTACCGGTCAAGATGAGGTATCTGTTGAAGTGATACCAGACAGCGATGTCATGCCAAGGGAAGATCTTTCCATAACACATGAAGAAGCAGACAACATCATAGTACAGCAAGCGATTCAAATTGCTGCTAATGAGAAAAGGTATGTTAGGGTCCTGGCTGTTAGGGTTAGGGTCCATCATTATCTACATGCCACTTAGAACGCCAATGATCATGGCGTCATCAAAGAGCGAACTGTTATTGACATTCCTACCACTGTACACAAGTTAGAAGATATCATTCCATCGATGTTGGCAGGACATGCGTAGAGGGGATGCGACACTATTTGGGCATACTTTGGGATTGAAAAGGGTACGTGCATTGCTGAAAGTGATGAAGCAGAAGATTTGACTCCCTTTGGACTCAGTTGGCAAGAGAGCTCATCTGCAAACATGTGTGTGGAAGCACGCCTTGCAGTCACGACCCACATCATTGGATCCTATAAAGTATGGCTATGCAAAAGAAGAGGAAACCAAATCCCTGATCCCTGTCACAGTACTTACAAATGTACAACTCGCACCGGACAACATATTAAGGTTAATACGGTGCACTTGTGCGAGTGGAAGCCTATGTAAATCATCACGGTGCCAATGCAACAAAGCAAAACTAGCATGCACAATTTTCTGTGGTTTTCGCGCCTCTGTCGAGTGTTATAACGATCAAACTAAAGCAGCAAATGATAGCCATTGGAAGGTAACCATGTTTGGTCATTTAGGGTGTATATTTCGATTTATTAAACTCCCTTGTAAGAGAGGAACCTTTTCATGATAGGTTCATATAAAAGAATGTATTACCTCAAAATACAAATCAAATTTTGGAATGCTGTCACTGAAAACGGGCATTTATAACCATATGGTACCTCGTATCTATGGGACAGAGAGCATGAAATTCTAGCTTGTTTTCTTCAAGTATTAAAGATAACGACCAGTTATGGTCATGCGATTGCATTGTGAAAGAAACGTTGTGGAATCAATCAGAAAAGGTTGATCATCTAGCTTATAAGTATTGGTGTGTACTGCAAGGTTCTGGAATCATCAAAACGATTAGAAATTTGGCCCAGTCTTGGTAAAGTTACAAGCACTGGACACAGAAGGATGTATATGGGACTACGCGACACGTGCGCGATATCTATCAGGTCTAAATAGATATAATAATTTACCAAATATATCAATTAGTAGGCGGTTTCTCGGCAAAATTTGTATCATCACGTATTAGTCAAAACATATTCTTTCACATGATTGGTGATAAGAGCTTCCATTTCATTTTTTGAGAGGGGGGCGTTTCCAAAACTGATCTTTACCTTTAAAGTACACAATAACAAAAAAATCAAACCAAAATGTGGTGCACAATTTTTACTTATTGTATTCAGTGCGTCTGACTTATAAAAAATGTTAATTTCATGTTAGAAATTGGCATTTGGCCATCATTTAAAATTTGCAAGTTAACGTGTCTATAGAGGGCGCCAATCTGAATTATGCAAATTTACATGCCATTTTTTATCATACAACATCGTCAATTTTTATTTAATGATGATCCTAGAAAAAAATCAAGATATTTGACTGACATTTAATGTAGCAAAATACTGTAAACAATTTTTTTATCATTAATTTTGGTAAAAAAGGGTATTTTGGCGGCCATTTTGTGTGACGTCACATATCTCAAATTGCTCAAGGCTGACAGAGTGTCAGCAATCGGATTCTTCAAATTGATGGTCTAAGGAACTATAATCAAAAAAAAAAAAAACTATAGACCCTAAAACAAGGTATATCGTGATGGCTGCCGGACTATCAGGCAGACTATTACTGTTTTCACACTGGCAATATTTTGCTTAACCCCGTACTATAGGTGGGGTTAAGGGGGGTCTTAGCCCCACCTATAGTACAGGGTTAAGCCTATTCCACTTTCTGTTCAGACTGGCTTTTACCAAAGTGGGCTAAAGTTGGCTAACCCCACCTATAATACGGGGTTAACTAACCCTGCAAAATAGCAGGGCTAACTCCGCAATTGTGGTGCTAACTCCTGCTAACCCCGCAATTGCGGTGCCAAGCAAATGAATGAGAACAGAAACGAAAAATAGTCCGGTACCACGCAATGGAGCGTATCGCAGCTGGCCAGATGCGAAGTATGTCCAATCATAACATTCACGATATCCGGGGTTAACGAATTGCAGTGAGAACAACGTGAATTTTCTTATTCCGGAATAGATGCTAGTACGGGACTAAAATCAGCGTGTGTGAAAAGCCCAAAAAAAATAGTCCGGGGTTAAGGATAGTACGGGCTAAGCAAAGTACGGGGTTAAGTAAAACCAGTGTGAAAAGAGTGTATGACTATCAAAACTTGTGCCAGAAGCAATCCCATGTATGGTCTTCTCCTGCTTGTTTCTTTGCAGAAACTGAAACCCCTATAAACGGACGGACTTGAAGATTTACTGGTAGTTTTCTTTTCATAGACAGACAGGCAGGATTTCTGCCTTGATGTCCTTATTAGTGCTTATGGTTCTATCTTATTCTGACAGACAATTAGCATGTTAGAACTTTCACTTTCACTTCTTGAGCTTATTCATCATGTGGGAGTTGAAAAAAAAGTATTTGCAGGAGATCCTTCAAGATTTGCTCTAGCAGATATGCATGATTTTTACAGAACTTTTTGGAGGGTGCTCCATTAATGTGAAGAAAAAAAATTAGTGTAGAGCTCTGTATTACCATTCATTACTAATGAGTTATATCCTAAATATCCTACCAACTTAATTAAAGATGCAGAATGGAATTTAGAAAATGCCACTTTGCAAATCTGAGAATCGGCAACCAGATAGGAAACCCACAAGATGTAAGTCAGTTGCCCACTTCCTTTTGCTACAACAGGAAAAACAATTAGACAAAAACCAGGGGTGGTGGTACATGTATGAAGGAAACCAGTGAGAAAAGAATAGGATTGAAAAGAAATCAATGGTAGAGTAAGCACGATGTATAGAGGAAACCGATCTGGGTAAATTCTGTTACGCTATCTTATCATGCACAACCAGAACCAGGAATACTTCCTGCTTTTTTACGTGACTGGTTTCCAACTAACCCACATTCAGACTAGAGAAATTAATGGTATAGCTGTTTGAGCTATTTAATAATTAATTTAAAAAACATACAGTATATATATTATATATCTTGAACCAATATTGTATAATGAACTGTCATATAAAGTGAACAGAAGTTCGAGCATCATTTCGAGCAACATTTCAAGCAAAAAGTCATGATTAATCAGGGTCCAGTGTCTGCATGAACATTGTATGGAAAGAAAACTGATTGTGATTGCATGTTGATATGCCAGGCAAGCTGTCAGCTTGTGTCCTCAATGTCCATAATGTTAGCTTCGTAGCTAACATTATGGACATATGGTGGGAACTGACCTCAATTTTGTATGTTTATACAATATTTGCTTCCTAATAATTATTTGTAAATGCTTTCAATATAATTATACATGTAATCTGTTAGAATCAAAGGACATTAAGTCTGTGTTAAAGTTAAAGTATAAGGCACCCTTCTGGTTCCAAACAGACAGTATGACGATACTACATTTGAATATATTTATTTAATTAATACAAGTTTGGTATAAATGTTCTCTATTGTGAATGCCCTAGAGCTCAATGCAGCTGCAGTGGGGCAGAAGCAGTCCAGATCACAAAGGGAGGATTAAAGGGAAAAACTGTTTGTTTGTCATGCAGACCTTATATGGCTATTAAAGGTAGTAATGTTGATTTAAGTGAAGAGATTAAATTTGAAATGGTTTGAAATAGCTTGTCCCATATTCCGATATAATGTAATTAAAATATCTCTCACTAGAGCTCAAGGATTTCTGTGGTTTTGGCGTTTATGTGTGATGATATTGTAACTCTACTTCCTTGTAGAAATGAACTGTCTTTGTATTGTATCATTCAAGTCTTCAATTTTCAAATAAATTCTAATATATTATATTTTTTAAAGTCACCTAGTTAATATTTCAGATTTTTTATTTAGAAATCCTTGAAATTTTGCAGCATCAATTGCTTGGAAATATTTCAAAGTAATAATGCCATATTCAAGTTTTCTTTAGCTAGAAATATATGATAGCACTTATTGTAAGGACATGTGTCAATTTAGATCAGCTATTGGAAAGGCAAAATAGAAATCAATGTGTGATAAATATCCCTCATTTTAATAAATTATGTTGCAGCACATTTAGATTTCTGAAAGATCATCATTAAAAAGCCTAATTAATCATTAGATACCTGAAATTGAAATGTGTAGATCTGCTACTGATTCCCTAATTAGTGGTTGAGTTAATTGTCTAGATTTCACTTTCATTTCTAATAATTAACTGACCATTAAGTATAAAATATTAATTACTTCTCTGTTATTATTACCATAAATGCTTTCACTATTTTATACTAACTTTTCTTTACAAAAAATATGAAAGTGCAAGTCTGATACTGCAAGAGAAAATGAAACCATACTACAGATTGATGTGTCACATTTATAGTGGATAAAGGAAATAAATGTCAAAAATACATTTGCCATGGTTGTTTTAGTTTGCAAGTTTCTGAAGTGCTTACTGACATGCTAACATGACTTGGGGGGGGGGGGGGGGAATTGAAATAAATAGTCCTTTCTAATTTAAAGCAAAAGGAAGCATTTTATATCTAGTCAAATAAAACATGTGCCATAATGATGGAAACTTCTCTAAAGTGTACAAGAAATATTTTGTAAAGATTCAGAGGCTGTATAACATTTCCACATGTTACACTATCTATCACAGGTCTTTAACACTATTAGGCATCCAGCACACTTAATTTGGCCCCCTAATTCTAACTCTGGACCCCAACTTTCAAAATGTTAGACCCTTAAGATTTGAGTTAAGAAGACTCCTTAGAAAAAAAAGGGTATAGCCCTGCCTATTTCTTGAATGGATGTGTATTTTATTACCGTATGTACATTATATAGAAACATCAAGAGACTTTAGAATTGATGTACATTATAAATTGGCGGAGATTGAAGGTATCATAAATGCTTTTCTCCCTACCAGATTGAAGATAACAGAAGTAAATCAAGGATCGTGTTTGTAGTCCTTGCATTTATCTGTAATGTTTTGTCTTGTTTATTTGACATTCCTGTGTAGTTTGTTAATTAAATAACCCATTACCATCTCCATAGCAACACCGTGGCTTCAACAGGCTTTGCAATGCTTCGTGATAACTGTTACCCTAACATTTTCAAGGAAGTTTCTTTGCCTGTTGACATTTAAGAATTGTTGACCATCTTTATTTGATCCTTTAGTTCCTTGTTTATCGAAATCGAGTGACGAGAAGGAACTAAAATTGTCAATTTCTGGAATATCCACCTCTTTCCCAAAAAAATGCAGGCTCTGAGAAATTTTGCCCACAAAATTATCAAAGCAGCCCCTCTTGGGTTCTCAGGAGCCCTGGTTCTCCATTGTAATTCTTCTTTGAACAAAACATGTTGACAATTTAAAAGGAGTTTCTGCAGTGATATATGTGGAGGTTTGGTGCTGTACATTGAAAGTATGTATCAGACCATGGAAGATATTTCTTGCTCGGATGTTCCTCTTTGAAAATGATAAAGCACTCCCAGTACATAAAATGGATTGAATCTACTCATGCACATGTCTTATTTATGGTAGTCAATCCTAATAGTATGGAACTGCAGTATTTTTAAACAGCTTTTTCTCTCCCTGTTTTAATGGTTTTGTTTTCTCCCTGTTTGAATGGTGTGTTTTTTTAATACCAATTTTGAAGTGTAGTTTCAGAAACCCTTTTTAAGAAATTGGCATATACCTATTGTTATAAATGTGGGAAAGAAACACCATTCATTAAAAAAAAAATGTAATGGACTTCATGACTAAGACAAGATCGAGATAATATTAATAACAATAATGTCCACTTATATCCCCCATATCTGTCTCACAGTGACACTAATGGCACGTCAACATTATTACCCCTGGTTATATAGCCGAGCGGCCAAAGTAACTATAGCGCTCAAGCATATCAGATTATCAGGAACCCATTTACACCTGGGTTGAGAGTGGCAAATGTAGATTAAAAATAATGTCTTTTCAAAGGACATTATAGTGCCATGCAGGGATTTGAAATGGTACCTTGTGATTTGCAGTCTGGTGATAAACACTAGACCACAACACCTCTACGATGGATTCCGTGAAGAAGCTCCGGAAGCAAAGAGAACATTTTTATCTCATCTATCCTGTGGGAAGATAGCCCTTTGACAGGATGCTATCAGGTATCGTGTCTTATCTTGTGAATTGTTCTCCTCTTTCTTGTTATTGTATCAAACATCACCTTCTGATATTTTGTGTGATTTGATATGAATTATGAGCTATCCTGGAGAGACCAACTGCGGGGAGGTGTAACTAAATTCTTTCAACTTTGAACCTGATTGTTTTGGCTATATATCTTTCTGAAAATAATCATCTGAAAACCATCTTGTAGCATAAAATCGTAGTAGAGGTGTCATAATCAAGCGTTTTAATGCAAATAAGTATTCCTTTGCTACATGTAGTTTGAAATGCATCAAGATTCATGCGAACACCTAATGAACTAATAACAACATACAGTTTTTAATTTTTGTTATTAAGCCAAAAGGCAGTGACAGAATTCAGAAGTCAACAGGATAAACTTCACCCAAGCAGAGTAATGATGAAAAATGTTCTCCAATATTTTTATTACACAAAACTTCTTGGAAATTTTAACCAACCAGGATGAAGACATTTATTGGTTTTCAATCTTCATAAAACTAGGAAAAGATTTCCTTGGTGTGGACACACCTCGTCTGTATCCTCTCACCACCGCTCCAATAAAACACCAGCTCGTTTGAGTTTCCATGGTGTGGACACACCCCGTCTGTATCCTCTCACCACCGCTCCAATAAAACACCAGCTCGTTTGAGTTTCCTTGGTGTGGACACACCTCGTCTGTATCCTCTCACCACCGCTCCAATAAAACACCAGCTCGTTTGAGTTTCCATGGTGTGGACACACCCCGTCTGTATCCTCTCACCACCGCTCCAATAAAACACCAGCTCGTTTGAGTTTCCATGGTGTGGACACACCTCGTCTGTATCCTCTCACCACCGCTCCAATAAAACACCAGCTCGTTTCAGTTTCCATGGTGTGGACACACCCCGTCTGTACCTTCTCACCACCGCTCCAATAAAACACCAGCTCGTTTGAGTTTCCATGAAATACGAAAAGAAAATAGCGATGTGGTTAATGACATGCTTGAAACGTGAAACCAGTGAGTCACTGATGCGGTCTGGTCTGGTTGAGGTTTTGGAAGGAGAAAGAGAAAATGTTCACATCGTAATAAATGTGTACAAAACCCGTATAAAGTAACATCATATTAAGAATCACTGTACAGTGTGAGTATAATAATTGTATGATAATTTACTGTTCATAGATGATTTTTAAAATAATTAGCAATTATCTAGGTGTAATTTTTTTTTGACTTACACGGTATAGCTACAAACGTGGAATTCTTTTTTAAAGAAGCTAGTTTTAAAGAGGTCAGTTGACAGCTGGCTAATCATCGTGCACTCTCATGATAAGCTCTGCCCAGTTATACGATTGTGTTGATTTTGTACAATACAACACTCACATTAGAAGTGCATCCTGATATTTGAAACGATGCTCAAACATCCTGTTTTCTTGTATGACATTCATTATACAGTGTTTTGTTATACGATGTTCATACTTCAAAAAATATACTTTGTGAAGCTGAACGATGAAATTTGGATGTCTGAACACGGTGTTGATGGAAAGAGACGGAGAATGAGTCAGACAGGGCATATTTCGAGCTAGAAATGCAATCATTCCCATATAAGCCCTTGCTCTTTCCAGATGATGTTGTGACGGTCGGTTAGTGGAACATCTTTCCAAGAAGTGATGGAGCCTCGCTTCGTGAGAAAGATTTTACTTAAAGTGAGACAAAGGATGACTCCCGAACCCGGTGTAACGATACTCTATCTAATCAGTGATATCTGCAGGGCTGTTTGAATCAGATTTACATGTTCCATTCGTGGTAACCATAGTGACAATTGCTGATTGGTTAATACAAATGCACAAAGAAATTGTGAGAAAAGTATTTGACTAAAAATGTTTACATACTTCTTTAAAAACGCAGTAGAAGAATTGCAAGAATTTAAACCATTTCTTAAGGCTCGTTCAGAAATGAGTGGTAAACCGAGTCAGTTTTTATAAAGCATGTATAAATGGATGGCAACTGTGCGCAACAAAGGTCCTATCCATGAGCTCTGTATTATAAGATACGCAAAGTGAAGTATGTTACACTTGCGTCATGAAAATATCCCCACTGTAGTTCAAAGCAGACGAAGCAATCTCACAAGATTGCTTAAAGTGTTTTGTTTCAAAAAGATACATCTCTGTCTCAAGTTTTCCTTTCTTTCACTTCTTGAAAACATCTATTATTAGCAGATGATAGTATACCTTCATATATGGAGTGTACATTATAAGTATATAAGAGCACTACAGATTTTGTTTGTGGGAAAGAACCCAGAGGAATTTTAATTAGGAATTGGAGCTATGTCTGAGATGGAATTGATGAGTAAATTATTTTGCAATTTTAGCATAGGATGAAGTATAAAGATATATCTTGAAGATGATAATGGATGAGAGGGAAAGAGAGGAATGGGGATTGAAGAGGAAGGTGAGAGAAAATTGGAAGTTGGCTTCATGATAATAGAAGTGAAACAAAGGAGGGTGGTAGCAGAAAAATTATTAACACATGATAATTGGCGTGTGAGTGTTTTTTTCTTATACCAAAATCAAATTGAAATTAAATTCAAAATTTAAATTCAATGGATTAAAACAATATTATCAGAAGTTCTCAGGCTAATGCCCTTCTGCTGGGCACATTATTGGGAGTGTACTTTTGAAGAAGAAAAAATCAGTAATATAAATCGGGCTGCCAACCTGGATTACTTTCACACTAAGACATCTGTGAAGCATCCCTGGTGTTCCAACCAGATGATAATTCTCCTCAAACTCTCTTGCACATCTTCCATCTTTCTCACTCTTCTGACTGTCTGTCATGGTCTCTAGGGCTATCATCATCATTTTCTACCAGGTATTAGACCCTGCATTATGTCAAGCATATTAATTGGTTTAATTACCCATGAACATCTGCCCTCTCCCTTGCCCAGGACTGAGGTGAGAATTAGGATGCGCCTTCCTCCGGCTTGGAAGTGATGTTGATGAACTTGCACTTAGACGGTGTTTACACCAGGAAAGTTGTCTAATGTCCACTCGTATTTTGATGATGATGAGGGGAGGAGGATAATGATGAGGATGGTGGTAGTGATTATGATGAAGAGGAGGGGGAGAATAGTGATGATGAAAATGATGATGGTAGTGGTAAATGGTAATGGTAATGATGATGATGGTGAAGATTAGAATGTGAAAATGAGGAGGAGGAGAATGATGATGAAGGATATCGATCATGTTGATCTGAAGGAGATGGTGAAGACGATGATGGTGGTGATAATTATATGCTTAAAATTGGTCAACATAAGTTTACCAGAATTTTACATGTATTATGAAGAGTTTTTTGTTTGTTATTCTAACAAGCATACAACGCACCCTTGACAGTTATAAAGTACTTGATTTTTATCTAGATCCTGCCTATTTTTCCACAAAAGTTTTGAATTGTCTTAAGACAACCATGGCTTCAAAGTAACAAAAAAACTTAGCTTGCATGTACATTTTGCATTTTACTTTCACAATATCTCCTGGGAATATCCGATACAGTAATCTCATTGAAATGCAAATTATGCTTTGTAATGCTCGTGATCAAGCAGGATATTATCCTCCCAGCATTAGCATATTTAATACTGCAATCTGTAACAAGATAAATATGTTCTATGATGATCTCATTGGTGTGAAAGATGCCTAGTAAGGAGAAGAAGTGAATGCACTTTGTCTTGTCCAGGGGTCCATGTTTGCATGGAGAATGTTATTCTGAGATGCCCAAATGTAGAGTGCTTCTTTCTTGTGATGGGTATCATAAGATCCCATGTGCAGTGTATGCATGTATGTTCAGGGAGCCTTATGGTATGTTCTAGGTGAGTGTGATGTACCAAGAGGTATCTAGTGATAACTGGAAGATTCTGATGATGATCATGTTACATGTTTTATGATGTAAGAGTGTAGTCAATGGTTAGTTGATATGAACAGACTCTTGCCTTTGGCAGGTGGAAAATATTAATGAGTGTTATATTTCTGTTGCTTTTCGTGGGGTGGGGAGGGAGGGGGGGGGGGGGAGCGGGAGGCTTTTTGTTTGTTGTAATGTCTATAGAACAGAAACTGCCACGGTATGTTATCTCAATATAAAAAATGTTTGTTATCATAAATAGGTCTGTATGAATTAGGGCAGTGTCTTGAAATATATATATAAAACATGTAAACAAAATATGTTGCAGGTAACTTGTGAAAACCGTTTCAAATCTAAATGTTCAGCAGTACAATGTATCTTCTTTTGAGAGCTTGAAGGACAACTCTGTGTAAAATTGTATGACTTGCTCTTAACAGGCAATATGTTGAAGGTGAGAGAGAGACAGTACAGGATGTAAAGAGAAAAACAAAGAGGATTGTTCTGACTTTCAGGGACTATTGATTACATCCCCCCCCCCCCCCCAAGAAAAAAAAAATTGAGAAAAAGCCAACATGGGGACTGGGGAGCAGATGGTTTGGTCTGTGATATGACACCAAGACAGGAATCACATGATCAATAAACCATGACATTACATTTCCTTGTTAAAGGACCAGCTCAGCTATTTGTTCACAATCAATGGCTGTATAATGAGATGGTCATTTAAATCGGTCCGCTGAGTGCCAGAAGAGCGTAAACTATATGTTACATTATATGAGTTATTAAACAACCTCATGGTTCTAAAAAGAGGATATTGTGTCCATATTGTCCAGGTGTGTAGATTAAGGAACAGAGGCACTGGGTCATTTCATTTGCTGGAATGAATGGGCCTGAGTCCTGGATGGATGAACCAATTTATTCAGACAATTTGAAAATGTCTTGTCCATCTGTCACACAGCATCCTGTCACACAGCATCCGGCTTTCGCAACCGGTTTGACTGTTAGCCCTCGTGAACTGGACATCTAGATTACTGGATTCTCGCTATGTTGGAAAAGGCGTCAGATGGATATTTTGCTTATTAAATAAGAAATCAGTGTGTAGTTTTATTGAATATTTGTTTATTTTCAAACTGATACCACCACTTCATTTTACAAGAGTAGTTGTTATAGCGTGAGGAGGTGACAGAGCCTCCTTTGTTCTTGTTATGACTAACAACTATAATTATTTTTTTATGAAGAGCTTAATCAGTAACTCATCAAAGTACACCGGAAGTACATGTAAATGAGTCACATAAGTGGCTCGAAATTACATCCAAAAGGCGCACATTCAGGCATTTTAGGGTATTGGCGATAGCGAGAAATCTGTTAAATTTTGTGATATGATATTGATGATGATGATGATGATGATGATGATAACAATTAACAAGAACAACAATACATACAATTGACATATAGGCACTTAATTCAATGTCTCTATAAAGTGCAGAAGTGATACAGACACAATAGATCAATTTTAAGATGGTGACTACAAGCTCATCTTCTATTCTTAGAACGTGATTCATCACCCGTTATTTGTGACCTTGTTTTTCCCTCCAACGATGCTGTGGTGTGTGTATGTTAAAATGATATTGATCAGAGAGATTGAGATTGGAAGTTATTATTGATCTGATGTGTTTGGCATACACTGTTGAGACTATCAAATGGCAGGTGGTCTCATGCATTGCATAGCATCACCGTCTAGGAATTTACGGTGATCCAACCTTTGCTATGGCGACAATAGGCCATTTTCATAATGTAACCAAATTTGTATTCTGACTATTGAAATACAATTATTTGTATTATGCACTTAAGTTAAATTTGGATACATTACAAAAATCCCTATTGTTTTCTGCTTTATTACATGTACGTCTAAAGCATAGGGTTATGACTTAGGGTTACAATTTGGTTGTAGGTTAGGGTTAGGTTAATTAGGGTTATTTGTATAGTCTAGGATCTAGGATTGAAGTTAGGAATCCGGTTTATAGTGTAAAAAATCAGTCAAGGGGCAATCGTTGCAGGACCGTGTGTTGTGCTTATCTAACCTTTCAGCATACCACATTTTAAGGAAATGTTTAGATAAGCTGTATAAGCAGGTAATAATCTACAGTCAGTCCAAAATGTGTGGCTAACCAAGCAAACAAGGAAATGAAAATAATTTTCTCATGAAATCTGATTTCACAGCGATTATTGACCAAATCCTATATCTCAATCAATAGATTCAAGTCTCTAAATTCTGTATTACCTTGATATTATTCTTAGTAGTAACAAAAGTTGTGTTTCCACTCGATGATTCTGATCAATATTTCAAATGTTCGGACTGAGGAGCCAGTAGGCTGTGATTATTAAACTCTTTGTAAAGTATATAATCTAAAGACCTTTTGTCTCCAAACAGACGGTTCCATGTTCCTGATTGCGGCTGGCTTCATAAAAGCCTTCAAATGAACACACCCTGAGTTACCTAGCCCTTGGACTGGTCGGTGCCAGTAGGCTGTCATTAAATCTTTGTAAAGTATTTAATGTAAAGTCCTTTTGTCTCCAAACAGACATCTTCATGTTCATACTTGGGTTTGGCTTCACAAGAGCCTCTGAACACACCCTGAGTTACCTAAAGCTATGGTCACAAATCAGAGCAGCGACCGACCGATCAGTAGCCTGCTCGGTCGCTACTGGAATTAGGCATCGCCCAGCGATTAGGTAGGTGCCCGGGCGGCGACCGCCCAGGCACCGAGCGTATTTTGGGCGGGGAGTGAAAAGTGAGCAGGCGCCGCCCAAATTTTAAGTCCGCGCTAAAACTTCAGCGGCGACCGAGCGATGCCCTAAAAACGAGCGGTGCCTGGGCGGCCGCCGCTCGGTGGCCGCGCAGCCGCCGGGCAGAATTGGTTAAAAACTCGCCGCTCGGCCGCCGAGCAGGCTACTTTTGGGTTTTGTGACCATAGCATAAGCCCATGGACTGTTCGGAGCCAGTAGGCCGTCATTAACTCTTTGTAAAGTCTATAATGTAAAGTCCTTTTGTCTCCAAACAGACAGTTTCATGTTCCTGATTGCGGCTGGCTTCATAAAAGCCTCTGAACACACCCTGAGTTACCTAGCCCTTGGACTGTTCGGAGCCGGTATAGGCCATTATTAACTCTTTGTAAAGTATATAATCTAAAGTCCTTCTGTCTTCAATCCGACATCTTCATGTTCCTAATTGGGGCTGGCTTCATAAAAGCCTTCAAATGAACACACCCTGAGTTACCTAGCCCTTGGACTGTTCGGAGCCAGTATAGGCCATTATTAACTCTTTGTAAAGTATTTAATTTAAAGTCCTTCTGTCTTCAATCCGACATCTTCATGTTCCTAATTGGGGCCAGCTTCACAAAAGCCTTTGAACACACCCTGAGTTACCTAACCCATGGACTGTTCAGAGTCAGGAGGCTGTTATTAACTCTTTATAAAGTATTCAATTTCAAGTCCTTCTGTCTCCAATCAGACAGTTTTATGTTCCTAATTGGGGCTGGCTTCACAAAAGCCTTTGAACACACCCTGAGTTACCTAACCCATGGACTGTTCGGAGTCAGGAGGCTGTTATTAACTCTAAATATAAAGTATTCGATTTCAAGTCCTTCTGTCTCCAATCAGACAGTTTCATGTTTCTACTTGGGTTTGGCTTCACAAAAGCCTTTGAACATACCCTGATACTCTTTTCACACTGGTTTTGCTTAACCCCGTACTTTGCTTAGCCCCGTACTTTGCTTAGCCCCGTACTATCCTTAACCCCGGACAATTTTTTTGGGCTTTTCCCACTGCAATTCCTTAGCCCCGTACTAGCCATGGCCATGGAATTCATTAATTCGCTTCACTGCGTAGTCCCGGACTATTTTTCTTTTCTGTTCTCATTCATTTGCTTGGCACCGCAATTGCGGAGTTAGCAGGAGTTAGCACCACAATTGCGAGGTTAGCCCTGCTATTTTGCAGGGTTAGTTAACCCCGTACTATAGGTGGGGTTAGCCCACTTTGGTAAATACGAGTCTGAACAGAAAGTGGAATAGGCTTAACCCCGTACTATAGGTAGGGCTAAGACCCCCCTTTAACCCCACCTATAGTACGGGGTTAAGCAAATTTTTAACAGTGTGAAAACAGTATTAGTAACCTAGGTTAACCATTGGACATGTCTGACCCAGCCATGGCCCTCCTAGCTTGGCTCCAAGACCATGGTCTAGTACACCAGAATCCATTCCAGTAAACGGAACAGAGCTGTATTTTCCTGTGTATCCTTCCTGCTTGTGATTTGTATGATCCTTACAGGTTTCCCTGGTTGGCTGCTTTCCGAGGGTACTGTTAACAGTGTTGTTGTGTGTGGGTGGGTATCAAAAGCTTGATCAGGCCAATCAAGAAATAGGTGTGGCAGTCAGCGTTAGTGAGTGAGTGAGTGAGTGAGCTGGTCTGGTCTGGTCTGGTCTGGTCTGGGAGTCCATGAGATTATACTGGCTGGTTGTTTGGTGGAATTCTAGTTTCTTCTTCTTCTTCCTGGTTTGGTTTTCTAACTGGCTATTATAGCTCTGGGTTTATTATTGGTCCATGACTAGGCTTATTCTTTGATCATAGCATGTAGCTTATCATGACAACTTTTGTGGCATGGTCTTTACTCTTTAATCCTTTAGCTAATACTGAATTATATTTTAATTCACTTTAATATATTTTTAAGCATTTTTTAAAAGAATTTTTAAAATGAATTTTAAAAAAAATTATTCAGAATGAATGATGTAATAACTTATTATATTTATTTGCACAATTGGCACATGATGATTTAATGACAGCATACCTGTATGCATATGAGGAACAGTTAGGCATGATTATTTAAACATGTAGGCATAAAGATACCATAAACATAGATGTGTTTTTTGTTTGGTGTGTCCCTTTTGGAGCAGGTCTGTTTTACAATTGTAGCCAACAAACTATACAAGGAGCTACATACATGTACACATTTAAGGTCATGTTCTTTTCACATATATTTCATTCAACTTTTGACCTCGCATCACAGTCTAGTTAACCCCTTTAAGACTGATGGTCATGCGATAATGTGAGAACAGTGTTTATGAGAACAAATAATATAACCTTGGCTTGATGGCTGCATATTGATTGTTATAGTTTTCAATGAATGAATACCTCTGGCAGCTCTCTTCCCATACCTATTTTAATATTGATCACATAGAAATGATATGGCCCTGACTTGGTACATACATATATTGATATTGATTGCTACAGTTTGAAAAATACAGAGACCAAGGCGTTACTGACTCCGGTTATTTCTGAATGGATCGTAATAGTAGTTGAGTCAGAATCTACATATAGGCCTATGTACTAGCTGGACAAGGAAATAAACTTGTTACACGTATATACATTGTAGCTATTAAAGGCATGCAAGTCTTCTCTAAATCACTCACCCTTACCCTCCCCAGACATGCCCCTGACACGCCCCCTAATTTCTTTTGTGTACCATTCAGGCATTTAAAGTCCACAATAGATGAATTGCAGTTGTAGGGTAGCTCCATAGTTGTTATTTCTAAATGCACTGTATGCAGGAATGAAGACCTGAATGGCATCCCTCACGGTCCACTAAATGTACGTCAGCTACTCATAGGTATCTGCTGGGAAATACATTTCCAAGGACTTGTCATGTGTTATGTAGATCATGTCCTTTGAACTGAGTTAACACTATTTTTTTGCTCTTACCATAGAAGTTACGGTCTAAACATAACTATTTCTCTAATAATCCGCCCCCCCTCTCTCTCTCTTCTCTCTCTCTCTTTCTCTCTCTCTCTCTCTCTCTCTCTCTCTCTCTCTCTCTCTCTCTCTCTCTCACACATGATGCAACCCAAAGCCTTCTGTATATGACTATTTCTGTTTGAAGATGGAAGAAAATTCATACATTCTATTCAACATTTTTGTGGAAAATCAAATGACACATACAAATACAAATCAGAATGTTTGAAAATGCTGATGTACATTTGTACTTGGAGAAATAGCCACAGTTAGCCAAAGTTACTGTCTAAAAGTGTTTTGGTTGTACCGGTACTCCTTAAAATTTTCAGAATGCCTTACACTGTAGTTTATGTTGTACAACATCAAACTAGCCCCTTTGAATATATAGGCCCATCTATAATTATTACCAATTAAAGTTGCACGAAGGCGTATTGGTTAAAAATCATAGGTTGTTGTCATAGTTATGTCATTATTATGCTTGGTGCTGATCGTATCTTTGACCAACTCTCAATGACACAATTTTTTTTCTTTTTCAAACAATGAAGGTCAACACTGGCCTGTCTGTCTGCAAAGTTATAATAGGTGATAATAATAGGTGTGTTTTCATCAGCCCAAGTTATCCAAATGGCTACTTCTGGTCCAGGGAAATGACCCAATAGTATATCACAAGATTTAGCTATACAGCTGCAAATAGTACTTAGACTGTACAGGCTTAGGACATTAGCTCTTGGAGCATAAATGTTACCCCAAGCAAGTTAATGGTAGTTGTAAAATAGCCTGTCATTTATCCAATAAGAAGGCTAATTTGCCAGTTATGACATATTCAGACTATGATTTGGATGTTTATAGTCTGTAGCTTGAGATAATTCTTTGAGCAAGTGGTTCATTTGATTTGAGCTAAGAGAAACAGAACCTTATCGTTACTCAGTAAGGTCTATCGATTCAGTCTATTATTCACAGTTTGAACTAATGAAAAAGCACCTAAATATATGTCTGATGTATATGCTGTTTATGCTGCTACAGACCTTGTCATACTCTTTTGTCATACGAACAATGGGTTTGAACTTTGAAGGTCCTCTTTTCAAATGAGAATGGTGATGGAACAACTGACTTTCCGCTATTGTGCTTTTCTCACGAGCGATTTCCTAAATTGAATAGGCCCCAATGTAGCACCAATGCCATCCAATACACCTGTTTACTAAACGTATTTCAATTTATGCATGATTCTCTTCATAACCTGTGATTTCCAACTATTTGATTCACCTCATATGTATAATCTTTATATTGAATCCACTTTGCTGTCAGGCAAGTCTTTAAGGAGCTTTTCAGTTGTCAAGATAAAATTTTGCTATAAAAAAAGGATGCATACAAGTAGTAAAGGGGTGTAATAGTTTGTAGACTTCACAACAGAAGTTCTTTTCTGGTACACCAAATGTATGCATTGATTAGTAGCCTAAGGAATTATGAGACTTTGAAAACTGCATGATAGGCAAACATAATCATCAACCAAAATGTATTTGGTTAAATATGATCATTAACCAAAAATATATTTCAGAATTCAATGTATCATGGTCTGTATATTATAATACCCTTTTCAGCTGAAGTAAGTAACAGCCTAGAGCACTGATGATATTCTCCCGCTGGTATATTACAGAGTGAAGGTGTGGTAGGTAAATGGTTCATTCACTTGACTCTCAATCCAAGGGTTGAGGGTTCCAAATTCAATAGACTACAGTCTATTGGGGGGAAATGAGTATGGTAAAACCGGTCACTCAAAGATTTTTTACTTTTTAGAGGCACTTCATGATCATTTTGAAGCGCAATTTTTGTTAGGGCTTCAACATTACACCATATCACAGACACTGATAACACGTAGGGCCATGCATCTAAGATTTAACATTGTTAAACGATGCCTTTAATTATTAAAGGGTTTTCTCATTTTCATTCACTAAATTACTGGATTGATTTCCTGATTGGAGTAAATGTATATGAAATTGGTATAATTATGGTACTGTTGGTCCAATATATGGTAAAAATCCTATAGCTGCTATCCATCCACAAGGTCGTTGACACACATATTCCATCTACCCCATGTACACTCTACTGTCAACACAGCATGACATTGGGTTCTTTGACCCAGAAGTATTTCATTACAAAGTCTTGACCCTGTCTGGGGGTCATCAGCACAAGGACATGCCAAGAACAGACCTGTTAACTAATCTTATGTGAACTTTTTGAGTAAAAGTTTCTCTTGGCAACTAAAATGCTTGCCAGAGGCTTTCCGGAAATAGCAACAACTAATGCATGCAAAGTGAATTCCATCTATATTCTTTTATAGATATGTCATTATTCATAGCAGGTGAGTAAAATGGCCGGTAACCAAGGGGTTAGGAAGAGTAACATGCATAAATTGAAATACAATTAAAACAAGTTTCTTACAACTTTGCCATTGAATGAATGGCATGTGGTCAATAGATCTTTTTACAAATTTCATGAGTACGTTTTGAACAAAAGTTGCTCTTGATGACCATTGCTTTCCAGACATAGCAACAGTTAACAACTGATGTATGCAAAGTGGATTCTCTCTCTATACAGATGCCATTATTCATAGCAGGTGGATGAAATGTTTGGTAATCAGGGCTTAGGGAGAGAGATATGCATAAATTGAAATACATTTAGTAAAAAGTCCATTCTGTGTGAACAGAAAAGTAGACCAGTTCACGAAGGTATTATACAAATCATGTTCACAAATCTACAAAATTTACACATTTTGATAATTCATTATCGAAGGAAAAAATATTAAAAGATAAAGAGCCCCAAAAAGCCCTCAGATTAGGCCGCAAGTAGCAAAACATGCCCTTGATACTGGCCACAGCATTCAATGGGATGGTGCCTACATCATTGAGCACACAATGGGGGCAGTGCAATTTAAATTTCAAGGGGTGGATTAGAGTTTGTATCACTCTTGAAAGTCAAATAGCCCTTTCATTTCATTTTAGAAATAAATTTAATCCATTCTTTTATATTTATATTGCACTACCTCTATTGTGCGCTCTTTGTGTGCTCTTTTCAAAGAGCACAAAAAAAGCCCTCGGGTTAGGCAGCAGGTAGCAAACCACGCCCTTGATACTACCAGTAGACTCAACATTCAATGGGATGATGCCCACATCGTTGAGTTTGAAATGCACTTTTGGTCAAGAATGGTAGAAGAATCCATTTGCATAAAGAGGATTAATCCTTCACTGAATATGGATTCTTGCTAAAGATCTTGAGGCAGCAGACAGCAAGAAATTGTGTTATTAATAAAAAGGTCTACGGGAGTGGTTGATAGAAGCTTTAACTTCATAAAACTCACTCTCTCCAATTTTATACAACAAAAGGGTTGTCTTGGGAACCACTTCTATCTTTACGGACAGGGTGCAGGGGGAGAGCCATTGCCTGGAGTCTTGGGGGTGGAGGCGACACAGTCCGGACTTTGAGAAGCCCTGGTCTAGACAATAGCACCTTCTTGGTCCTCTGCCAATCCCTGTAAAAGATAATTTAGAATTCTTGTAATGATGTAAACTAAGATTACATAGATACAGATCAACTTGACGCTGGTGGGGCAATGTTACAGATAAATGATAAAGGATTTATTTTAGAGCTAGAACAGGATTAACTTTGTGTAAAGCATACAAGTTGACTCCTTACTTGTTCTCTCTCTACACACGATATGTCAAACAAATTGGAAGAAAATGTTTACCTGTAAGCCAAAGTGCCAAGTAACAGGCAAAGAAGGTGTATATAAGAAATTCAAACCATTTGATGCATGTCGCAAGCACCTAATAGAACAAGTGGTTTCAGTGAAAATTATTTCTAGTAAATATTCATCATTTTGAACACATTTTGCTGATCCAAACCATTGACTGATCTACTATATAATTAAAGAATGCACCCTAATATAACCAGCTTCTCTCAAAATGCGGATCTATTTCAAAGCTGATTTGCATCAGATTAGTTTTGTATTTGGGTTGGCTCAATACATGCAACACACCAGACACCACTCTATCTCTATTTTCCCTGCGCAAACTTTCTCCATGTAATGCAAATGCGCAGTTTGTCCATTGTTTTGTGGGTTTTGTCTGGTAGGACACCATGTGCCAAATACACATGGGAGGTATTAAAACTCCAGACAGAGCTACATACCTCTACCTCGCCTAGGCCACACCCCCCTAGCTGTTGACCTGAGTTGAGGTGAGAGAATACCCTGGGGATTTATCTGCATAACCAAACGGAAACTGATATCCACGAGCTTCTACCAGGGGCCAGGTCAAATAACAAGGCTAATTCCTCTGAATTTTCCTGAAAAGATATTCTCTGTAACACAACCATTCTGGCTAGGGGTGGCATAAGAACATCTTTGATCAGGTTTATCTAGCATGTTGATTCTCTCAGAGTCTTCATGAGGAAAAGAAAGCTCTGTAACAAAATTTAAGACTTCCATATGGAGTATTTTACATCTTGTGATTCTCGTCTCACTAGGGCATTGCAAAACAGAAGCATTGTTGTGAGAGTTGGGCAAATAAGGACAGATATTTGCACATGGTTTGCCCTTGGACTACATAGGCGCACCAGTGGCTGTATTGTCTGTCTGGTCATGACTATACCCCCTACACGCTAGTCAGGTCAAGTTGGGAAGTTGAATTCCTCAAGACTTTCATGAGGTTAGAATATTGCTTGGCAATACCAAGGAGTCCTTCGCAATACAAATGATCATTTTCGGGTTTAGGGCAGTAGGACTGTGGTTACATGGTTAGGGAAATTACAAACTGAAACTTCTATTGTCAAGAGTTGGGCAAATAAGGACCAATATTTGCAGTTGGCTTGCCCTTGGACTACATAGGCGCACCAGTAGCTGTATTGTCTGTCTGTATAGTTTGTCTGGTTGGTCGTAACAATGTCTCTGACAGGCTCTTTTGTCAGGTCAAAACTAGCAATTCTGAAACATAACCGATCCCACATAGTTAGGGCATTGCAAATGTGAATACTTTAAGTTCTTTAGTTGGACAAATAAGGCATATATGGCTTTCCCTTGAATGACATATGTGCTTCAGTGACTGACTGTATTCTTGTGATGTCATAACGTGGTGCATGGTCGGGTCAGAAAAAGCCATTTAAATTCTTCTTAAATATCACAAGGAAAAAAAGCTCAAAAATACAAATAATCATTGCTTAGTTAGAGCAGTACTTCCATCGTTGGGGCACTGAACTTTTTGGTATTTGATTATTCCGATTTGTTGGTGAGTTAATGCATGCACTGCCGAATTTAAAAACAAACAAACCCAAAAGTGGATTTTTTTTTGGTGCAAAAATCGTCCTCAATATGGTGTTTGAGCTGTGTAAACAGGCCTTTTTATAGTCATAGTTTGGCATAAGGAGCTGGTATGTACACATGGCTTGCCTTGGACTACATGGGTGTGCCGTGTCTCAAATGCCTGTCTGGTCATAACAAGAGCTAGGTTCACACACGACTATTGTAGATTTTAATTAAAGTTTTAAAACAACAATCTACAGGACCAATACAGTGAGTTTTCAAATTTTTAAACTACTAGTTGAACAAACAGGAAGGTAGTTGTGTTGGCACAAAACTTTGTGTGAGGACCTCCCCCCCCCCCCCCCCCCCCCCCTTGTGAATTTTTGAAAGCTACATTCACTTTAGGTATGGGCTCTAAAAAATTGGTGATCAAATCAGTATTGTCTCTGGGATGGAGTAGCGGACGACTTTCCCATTTGTTCCAACACACGAAATGACTCCAAAAATGTATGATTCAGGAGGGTCTTTTCTCTTTAGAGGACCTATGATAATATGATGGGAATAGCGCCCCAAGGGAGATGGCATTTAGGAGGAAAAAAACAAAAATTAATGATATTTTTGTACTCTACAAACTGAAGAGTTATCCATGACTATTATATGTCACAGTCCACTGACCATGATAGATTTGCATAGCTGTAGTGATCTTATATTTCAAACATTCATAATTTTCTTATTATCGGTCTGATTTATTTCAAACTTTCGCCATTCTGTTTCTCTTACCTTTTTGCTACTATTTGTAATTATGTACATGTATTATTTTCATTTGCAAAGTTTTAATGGTAATTGAATTGATGTAATTTGTAATGCAAATTCTGTTTCCTTTACTTATCAGCTATTTTCTTCTAAACCGCTTAGAGGCAATATACAAATATCTTATTATTATTATTCAAATGAAGTTACATATTAAAAGAGATTGATTGCACTCTAAGTTTATGGACTCTCTGTCGTGTGAACCTAAGTTACATCTCCGCAGGCTCAGGGGTGCTGTCACGTCAGTGAAATACTGTGAAATTTCATGAAGGAGAGGAAAAAAAAACCTCTTCAATCCAACAGATCCATGCAGTTGTGTTGGTGAAATGGCATAGCAAACTGAAAGTATTGTTAGAGTTGGGCAAATAGTGAGGCGGTATTTGCCCTTGGATGACATCGTAATATTATAGTTGTGCTACCAGGTGTTAGGCTTGTTCTGACCATAGATTCCTGCAATTCTCAAAGGTAGAGATACATTGGAATACCCTGGCTGGCTTTCAATAGTAAAAGCAATTTCCTTCCAATCTACTTTTACTCAGACTCCGGAGAATGTAGGCTTCTTGAATAAATATGGAATGGTACGACTGGGAATCAATTTCTAGGAATACTCCAATGAATTTAAATGAGACTGGTCTCAACATTCTTATAATTTCTTTTAGCATAGGAAAGAGTTATTAATTGTAATGAATTACCAGAGTTGCATGTTATTTCATTTTGTTAATGATCAAACAGATTTTCTTATTGTTTAGGGGACATTGTCAAATTTACCTCAAGAGAATAATATATTGATAGCATAATGTTATTGACAATCTAGTATGTTTTCATAATGAATGACATGTTTTCAAAAGCGAAAGCTACACAATTCAATCAGAGAGACAACGTCTAAATCAGTTGATGTCTGACTGTAGGCCTACTTACATAGATTTTCTATTAGATCATATAGGCCAGCATATAAAGTATAAACACAGAATAGTTTAGATGCCGAGGTGCAAACAGATACAAATTACAATTCAAATCAAGGATTCAAAAGAGAGAAATTCATTTCTCAAATGATGTTTTTATTCAACATTATGCAACTAATACAATGCTTGCTATACATACATGTACATGTAAGTAGATCAACTTCATTACACCCGTGTTGTATTTTCTACATCAGACAAAACACATTTGCTGGTATACAGATATCAATCAAATCTCTTCTTTCTCAGATAGGTCAAACTTTAACACCCACCCCCCCCCCCCAGTTCAGACGACAAAGATTCATGGTATAGCTAATAGCTATCAATAAGTAATCATGTTATCTAGTCTGAATGTTGTTTAATAAAACAACTAACTAAATGTCTTTTAGTGAAACAGAGGATTGAGCATCATCTTGGATTAAAATATTGAATTGTAATAACAGCAATACTTATTCTAATGCGTGTATGCCCCTCTTAGTATATATAATGATTCTTTAAAACGGATTCTATTTAGTTTCATAGAAATTTCCCCTCTGTGTGAACAGAACAGGGTATTGGATTACCACCATTGCCTTGTGACAGGCAGACTGGTAAGCATTCTTAGCAATATAGCGATGTGCTGCGTACACTTTTGGGACCAGTAACTTTTCTTCCAATCTTTTATAGCAAAAGGGGCATAAGGACAGAAAACATAATCATATAAAGAAACATTATACTTTTGAGGAGGTCAGCGGGCCAGCAGCTGGTCAATGGTCATTGCGCACTCATGATAGGCCATGCCCAGTTATACAACTTTCATTAGATATGAAGCACAGACTAGAGCGACACTTTGGTTTTTATGATGTTCATAAAGCCTTGTGATGATTTTCAGCAGTCTAGACGTAGGCTGAGATAAATGTATTCATGAGTGGTCATACTGAGGGGAAATAAAACTGAATATTTCCAACCTATTTACTCTTAATTATGATATTATTATTATGATACCTGCTAAGTAAATTTGGTACCCCAGGCCCATATTCATAACGCCTTATTATAATACATAGTTGACAACTAGCTTACATTATTGTTTTATGAATACAAGCCCAGGGCCCCGTCTTATAAAAAGTTACGATTGATCCAAATCAATCACAAGTCCTCCAATCAATCGAAAGTTTGCAGTCTCCTATCTCTTATGTACATAGTTGAAATTGATCAATCGCAAATATGTTGCGATCGATATCGACTCTTTAGAAGACAGGGCCCAGGTCTTCTTCATAAGTCACATACTTTGGAGTTGTTGAAGTGGAAAACTGAGATTTTTGCTTTTGTTCTCTGCACTTTCAATCGTATGCGTTACTATGGCTTAGTGAGCAAAAGAGTGTCAGTTTGTACTGCTGGAAAGGGTATATCAGCCTATACTTCTAGAAGTCTTTCTATACTTTTGGCTGAACCCTCAATATTTGTTGAGGTCATACAAGTAGTGGTGTTAGTCTGTAGACACAGACTCCACTTGCTGATTTGCAACATTATGTAATGCCTTTAAGTTGAGCCTAACTATGTCAGGAGCAGCTTCTGTTTTGGACAAGTGAAGTACAGTCTCAAATAGTCTTAGAGTTTTAAAAAACCCTCCATTATGAATAAGGAGTGACAGAATTTGTGCCTTAAAAATGGAGCTTTGTGCACAATCTGTGATCATACCTACATGTAGTACCTTGTAGGAATTTCGTAAACCTGAAAGTCAGTGCATTCTATAAACTATTTTAATCATATCTTTCATTACACACGACAACAAAAATATGTAGGAGGAAGATAATGATAGATTACCAATATTGTTATATCTGAGATTTTTTCCCAAGATATGTGATTGATATATGCAGTGCTGTTTATTTCCTTGAAGATGGTATATCTACTGGTAGGCTGACTTACATAAAGATGGATATGTGTGAGTGGATAATTCTATACATAGAAAAGAACTACCGATACCCAACCAGGAAATAACTCTCTAATCTTCATTTATATGCAAATAGAAGATTTAAGCACATTCAAGCTGCCTTACTCATGGTTGCTGTATTTAATCACTTTCATTTGTAACAGTAAGTTTTTATCAGAGTTACAAGAATATTGAACATGTAGGCAATCATGTTATTCATAATAAGGTAAATGTGAAGAGTAACCGGTATGTCATATTTGCCTGTAAAACAAATGTTTAAGATTTCATGAGAATGAGGTATCTTTTTTCCTGCTGATTCAAATGAACAAATTCTGGACAACTCCTTGAAAGCAGAAATGAAGGCGACGACAATGATAATGATGATGATGCTAACTTTGATGGTGATGATGATATCAATGATAATGGTGGTGATAATGGTAGTGATGATGATGATATCGATGATAATGGTGGTAATAATAATGATAGTGATGATGATGATATCGATGATAATGGTGGTAATAATAATGATAGTGATGATGATGATATCGATGATAATGGTGGTAATAATAATGATAGTGATGATGATGATATCGATGATAATGGTAGTAATAATAATGGTAGTGATGATGATGATGATGATGTCATTGATGATAATGGTAGTGATAATGAATGATGTTTTACGTTGATAAAATTGATCTTTGGGGTACCATATCACCATTAGAAATCCTGTAAGAAGTTTACCAAAAAATGAGAAAAATTTTCATAAATTTGAAATTAATAACATCTTAAAAATAATACAGTAAACATATTATTCTCTTAGAATAAATGGAAGTAATGCTACAGTATTTATATTGGAGGTAACTCATAGGAGTTTGCAAAAAATGAGGAAATTTTTCATAAATTTGAAATTAATAACATCTTTAAAGTACTGCTTGTAAGTGTCGGCTTGCATGGTGATGTAGATATACAAGTAGGCTTGACGACGGATAGTCAACCTGTTTGAAACGTTGAGCCACTCCAGCTACTCATCCTCTCCAAGCGCTATAAGAAAGATAACCAACAGTCTTTTTCAAGACTATACCAACAGTCTTTTTCAAGACTATACCAACAGTCCTTTTCAGGACTAACAAACTCTCAAGAAAGATTACCGAGAGTCCTTTTCAGGACTCATCAATCCTCCCTCTCTCTCTCACATGGTGCACCCGCAAGCCTACTGTATATCTTTAAAGTAATACAGAAAACATATTATTCTCTTGAAATAAATGGAATTTATGCTACATTAGTCATATTCCAATAACATCATTATTGATAACAGTGGGAGATAATTGTTGATCTTCTTGGGATTGAAACAAAGACAAAGCTTCCATAAAAGTTCATTTATATAAGCGTCACTTTTAAACCATATATCCTAATTAACCTTTACCTCTTTGCTCTTGTTTCTCCCATGTAGATATTCTTCAAAGACAAGACTGTTGATGAAGATGGGTATGTGATTGGTGTGAGGAAGAACGCTCTACAGGTCTTCATTCCAAAATTTGGTCTGGAGGGAACCTTGTATGTTCAACAGACTGAGGATGGAGCCAAGACTAGTCCTTTCACTTATGATGATGAGGTAGGTAATAATAGGTCAAAAAGTTTGTCTGTTTTAAACGAGAGTTTGTCATTGTCCATCATTTACTTATAAAAAGGTTTCCACCTTTGTACACGTCTAGAGTGGTAGACCAGTAGTCTCATAATCGGGAGGTCCCAGGTTTGAAACCAAGACAAAGCGCTCGTGCTCTTCAGTAAGGCTTTAATCCTCATTACCAAGTAACTCAGAGAGGACTTAAAGCCGTCGGTCCTCTGGTTGCTTACTTACAAGCACATCATCAAACATCATCACATGCATTATTATATTTAAACAAAACAGTTTGTACAGGGTGTATATACCTCAGTGTCCTTCAGCTTTATCATGAAACTCCTTGTACTTGAACCTTATCTTATTATGACTGTTTACATACGTTTGAGTCATAGTTCTATCTGTAAGTTTATTTCAACGATACCATACGCCCGACGACTCGATTCTCTCCAAGATATTTCGGTTTTTACTTCTTTTATTACTCTGGTTGTGTAATACCATGTAATTAGTGTTTTAGCTTGCCTGCCAGGAACTCCTAGATATTTCAAACAACAACAGGTACGAACATATGTGATTTTGATGCTTGTACGGCCTTACTTGATTGTCCATTTTTAAAGGCTGTCCCATGTGTAGACTTTTGTGGGTGCTCGTTTTTTTCTATTGCTAATCACTAAAGACAGTAGGCTACTGAGCTCCGCGAGATCAGACCAATTTACTGTCTGTTTCTAAGGTCGCCGATTATTATTGCCTTATTCCTTACTAGACTATCATCATATCTTATATACTCGCACTCTCATCATGGTGGTAACAAGGGGTGCATCAGCGTCTAGTCAAAGTGAAATCCAAGAGAAGAGTACCTCGGACTCACAGACCTGCCAGGGCCAGGGTGAGAATCAACGGGCTGCAGCGTCTCTTGTAGCTGAGGTCATGGATGATCTACTAGCTAACTCCACTTTCTTAGACAAAATTCAGCTAATTATCAAATCCATGGTAAAAACAGTTGTGGATGCAACGTATCAACGACTGATGGACTACAGTGAGGAGAATCGAGGGTCAATTCACGACTTGAAAGTTAATATGGAAGAGGCTGAGAAGGATGTTAAGAAGCTTCACAATTTGGTTGAATCACAACAGGAACAGCTTGATATACTGAAGAGAACCAACAACGATCTAGAGCAGTACTCTCGCCGCAACTGTGTGAGGATCTTTGGCATACCCGAACATCGTGGTGAAGATCCAGATCAACTTGTCATCAACGATGTCTTCAGGAAGCATCTAAATCTCGACATCTCCGTAGCCAACATCGAAAGATGCCATCGCGTAGGGAAGATGGCTTCAGACAAGCATCGTGCTTTGATAGTTAAGTTTTGTAGCTATCGCGTAAGGAGGCAGGTCATTGCATCACGTAGGAAGTTAAAAGGAACTAAAATATCTATCCAAGAAGATCTCACAGTGAGAAATCAAGCTCTCTACCAAAAAGTATACAAATCTGTGAGATTGATTCCTTCTTTGGAGAGCACATGGACCAGTGATGGCAGGATCTTTGCGCAAGTCAAAGCCACAGGTGGAAAGTTGACCTCAATTATCATCTCATCAGAAACAGATCTTGCCCGCCTAAAGAAGTGATTTTTCCCACTTGTGGACTTTTGTCCTTATCTTTATCTCTGCCATTATATATTATACATGTACATGTAACTCGTACAATTTAGATATTTCCTGGCAACAATTAATGTGTGTATTTCAATAACTCAACTCATTATCTTAGTTTCCCCCCAGCTTTGTTCTTCTGATTTTTCATTTGATATGTGTTTATTAAGTTGTGTTTGTTTCAGTACTATTGTTATCTGCATTCTGCAATCAAATAAGCATGCTGTTTGTCACTACTATCCTTTCCTTAGAGAACTTTGAACTACGTTTTAATTATATGTATCCCTCTTTTTGCATTCGATAATGTTAATAGTATTTTGATGGAAGAAGTAGAGAATGGCTCAATGTATATGACTCCTGAAGAATTTTTGAATCAAGATTTAACCAAAAGCAATGCTTTTTTATTGTTACATATAAATTGCAGAAGCCTGCCAAAACATTATGATGACATAACATCTGTACTCTCAACTCTAGAACACTCTTTTGGTCTTGTAGCATTTAGTGAAACATGGTTAGATAATAAGGTAAGAAAGGAGTTTCATATTGAAGGCTATAATGTGGAGAGTAAATCCCGTAACGATAGGAGAGGAGGAGGAGTGGCATTTCCAATAAGGCATGACATAAGGTACATTGTACGCAATGACATTTCGGTCTTTAACCCTCTTTGTGAGAGTCTTTTTATAGAAGTTTTTAAGCCAGGTAAAAATGTTATTGTTGGTGTTTTTTATAGACCTCCAGATCAATCACAGGCTAATTTCATTGATATTATTAGGAACATCTTGTGCAAAGTGTACATAGAGAAAAAAGAGTGTATATTTCTTGGAGATTTTAATTTTGACTTGATGAAACTAGATGTGCAAAACCTGTGTAATGAGTTGGTGGAACTTTTTTATTCATTTTGCTTCGCTCCTCTAATTACAAAGCCAACAAGAATAACAGATTCCACAGCAACCTTGATAGATAATATATTTACAAATAGTATTTGCAATATTTTTTCTGGTATATTGACCTCTGAAATATCTGATCATTTACCTATATTTGGAGTTTTTGATTTTAAAGGTATTCATGAAGAACAACCAGCGGTATACAAACATCAAATTAATGATATGAATGTCAACTGTTTTCTTAGAGATCTCTCTAAAATTGATTTTACCTGTTTGCTTTCTGTTTATCACGGGGAGCCAAACCTGATGTATGAGAAATTTATGGAGGTTTTTTCTGAGATCTATTGTACTTGTTTTCCACTCAAAAAAATCATTAATAAGAAAAATAATAAACCATGGTTTACTAAAGAACTGAAAAGGATGTGTTCAAGAAAAAATTACCTTTACAAAAAGTACATTAAAAATCCTACTGAACTCCGAAAAGATTGCTACAACAAATTCCGTAATCTTTATACAAACCAAATTCGTAGTGCCAAAAGAAATTATTACTTTTCAAAGTTTCGTACATTTAAAGGAAACATTAATAAAACGTGGAGAACTATTAATGATATTCTCCAGAGAAAAAAATATCAGAAAAATTCCTCCGTGTTTAAGTGTAACAATTCAGTTGTAAGTGATTCTAAAGAAATTGCTGAAAGCTTTAATGATTATTTTAAAGATGTTGGTCATAAATTAGCTAGTATGAACAGGAACGTAACGAATATAAATTGTACCTCTTATTTAAATAGCAATTTTCCTCATACTGCATATTTCTTACCCATCACTGAAAAAGAAATAATTAATAATGCTCTGTCTTTTAAAAATGGTAAAGCTCCTGGTTTTGACTCCATTGATTGTTCTGTAGTGAAAAAGGTTATTCATGTCATATGTAAACCGTTGTGTAATATTTTTAACTCATGTATTGAGCAAGGTGTTGTACCTGTTGACCTGAAAATTGCCAAAATTATTCCCATTCATAAAAAGGGACCTAAAGATATATTCTCAAATTACAGACCCATTTCATTACTTCCACTCTTCTCTAAAATCTTTGAAAAATGCATCTATACCAGACTACACAGTTTTCTTGATAAACATAGTATACTGTACAATAAGCAGTTTGGATTTAGGGCCAGGTATTCAACTGATCATGCTCTTTTAGATTTTTTAATACAAGTATCAAAGGCAATTGAAAACAAAGAAATCATTGTTGGTATATTTTTGGATTTTAAAAAAGCGTTTGATTCAATTAACCATGATATCCTCCTTTCAAAACTTTATTATTATGGAATTCGTGGTGTTACTCTTAAATTATTTCGCAGTTATCTAAATGATCGCAAACAATTCACAGTTTTCAATTCTAAAAATTCAAGTTTGCAATCAGTTTCCTGTGGTATTCCGCAGGGGTCAATTATAGGCCCACTGCTCTTCTTAATTTATATAAATGATTTACATTCAGTCTCTCCCATTTTGAATTTTCTACTGTTCGCGGACGATACAAATATATTTTATAAGCATAAAGATGTTGAATGCCTGACCAAAAATCTAAACACTGAGCTCTTAAAGGTTAGTGAGTGGATTAAAGCAAATAAACTGCAACTTAACTATGAAAAAACTAATGTTATGTTATTTAACTTTCCAAAGACGTGTGTTAGTGAAGTAAAAATATATATGAATGGAAATCTGATTGAACATACAAGTTCAACCAAGTTCTTAGGCATTAATATTGATAAAGATCTTAAATGGAAAACACACGTCTATGAAGTTCTACGTAAAGTGTCTAGAACAATAGGAATTATGAGTAAACTTAAAGACATATTGCCAACCAAAATTCTTATAATGTTATACAACTCACTAATCTTGCCTTACATATCCTACTGTAACATTATATGGGGTTTTTGTAAACAGCATTTACTTAATCGTATTTTCCTCCTACAAAAAAGAGCAGTTCGTATAATTTGCCACAAGCCATTTTTAAGTCCAAGCAGACCTCTATTCTTGAAACTGAATATTCTCCCAATATCATTATTACATGATTTTCAACTTTGTGTTTTAATGTATTCATATTATCATAACCTATTACCAGAAATTTTTTGTAATATATTTCAGAGCAATAACGATATTCATAGATATAATACCAGGACTTCAGGAGACACTCGTGTAATATATGGTCATTCTTCATTTTCAAATAGTATCTTTTTATGCCAAGGACCCACCATTTGGAACAAACTACCCCCTAAACTTAAACAGTGCGCATCTTTAAACAGTTTTAAGCATCATCTAAAACTTCACCTGATACAGCAAATTTGAATTTGACAAACGCAATTTTTATGTGTGTAATTACCATTGTAGTATTGTATTTTTTTTGTCCCCCTTTTTGTTTTTATTGTGTGTACATTTTTAGGATCATCTACCTATAAGTTTTTGTAACTTTTTTGATGATCCAACCACTTCGTAATTTCCTTTAGTGTACTTTCCATTTTAGTTGTTTATCTACATGTATGTTTTGCAAGAAACTATTGTATTCTTTGCCTTTGTATGTTTTTATGAAAGTGGTAAATAAATTTCAATTCAATTCAATTCAATAAGCAAAAACGTCAACAATGTAAATGTTATCATTCGTTGTCATCATTAGTTCTTGTATGGTTCAAAACAAGCATCATTATTATCATCATAGTCATCATCACAGTCATCAACATAGTCATCACCATCTCCACCACTACCATCATCATCGTCATCACAATCTCCAGCACTACCATCATCATCGTCATCACCACCACCACCACCACCATCATTGTTATTGCCACAATCTCCACCACCACCACCACCACCACCACCACCACCACCACCACCACCACCACCACCACCACTACCATCATCAACATAATCACCACCATAATATCATATTCATCATACCCATCACTGTCAATCTACATCTCCAGCGTGATATCCATCATCACTATTCTCCTCACGTTCATTATATCAAGACAACACTCTATTCACTGGGGTCTATTTATAGTGCGTTGACCCCATCCTGTGCAGATGAACTGGGTATTGACAGGTGTGACTCCTTTTACAATCCTATTCCCAACCTGTCACCTGCTTATGTGTGATGGGACACCTAGGTACAGCTGGTGGGAGGGAGGAGATAATTATCAGATATAAGGACATTCACACTTCAATTTCAAAACTTTCCACATGCAAAGGGAGACTAGTGATTATTATGAAAGAAAATATAAGGTTCATTCACACTTTAAAAGGCTTATTTAAAACTGTCCATACTCAAAGCAAAGAGATACTTTGTAGTATCTCTTTGCTCAAAGGGAAACAAGGGATTATTATGAAGACACTCTAAGGTCCATCCACACTTTAAAACTGTCCACACATAAAGGGAGGCAAGGGATCTTCATGAAGACAATCTAAGGTCCATTCACACTTTAAAACTGTGCAAACTGTTCACATATGAAGGGAAACTGTCCACACTTAAATGGAGACTATCCCTAAAGGTCTCTTCACACTTTAAAACTGTGCACACTGTCCACACATAAATGGAGACTAGGGATTATTATGAAGACACTTTAAGGTCTATTCACACTAAGGAAAATGTCCACACATAAAGGGAGACAAGGGATTATTATGAATAAGGTCAATTCACACTTTAAAACTGTGCAAACTGTCCACATTATTATGAAGACACTCTAAGGTTCATTTACACTTTAAAATGAGACAGGAGATGGCATTGTTGACAGAGACCTTCTCTCTTAAGAACTGTGCAAAATGTATGCACAAATGGAGATGAAAGATAAAATTTCCATACACTACAAAGTCCATTCGCACTTGAAAACTGAAAAAGAGAAGATAAAATGAAGACACCGGAAGAAATTCATGTGAGTAAACTATGTGAGATAATTGTACACACACTTAAACCCCTGCAGTACCATGCAGTGTCATAAATATTTTTTTTGTTTTCTTCTCAAAATCTATGACTAGTTAGACAATGTGTCCAAAAAAGAAGAGCACAGTTAACTCTGCAATACTCGGATTCACACAAGTTAAATTTTCCATATTGAATTAAAATATTTTTTTTAAACCAAACTATGAATAAGTAGAACTATTTCTTGTGGACCCAACACATTAATCAGCATCGTTAACTGTATGTTCATGTATTATGAAGATCTTGGAGGTCTTCTCCGACATTATATCAACAATTGTTTAGACTCTTTTTAAATAGACTTGGTAACATTGTTCACATGAGAGAATGGTGCTTAGGTAGTGACTTCAATGCTAGATGTACAGTTAAAGATGATCATAAAGTTTGAGTGAAAACAGACCAAAAATAAAAATTGGGAAAAAAACTTATCTGATTTACATCAATAAATCAACGTATCTACCTATTCTACTTTGCTATTGTTGCACCTCAACATTGCATCACCGAAACTTAAAACACATCGCCAAATTGCTCATACCCCCCCGCCCAATAGCGCCCTCCGTGACCCTTGCGTCCGAGCGCTGCCAACGTAACCTCTTCCTCTTATCTCTTCGCATCCGAACGATAAGTTGACACTATAAATCGCTCCCAAAAGTTGAAGGGTTTTTCACTCTTTAGTCGCTTTTTGGTTCGCATTTTCGCCTTTTATATTATTCTCTACGATTTCCTTTTCGTTAGAGAGTAGTTTCACTCCGTGATTTTATTTATTTATCAGTATTCTAGATCGTTTTCTTGCCGACTATTGTCACGTTTCCTCTTTCGCGTTTTCCCGTCCTCACTCCTCCGAGGCCTCGGGTGCGTGCGGGGGTAGTCGGTGGGGGTGTTTCGATCACTGGTAGTTTATTTAATTTCTTTTGATAATTGCTCGTACCCTTTGTTTAATCTTTCTTTCCCGCAGGTTTAATTATGTCTCGCAGTTCTAATTTTCTTTTAGCAGGTTTCTCCAAGAAGAAGTCGAATTCTGTTGCGAGAAAGAAGACGAAGGATTTTGGTTCTTCGTTAGTTACGCCCCTTGGGCGCGGTGGTGACACCGCAAATCCCAAGGATGCGAACGTCAGTGGACGTTTATGCGGGCAAGGGAAGCCCAGGGGAATGGTTGAGGGGGCGATTTTATCTCCCCTCGATACGGTGCCCGGAAACCCAGAGGTACTAACTCTGGGTGGAACGGACCTTAGTTCTGTGCCGCCATCAATTGTCCCGTCAGGGCTTTTGTGTGGACGGTACGAAAATCCATCAACGACCTTGGACCCGGACTTGACCCGGTCTCCGGCTGGTTCTTCGGTTTTGGCTTTGCCGGGTCCGGACTTCGGTTCGGATACCCGTGCGGCAGAGTCGGATCCTGGAAGTTCGTCTTATCGCGCCTCTCCGTTTTCCCGATTCGGTTTGCGTGGAGCTCCTCCCGTCGGGCTTTTATCGGATATCCGTCCCGTTTCTTCGTCGGCCGTTTCGGTTACCGCTTCTTCTCGTAAGAGGCGGGGTATCCGGGACGCGGTGGCCGGTTCTTCCTCGGATTTTGTTATTCCGTCGAAGAAACCGCGTTCTGATGTTACGGAACCGTTTGCGATTCCTCGGGGTCCGTCTTTGGGGGCTTCTCTCCCTCCGTCGGTGGCTCCTCCTCCGCCGGAATTGTCGTTTTCGGAGTTTTCCGAGGATGCATCGATTTCTCCTGTGCAGTCGCCGGTGCGGTTTTCGAGTTGTCGTATTCCGCCGGGGTCCTCTCTTTTTGTTTCTCCGCCTCGCGCATCGTTGGGTGCTCCGTTAGGCGGGGATCGTTCCTGTTTATCTGGTCAAGATAGGGGGGGCTCGGTTGATCGTTGGGACTCTGGTTCCATCGCTCAGTCGTCGGGTTCAGCTGCGAGGGATGATATTTCTACTCCGTTTGTGTCTCTAGCGGCGGAATCGTTAGCCTTGTTTCACAAGTATGTGCCCGATTCTTGTGTCGTCCCGGAGTTATCGGCGGGGCGGCGGGGCGTCCTATCTTCTAGATCGGGCTCTTCAGCAGTTCAGGGACTGTTTCTCCCTGATCTGCACAAGGAGGAGTTGGTTAACGCCGCAAAAGACTTGTCGTCCTCGACGGGATATCTTAAGCGGCAGGTGAGCAAATACGACTTCGTTCCTCAGGATGCTGAGCCGTATTTGTGCCCTAAGCGGGTTTCTCCAAAACTGGTGGCGGTGGCCAGTCGTTTGGGGAAAAAGTTTGGGACTCGTGGTGCTTTTGATAAAAGTGACAACTTGCTGTTTGATCTTTCTTCTTTGACTGCTTCTGGTCTCCGGATGTCCGTTGTGATGGACATGCTGGTGGAGCTTTTGGCTAGTGCGGACGATCTCCATATCACTGTTGAGGATCGTTCGATCTTGGTGCAGGTCATGAGAGAGGTTTCGGGTATTCTTTTCTCACAGCTTGCGGTGACTTCGCATTCCATCGAGAAGCATCGTCGGGAAGCTGTGCTCACTAGTTTGGGCATTCGACCGCGTCAAATTCCAGGACTGCTTCCGCAGATCCCGGTGGATAGTCCCCACCTTTGTGGAGATAGTTTCTCTACTCTGCTGCAAGCCGAGATTGATGGTGAGAAGCAGGCTCGAGACCTGTCCGTTGCTTTTCGCGATGTCCAAAGGCCGGTTCCTTCCTCCGGACCTCGTAGGACGAGTTCAAAGAGTTCGGGTTATTTTCGTAAGAACGTCGGCCAGTCTAAGGGCCGCCCTCAGGACTGGTACCCGGTCGAGGAGGAATACCGGGATCGTGGTCGTCCTTCGTCTCGAGATTCGTCTTACCGTGATTCTTCTTACCGTGGGGCGTCGTCTCGTGGTTCGACCTCTAAGGGTAGGTCGTCCAGGGGTAGTCGCGGGGGATATTCATCTTCCCGGGCTCCCTTTCGTGGAGGTGGGAAGTCATTCTCTAGATGATGGCTTCCCCCGAGTGCTTGGGTCTCAGGTCGGCGGGCGGCTCCGGGGATTTCTCCCGGCGTGGGAGAAGATCACCAGCGACGCATTTGTTCTGTCGGTGGTGCGAGAAGGGTTCTTCATCGATATTGTGGAACCTCTTCCGAATGGCGTCCTCCGGAGCCGCTCTCCGATCATGTCCCCTCTTTTTCAGAGTCACATTTCCTCCGAAATCGTGTCTCTGTTAGAGAAAGGGGCAATAGAAGAAGTAGACGATCACCCGTTTCTTTGTTTGTCACCGGTGTTCGTAATTCCCAAGCGCTCGGGTTCTTTAAGAATGATTCTCAACATGAAGCGGATCAACCTTCATTTGGGAAAGGTTCATTTCCGGATGGATCATCTGGCAACCATCCTTCCTTCATTGAATCCCGCAGACGTCGCGGTTTCGTTGGATCTTCGCGACGCTTATTTTCATGTGCCGATACATCCGCGGTCGCGGGATCTTTTGGGGTTTGCCTTCCTGGGCAAATTCTACCGTTACAGAGCGCTCCCGTTCGGTTTGCGCCCTGCTCCTCGGATTTTCACGAGAGTCGTGGCGTCGGTCATGGCGTTTCTGAGAAGTCGGGGCCTTCGTCTTTTCGCTTATTTAGACGACTGGCTGTTGGTCGCAAAGTCGGAGACTCTGCTGTTGGATCATATGCAGATTTTGATCAGCACGACTCAAGATCTCGGATTTCTCATAAATTGGGAGAAGTCAGAGTTTGTTCCGACTCGCACGCCGTCTTACCTAGGTGCTCAACTGGACATTCGTCATCAGCTGGCTCGTCCCAGTCTCGACAGGGTCGAGACGATAGTCAGGACTGCTCGGTCTCTGAGATGTGCGCGTCGGGTGAAAGCCGAGCGTTGGCTTCAGTGGCTAGGGTATCTCTCCAGTCTAGTCGACGTTCTTCCAGATTGTCGACTATTGATGAGACCCTTCCAACTTCTTCTGTTGGAGTTTTATCAGCCGAGCGTGAGTTCTCTTTTGACGTGGATCCCCCTGTCGTCCAGAATCAAGGGTCTTCAAGGTCCTTGGCTTCGTCGTTCCTTCCTCCTTCAGGGAAAACCTTTCCGAGTTCCTCTCCCTTCCGTGACCGTCACCACAGACGCGTCGCTGTTGGGTTGGGGGGGTCATTGCCAGGGGTCGATGATTTCAGGAGACTGGAGTCATCTGGACTTTCTACCCCACATCAATGTGTTAGAACTTATGGGAGTGTTTGCTTCGCTTCGTCACTTCCGTGCTCGTCTGGTGGGTCGCTCGGTTCTGATTCTCACGGACAACGTGTCGGTGATGGCGTACATCAACAGACAGGGCGGCACTCATTCTGTGGCTCTGAACGAGTTGGCTTCTCAACTCTGGGCGTGGTGCAAGGGAGCGAGGGTGTTCCCGGTTGCATCACATATCCCAGGCGAAGAGAATATCATAGCGGACTTTCTCTCCAGAGGCAAGTGCCTTCCTTCGGAGTGGACTCTGTCTCCGACTGTCTTCAGGCAACTGGTGAAAGTGTTCGGTGTTCTCGACATCGATCTGTTCGCAACTTCGCTCAACCATCGTCTTCCTCGGTTTTGCTCGAGAGTCCGGGAGCCGGGAGCTTTTGCTCTGGACGCTTTCGCGATCCCGTGGGGGGGGGTGGAGGGCTTATGCCTTTCCCCCGTTCGCATTGATTCCCCGTGTGCTCAGGAAGATCAGGGAAGATCAAGCGATGGTGATTCTCATAGCTCCTTGGTGGCCGGCGAGGTCGTGGTTTCAGGACCTTCTGACCCTCCTGGTGGGGACTCCTTGGTTGTTGCCGTGTCATCCGGATCTGGTGTCGCAACCTCTGTCCGGTATTCTACACCAGCGTCCGGAAATCCTCCATCTGACCGCTTGGCGGTTATCGGGGAGAGGGCTCGTTCGTCAGGTTTCTCCGAACGTGCTGCACAATTTCTAGTCCAGAGTAGACGAGAGTCTACCAGGACGGTTTACAACTCCAGGTTAGATGCGTTTCACACTTGGTGTGAGGAGGTGGGCGTCGCCCCTAGAGAGGCGTCTTTACCTTCTATTGCTGACTTTCTGATCTCTTTGTATGACAAGGGGAGAGCTCTGTCGACGATTCGAGGCTATCGGTCGGCTATAGCTGCTGTTCATTCGGGGTTTGCCGATGGTACTTCGGTTTCTTCTGCTCCTCAGCTAGCGGCTCTTTTGAAGTCTTTCTACCTTAAGAGACCCTCCTTCAGACCTCTGACGCCAGCGTGGAGTTTACCCAAGGTTTTGGAGGCTTTGGTACGCCCTCCCTTCGAACCGCTGTGTTCTGCGACGCTTCTACATACTACGATCAAGACGGTTTTTCTCATGGCAATCGCTTCTGGTCAGCGTAGGAGCTCACTTCATGCCCTTTCGGTTGCTCCTGGGCATATCCGCTGGGAAGGACGTGGGGTTCGTTTGATCCCCAAGGCTTCTTTTATTGCTAAGAATCAGTCTGACACGTCAGATTCGGTGGAAGTGGTGCTCCATCCCTTGTCGGATTTTTCTTCGGTCTCTGGGGACAAACTGTGGTGTCCCGTTCGCGCCCTCAAATGGTATCTTCACAAGACGAAGCCTTTTCGCAAATCGGATCAGCTCTTTCTGGTTTCTCGGGAGCCACATTCGGCGGCATCTCGGGATACGATCTCCAGGTGGTTAGTCTTGGCTATCAAGGCTGCGGGTCCTGAGGCTTTGACGCCTGGCAGGACTCCTCGTGCTCATGATACTCGCAGTGTCAGTACGTCTTGGGCTCTTTTCAACGGAGTTTCAGTTCGGGATATCTGTAAAGCAGCTTTTTGGAAGTCTCCAAGTTCTTTTACTGCTTTTTACCTCAAAGATGTGCCCGCGGGCGAACAAGCCTTTGCGGTCGCTTCTCTGAAGGCGGCTTCGTCGTCTATTTCTCATTAACTTGATGTGTTTGCTTGGTTTTTACCACCCGGCATTAATCTGTGCTGGTCTTTAGCAAAGTAGAATAGGTAGATACGTTGATTTATTGATGTAAATCATGAAAATCAGTATTGATTTTATTATTTACGATATAAATCTACGTATCTACCTATTTTCCCTCCCTCCATCCCCAGCGCCTTTACCAAGGGGTGTTTTAGGGAACTCGTGATAAGAGGAAGAGGTTACGTTGGCAGCGCTCGGACGCAAGGGTCACGGAGGGCGCTATTGGGCGGGGGGGTATGAGCAATTTGGCGATGTGTTTTAAGTTTCGGTGATGCAATGTTGAGGTGCAACAATAGCAAAGTAGAATAGGTAGATACGTAGATTTATATCGTAAATAATAAAATCAATACTGATTTTCATGATTTCTGGTAAATCTGTATATTAACATTGGTGGCACGGTGCCAACCAACAGTTCATGTTCACTTGGGGATAGCTAGCCTAGGTGCGAAAGATCAGCACACACAAGGGGAGTGACAGGTGAGGCGATTCAAACATGCATAGACCGATGCAAATATTGACTATTATTTTCGTGAGATGATAAGAGTACACTGGAGCTCTTTGTCATCTGAAGATTGAACATCCTGGGAGCGTTCAAAGATAAGGATGTTTGCTGGATCAAAGTGCATATATATGAAAGACTATTTTGATGAAGTACCTTTTAGTAAGATCAATGTTTTTTAGATGAATTCAATTTTTTTTTTACCAACACTTTGTATTACCTTTAATGCTCATTTAGAAATGTTTTTAGAAATGTAGCCCCACCTACATGGTATCATTATCCAATTTCAACTATTTTAGACTATTTTACTTAAAACTTAAAGCCCCACTGTCCTACTTGTAGCTACTTGCTCCCTTTATATAGAAAATTCCCCAATCGGTGTCTGTTGGTCCCCTATTATCCTCTTTTTCTTATGTTAGTTGAGAGCTGATTTAATGAGATAGCCACCTGTCAGTGACCTCGCTGTGTGGTCTAATCCCTTCTGGCCCAGTAGTATTGACCGTCTGTAATTCTCATTTAGAAATGTTTTTAGAAATATAGCTCCACCCACAAAGTATTATTGTCCAATTTCAACTATTAGACTATAGACTATTTTACTTAAAACTTAAAGGCTGGCTGTACTAGTTTCGCGGGGAGGAAAAGAGGATCATGGGGGACCAATAGTCATTGATTAGGCATTGTTTTTCTATATAGAGGGAGCAAGTAGCTACAAGTAGTACAGTGGGGCTTTAAAAGGAACTGATAAATGCTATTTTACTTCAGTGCAATGCAGATTAATTCTGCTGTGTGATCCATATATGAGGACTTACAAAATGCTTCCTTTCATTTTTGCTCTTGCACGATGGTGAGATAAATGTTTGTTTTTGTCATAATTCCATTCATTTTTGTGATCTCTTGTAAAATATTGGCACAAAGGTCCCTAAATTCACAATGATTATCCTTTCATTAGAGCGTGGGAATGAGATTCTGCCACAAAATATATTTTTTAATAGAAGGCATATCAAAGATCAGGAGGGGGAACCCCCAGTGACATCATTGTCTGTGGGGAATCCCGAATGACATCATCCTCCCAGGGTTCAAAGTGTATGGACTGGGAAGGATCATAATAGGAGGGGTCGACAAGAGTACATACACTGTCTCGAGTATTAGCCTACTTTTTGAGTCTCTTAGCCCCATAACCTTCCTTTTATGTAATTTGTTTTCATGGATACGTAGAGTACACATACCCAGTAGCCCATATTCTACTAATTCAAACCTGACACTGGGCTGTTTTAAGTCGAGTTTAAAGGTACTATGTCCCTTTTGCAGCCAACCTCAAATGCTGTAGAACTTTGCAGGAATTATGAATATGTCATGTATGTCCTATCTGTGAAATTTAAACGTTAGCAGTGTCCTCATATTTAAATTATGCAAGGAAACCCGTTTACTTGCTAGACTTCACTTTCAGACACTATTGAGTGACTGACTGGCTTTTTTTCTTCTTTGGTAATAACATACATGAAAAGAGTTGTAAAGGGTACATGAGCATTTGTCTACATCAATAACCCACTTCTTGTGATGGCCAAGATTAAACTGATTGAATCTTTGCGCAGCATAAAACGTATGACCATTCGGTACAATTGTCTGAAAATCAAGACTATTACTTTTGGGCTCTATAGCCCTAAAGTCGATTTGACAACTAATAGTCGTTATTTTCCCACTTGAAGACATTTTCAAGCCCCACCTTTTTTAGGGAAGTTCTAAATTAGTATTATCTTTCAAATGCAGTTCCAATTTAACTTTTTCATTTTTTGGCCTGCAAATGGGACATAGTACCTTTAACAAGAGGAAGTTAGTCTGAGGTCTAAATATTGATATTCCCTTTAGAACTGTGATCTTAGACCCAGGTTCAGGTTTAAGTGATGAGGGAATATATGACAAATAAATTATTGATAATGTTAGGTCATCGAATACCACAAAAATGTTTGTTTCTTTTTGTAACTTTGTGATGTTCCATAGAAGTAAATAGTTATGAGAGATGAGAAAATAGAACATTTAAGGTAAAGTTCTCTTGTTGAGAATGTAATGAGATGTAATTCTAATTTTACCAAAAATTGACTTGGTTTCAAACTTCCCTCAGATATGGACCTGCTGTTTATATTGAAGCTGAATTTTCAAGATTTCTATTTATAGAAATTCCATGATCCTAATAAGCTTGTCGATCATACCTCCCAGAGCTGAGGAATGCTCTGGCCTCTATAAAAAGAGGGGACCATGACAAATATTCAGGTTGAATAGAAGAGGAACATATGGGACTAGGGGTGACTCTAGAACACAATACATAATACCTTGTTTTTCATTAACTCCTTCCTCGTATAATTTATAAAACATTGGGGATTAGGGGAATTTTCCCACAGATTCCATATTTCAGAAAATTTAGAATCTGTTGTTCCCCATCCATGAACTGTTTCCTTGTTTGTATACTATTCTAAACATTAGGGGTTACTGGAAATTTTCCCAAAGATTCCATTTCTTCCCCATTCATAATGACACTGCAATTTAACAAGTACAGTGACATTAAACTTTGATGCAGTTCCTTCTTGATCCATATCGTCCTTGTTTTCACGAAGTGACGGTAGTGAGGAAAATCGTCACACAAAATGAATGCAATTTTTTTTCACTACCGTCACTTCGTGAAAACAGCGACGATATGATGCCAAGCTAGGGCCAAACGGTGCAGAAAAGAGGATCAAGGCATGCCTCCAAAAGGGGAAGTCAGCTGTAATCTACCCCCTTCCAATCCCTTGTTGTTTTTTAAAGCCAGAGGTTCCTTAATCAGCATGTCACATCGTATTTATAATCTGTTGTATTTGTTTTGAGGCATTTTGTTATGTAGCGGATCCTTTGTTGTGCTGTCATTGTCAAGATGACAAAATAGTAAATAACATTGGATGGGTCCCATGATACGTCTATTATTTGCTATCCTGGGAGATAAATGGCCCTGTAAATATGCTCAGTAGTGGGGAACAGATAAGGAATGGTTTAATGGCAAAACTGGAGTCTGTGAAGTGAAGGATTAATGTCTGAGCAGTGATTATTAGTCCACTGTGCAGATTTAAAAAAGGGATTTGTACTTCCTCCTTTTAGTCTCATTTATACAAGGAACAGTTAACAGCTTTAACATTTATTTAAAAAACAACTACAAAATGCCTCAGCAAAATTTAATGACAAGAACGTCATTTCAGGACCTTTTTATTAAACTCAAGAGTTTCCTTTGTTTTGTGCAGATACTACTTTTCAAACCCCACTTGCCATTAATTGTACACATAAAATATTTTGTTATTTTGCTGTAGAAAGAGTTTAAGTTAGCTTTATACCACATCATGATTCAGTGATGCTTTAGAATACAAAAACATGACTTTCATCCACCTTTTGCTTTTGCTGTAAATTCTAGTCTAAAAGTCCTTGGCAGCTGAAAGGTGTTATTATAATATTGTCTTGTTATTATGCCTAGACTTGGAAATGTAAAATAGAAAATGTTAAACTTTTATATGAAAGTATCATAAACAAGTGCCACTTTGTAGGCCAGATAAGTAGGCATACAAAGAAAATTTATCATTTTTATTTTATTTTATTTACAAGAAGGCTTTTATTATTTTGTAATTAATTGAGAAAGACGATAGTTTCCCTTTTGTCAATTATGCTATGCATTGTAAAATATCCCTTTGCCGATAATTCCCTTGCATTACATGTACTAACATTTTCAATTTATTTATCTATGATGCATTACATTCCAGCATCTTTTTCCCCTAAAATACCAGAAAATGTAATTACCGGTATGTATCAAAAAAGGTCTTTAACTTTTTATTGAGTTGAAATGACATGAATTAATGTAGTGTTCTTTGATTTGATTTCTTTATGCAGGAGCCAAGTCAGAATGCAGGTGACGTGAAGTTCCGAGCTTTTGATTATGTCAAAGTTCAAATCAGTATGAAGGCTACCAGTATACAACACCAGAAGCTTAGGTTACAGCTGGTGCATCCAGAGGTAGGTTCTGTCCTCATTGCATTTCATTTCCAATTAAATTATCATACTTGGTCATGTATGTTTTAATTTTCTTACCGTTTTCCTCCTCCCTCCCCTTTTTTGGAGGTCTGGGACTTCCTCATTTACTCTCTCATTCTTCTCCCATGTTCCCTTTTTGGGGTATTTTAATCTCCTTCTCCCCTCATATCCTCCACTGTTCCTCTTCCTCTGCCTACTCCTCTTCATCTACCTCACCTCTTCTCCTTTTCTCTCATTCTCTTCATTCCATAACCCTCCCTCTTTATCTTCCCCTCATCCTCCTCATCTTCCCACCTTCCTCCTCATCCATTCTCTCTACCTCCCTCTCTTCATCACGTTTTGCCTTCCCTCTTCCCTCCCCTCCCCTCTTCTCTCCCCCTCTACCCTCCCCTCCCCCTCTACCCTCCCCTCCCCCTCTACCCTCCCCTCCCCCTCTACCCTCCCCTCCCCCTCTTCCCTTCCCTCCCCCTCTTCCCTTCCCTCCCCCTCTTCCCTCCCCCTCTACCCTCCCCTCCCCCTCTACCCTCCCCTCCCCCTCTTCCCTTCCCTCCCCCTCTTCCCTCACCTCCCCCTCTACCCTCACCTCCCCCTTTACCCTCCCCTCCCCCTCTACCCTCCCCTCCCCTCTACCCTCCCCCTCTACCCTCCCCCTCTACCCTCCCCTCCCCCTCTACCCTCCCCTCCCCCTCTTCCCTCCCCTCCCCCTCTTCCCTCCCCTCCCCCTCTTCCCTCCCCTCCCCCTCTTCCCTCCCCTCCCCCTCTTCCCTCCCCTCCCCCTCTTCCCTCCCCTCCCCCTCTTCCCTCCCCTCCCCCTCTTCCCTCCCCTCCCCTCCCCCTCTTCCCTCTCCTCCCCCTCTTCCCTCTCCTCCCCCTCTTCCCTCTCCTCCCCCTCTTCCCTCTCCTCCCCCTCTACCCTCCCCCTCTACCCTCCCCTCCCCCTCTACCCTCCCCCTCTACCCTCCCCTCCCCCTCTACCCTCCCCTCCCCCTCTACCCTCCCCTCCCCCTCTACCCTCCCCCTCTACCCTCCCCTCCCCCTCTACCCTCCCCTCCCCCTCTTCCCTCCCCTCCCCCTCTTCCCTCCCCTCCCCCTCTTCCCTCCCCTCCCCTCCCCTCCCCTCCCCCTCTTCCCTCCCCTCCCCTCCCCTCCCCCTCTTCCCTCTCCTCCCCCTCTTCCCTCTCCTCCCCCTCTTCCCTCTCCTCCCCCTCTTCCCTCTCCTCCCCCTCTTCCCTCTCCTCCCCCTCTTCCCTCTTCCCTCCCCCTCTTCTTTCCAATTCTTTTCTACTTATCCCCTCTCTACTCCTTCCTTCTCCTCTCTCTTCCTTCTTCTCTCTCTTCCTCACCACTTCATCCTCTTTTCTCTCCTCCTCCTCCCTTGTGACCACTCCTCTCTTGCCTGACCCGTTTCTTCTCCCCCATGCATGCATCTTTTGTTCCCATCTGAGGCTGATAATGATAATTGAAATCTACTTTATTCCACGACTGGTGCACTGATACATATCTCTAATTTGTTTTTTCCTCCTAATTACTCACATATCTAGCAATGATAACATTTGTAAAGGCACTTATCTACTGAAAGGGAAACTGGAGTTTTAATGCTATTAACAACATAACGACGTTCCGTTTAGAAAATTATGCCCCACTGTAATGAGTTTTTCCTCCATGTAATGCTGTCATGCTCAGCTGATTGCCAGAGCTGTCTGGGGGTGCAGACAAGAGAACGATATAACATCTAGGTTATGGTAGCTAGACACACGTGGCATGAGTCACACCGTGTCTGCATAACACATTCATGAATGCCTCATGCACAGCAAAGATGTAGACGAGGTTTAACAAAGGACTTGTACAATGTATCAAAAGCCTTCTGGACTTGAGTCAGCAGATCTCGTCAGCTAGCCAATAAAACATTTTCTCTGTCTTCATCATTTAGCCACTTTCAAGATCAGTCTTTGATTTGTACATATTGTATAAATAAAAAATATGTGCTTGAACATTGTGTTGAAAATTGTCCATTTTAGCAACAACTCATACAATGTACTATAATGATGCCTAGGAAGAAAAATTCTATACTATAGCAGCTAAAAGATGAAGTTAGGAAGCTGGTCATGTGATTGCATTCTCAAAGAAATTCCCTAGAGCCTGCTGAAGAAAAGTCAATCGTGTACTGCACAAGAATGATTGTGTATTTTAACCACATAGAATCATTAAAAGTTGAATCAACAAATTGACCAAATCTTGCTGAAAATCACTTAGACCTACATGTACATATACTGGTAGATTGAAAAGAGCTATATATATGGGACTACACTTACATGTTGCATCACCAATTTGTGTATAAATATTTACAGTTATATTTGAATATGACAGTACTTTAAATATTTCAAAAGTAATGTTCATGCACACAAACAAACAAAAATTGAACAAAAGCCTTTTTTTTTTAAAATTTACTTTTACCGGAACCAAGCCTTCTCATTGATGACTTGTGTCTTTAAATATGCAGAGATTTAAAACATGAGTAGTTCATGTAAATTATTATCAGAGGCCACATACCTAGCCAATATGTATTGGAATTATGGAGAGCCTTCATTTTATTAATCTATATTTCATTCGTTCATTTTTGCAACAATCTCTTGTATTTAACTACAAATTTTTCCATTAAAAAAAACATACCAAACCAAAGTGTGTTTATCATTTATTAAAATGCAGAGTTAGAATGGAACAAATAAATAAAATACAGTCTGAATCAAAAAGTGTAATAATTAACATTAGGCCTTTATAGATTATTTTGACATTTAATCAGCAGCTTGCCAACCAGTATTTATTAAAAGAGGTTCCCAAAGCATAATTATGAACCCATGCAGTGCACCATTTCCACTCCTTCTGTATTCTATTGTGTAAAGCACGCAATTATGCCTACCGGTATGTGTTTTGCATTATACCAACAAGTTTAATCATTATTTATCATTATTATAATACCTCTTCCTATCCCAAAGTATGCATAATGTGAATTTGATGAACATACACGCCCTCATATGCTTTATACTAATGGGACGGCCATCGTGTCGGTGAAGCCAGAGGCATTCTCATGTGTTAGAAGCTAGAGCCACCTTTCTCTGTACCTCTCTTTATTAGCATGAGAAAGTGCCTCATCTCCCCATTTAGGAATATTTTTGTCCTGCACGAGATGAGAAAGAACTTTCTCCACGAGAGCATGGCTTACGATACGATGTAGTCTTCATCCATGTAGTGCGTGCTCAGAGTTTGTGGTATGTTTTTGCTTTTAGTTTGTATTTAGGTATGCATTTGAAAATGGGATAGACAAGGTAGACAAAATAAAGCGGCTCTGTGCTCAGCTGCGATTTTCAAATTCAAATTCAAATTAGGTTTTATTCAATTTCGTCAAAAAGTCCAAAGACTAAAAATGCGAGTTTACATCATACATACAATTATATAAAAAGCATCAATTTTTTAAGCATTTATTGTTACTAAGTCTCTATATTTCATGCATTTATTCAAAGGGTGGCTCCACTCTTTTTAAATTGGTTATCTTATGAAAAAAAATGTTTTCCACTTATTATTTGAGATTGGTTATCTGTTGGAAGGAAATCATTTTCAAGTTTTCATTCCCATTATCTTTTAGGGATTTCTGCCTCTCTCTCTCTCTCTCTCTCTCTCTATCTCTCTCTCTCTCTCTCTATCTCTCTCTCTCTCTCTCTATCTCTCTCTCTCTCTCTCTATCTCTCCCTCTCTCTCTCTCTCTCTCTCTCTCTCTCTCTCTGCATCGTCATCTCTCATTCTCTTTCTCTTTCTCATTCCTGCCCTTCCCTCCTTCACTCTCCCCCTTCACCAGGGTCCACCCCCTCTCTCTCTCTATCTTTTGTTTCTTTATTTATGTCTGCCTCTGCATCTTCATTTCTCTCCTGCCCCTTCCCTCCTTCCATATCCCCCTTCAACAGGGCTCCCCCTCTCTCTTTCTTTCTCTCTCTCTCTCTCTCTCTCTCTCCCACTCCCACTCTCCCTCTCCCACTCCCACTCCCTTCTTTATCTCTCAATTTGACATATTCGTATCAATGGCATTGTTCACTCTCTTTCTCCCCCAAAAAATCTAAAGAGCACTCCTTAATAGCTGGATTCTGTAATTGCCTTGTTTTGAAATCCAGGGCAAATCGTGAAGGGGGGGGGGGGGGGGGCTGCACCACTAAAAATTTGAAGGAACTCCCATAGAATACACGTTAAGGTCTTTTACATGCACCTCCCGGGCTGTATTATTCAGCCAACTCCCAGGATAATTTGTGTAACATTTTATGATGCGGAGGCGCGTGTCCGCTCAACTTTTTTCTCAAAATCCCAGATCCGTCATTGAGTTTTTAATGCAAGACCTGAATTTCCAGGTTTCCTGAAAACACAATGAAATGTATTCACTATTGATCCTATTGAAGCTAGGCATATGTCATCGAGTACTTTTGCCATTACCAGCAAGAGTGTATAGGATGGGTACTTACGCTTTATGCCATGTTACGTACAAGGATTACTTTTGTATTATTCAGCATGTGCTCCAAGCCAACAATTGTCTGTACAATCGGCAAGGAGAAACATGGCTTGTAATGTCTGGAAAGCAGGTGTTGTGTTTGTATGTCAGTAAAAGGAAACTCAATCCTCCGATGGAGTAAGTGCAGAGATGAACATAGATATGGAATATGGAATTAATTGCCAATCTCTTAATGTGTTCGAATGTGATTTTTTTTGTCTGTGAGATTATTATTTCTTTCTACAGACCTTGCCAACATTTTATATCCATGAATCAACACTGCTTGAAATAATGGTGGCCTATAATAAAACCAAAATACTATATTTTAAATGTTCACAAATTTTATGAGTGGAATAAATTTTTGGAATTTTCATTCTGCAAAATGATCGAATCATAACTGCCAGCACATTTGTTTCCTCTTCATTACAAGTTGTGACAGTTTCATGTTGTGAAAATTGCTTTTATTGTCAAACTGTAAAAGATTCATGTGAAAAAAATTAATAATTTTGCAGTACACTTTCTATCATAAATCACATTTCTTTATTACAAATCTTGGACTCTGATTTTTTTTTTTAACTTCAAACTACCTTCCAGGTAAAAACGTCACCAGTATCTCTATAAAATTGTCATTTATCAGAGCTAATGGGTATAAATCATGTTTTATTTATCAACAAACACGAAATAGGAGACATTTGTAGTAGGCGTGGGTTGGAGGGGGGGGGATGTCTTTCCAACCATTCCAGCCATTCAATCATTACACAGAAGTAATAGGGAAAACTAGACTGATGAAAATGGTTCTGTTGACACAATTTCAAGTATTCCCAGTAATAAATCAGTAATAAAAATGACAGATGAGGCATGCACAGGTAGTGTGAGGCTCATAATAGTGTGAATAACAGCTGTTGTTTAATATTGCGACTGTAATTCAAAAGCATTCTTGCGTAATAATTTGGTGTGTAAAAATATCAGTTTTGCTTTGGTGAGCTTGAATTTGGTTGACGATGCCAGTGTTGGTTGATTTCTTTTGAGATTTTATTCATTGTGTATTTGTGTTTGTGAGAAAAAATGCATTATGAATTTCAGCCAGAGGATGACGTGGGTTTTTTTCCTTTCTGAAAGGGTCTGTCATATTGAATTATTTCTTGATACAGTTTTCCATTTGATATTGTGAGCCCCATTATCAGTATCTGTATCAGTCATATAATAGTCCTTGATTACACCATGGTCATTAGACAAACAAAAAGAAATACAATCTCACAAATAGTATATCAATATTTTCAACACATCCATAATATTCTAATACCGTATATATACAGGTAGTATCTGTCTTTGGTGTGTGTCGTATTGAATCTCTTTTATAGACTTCATGGGGGGGGGGGGGAGGGGTGCTTGCTTTTATCCCAGGTATGATTTATTCTTTAGTTGTTTGAAAAAAGGCTTAAAATCTTTCTCTCTCTCTCTCTCTCTCTCTCTCTCTCTCTCTGTCTCCCAGTTATACCAGTGTATCCTTATTTTGCCACCACTTTTGCCCTTTTCATCATATAATTAAATAAAATGAGCAGTTAATTTCAATATTTTTGTGGTCAGGATTTAGTTTGGGAATATCATCCTCAATATCCTGTATAGTTTTAGCATGGACCCTGGTTTCAGTCAATTAATGCCTCTTCTACAAATATCTAGGTTCAGGATTAGGGCTTGTGATTTGGTGTTAGCTTTAAAGTGTTGGGTTTTTGGCTGGATGTTATACAATCTCCTGTGAGACAAGCCATCAAAGGCTTGGCCATAAGCTTTGAGTAGGGAACCTGACTTGTTACTATTCAATGATCGTATACTAGTCTGAGTAAAAAATTGGGTTCAATTATAAAGCCATGCTCAGCGTGAGTGGAAAGGGATTCCATCCTTGTCAGATGGTCGGGGAAACTAGGGATGACTGCATGGCATGACTGCATGGCATGGTGTCCAGTATACAAAGGGGGACACGAAGATCACTTTAGTTCAGGTTTAATAATGATGATAAATGACATAGGCTCTATACAGAATTAAATTACTTTTCACAGTAGAGGGTTGAAGCATGGAGTAGGTCCATGGTTGAAGCCTCCTTTATTAGCCTTCTTTATTAGCCCCTTTCAGACTAGCAAACATCATTGTATAGTATGAAAACTATATTGTTATGGAAACATACATGGGAATTGGGAATGGTGAGTGATTTAGCTCAGGTAAGCTGTAAAAGAGCTCTGATAAAAAAATATAAAAAAATACTTTAAAGATGAAGTTGAGTTCTGGTCATGTGATTGCAATGTGAAAGAAACGGTGTGGAATCGACCAGAAAAGGTTGATCATCTAGAATATAAGAATTTGTGTGTATTGCAAGGTTCTGGAATCATCAAAATGATAAGAAATTTGGCCAAGTCTTGGTAAAGTTACAAACACTGTACACAGAAAGATGTATATGGGACTACACGAACATGTGGCATAAAAATCCTACCCTGGAGTTTTACGATGTTACATGACATATTTAGAATATGAAAGCATTTGAAAAGCAATGCTTTTCAGGGAACATGTCTTATCTGATGTTCTTCCACACTCGCAAAATAAGAATGATAACGCTCACAAATTATTTTTCACCTCTTCCCAGAACTCAACCTTCTCTTTAACATCATTGTGAGTAAATCACACTTATACCACACCAAATCCTAAGAGAGCTCCCATGAACATATAATTATCTTTGTCTAGTCTGGAGGTTGAAAAAATAAATGATGTATTGTGAAACGGATGTTTGAGCATCACTTTGAATGAAATCTTGATAAAGATTCAGGTTCCGCTGCTAAATGTAAACACCATATATAATGTATGAAAACTGGCCAGATCTTTTACACATGAGGCCTGTCTTCACTATCTCGAGATTGCCAAATATCTTGCCAAATATCCAGCTATTTGAACTATCCCGATCGCAAACTATCCAGCTAATTTGCGTCTTCATCAGACCGAAGTAGCAGTTAGAAGGATATTTGGTCAGGATTGTCATCCCAAGATATCTTGGGATAGTTTGCAAAATATCCCACTATTTGGCAAAATATCCAGCTATTTGTCCCGTTCGTCTTCACTAGACCGAAGATCCGCAATACGCGCTAACGCTGAGCAAAATATCTCGAGCTAATTTCTCAAGCTCGAGTTTCAAGTTTCAAGGTCAAATCTCAAGCTGATGAAGACGCCATTTGTAACTTTGGGATTATTTCCCAAATCAGGAATAGCGGGCTATTTGGCAATCTCGAGATGATGATGACACGCCTATGGAGATGTCCCACATTGTTCATTGTAGACTAATCACTGCCACAGTCATAGCTCTTCTTTGCCCTTATAAAAAGAATACTTCCTCCTGAGTATCATAGAATGAACCATCGGTGGGTGCATAAAATAATGATGATTACATAACTTTCATAGGCACCTATCCAGTATTTGTCTCGGTGGGATTTGATTCAATTTTGGTACAAATGACCTTTATCTGCTTATATGCACAGATTGTGTCTAAGAACTGTCTTATTGCTGCAGTTAGTAGTCCATTATGAATAAATTTTGAGTTTTAGGATTACCCTAACTTTTCTCTGTTTCCATCTTGTAACAAAATGTCTCATGCGCTACACAAAATCAGAATATATTATTAAACACAGCATACAGAACATACCCATGTTAATTGTGATGTTAATTTCCAATGAACAAGTTGATTATTTCTATCATACACTGAAATTAGCCTTTACAATAAGTAATATAGTTAAATGCTTCCAGCTACATTATGCAATCCATCAAATGAAATGCAACCCATGGTTTTGATTATGTCGAACTAGAAGCAAAATGCGGTACAAGCATCACTTCATTTTCTTAATGAGAAACGTATCTCTAGGGACGAGAATATGAAATGTCAATGATTTATCAGTCTGCTTGGCAAAGTAATTGCGCATATAGGTTCATAATGGAGTCGACTATTTCTTTATAGCAAGGTTTTTTTTAATTTTTGTTTGTTTCACAAGTGCGCCTTAAGCATTTTATTTCAAGTAGATTCGATGTCTTGAAAATCTCATATATTGTTAGTATGGTAGCATGGACATGGTAGTGGTATTAGTAAAGGTCTGTCATCAAATACAGGCCACCATTATGGTAAAATGTCAGTCAATTACTGTAGAATCATCTTTTGTGTGGGTTACTCTTTACAATTTTTTATTTTTTTTAATCAATATGCATATATTGTCTTTTCAGAGCCTAAAAGGCATTGGCTCTGTGTTGAAATATGGGAGTTAACGCCCTTCTGTCTCCAACCAAATGATAAACACATACTGTATCTTACACTTACGTTAATGATGGCACAATATGGTAGACATTGTTACCAATTAAATACCTATGACATTTATGTGCATTGTTTGTTGAGGGCCAGAGAGGGGGGAGGGGGGAGTGGGTAACACTAGTTTGCTGAATATTGTCTTGGATATGATTTGATGGAGGTGTAAACACAATTTTCCATAGACTCCAGGGTATTAATATTCTCAAGCATACATTAGCATATAATGGATAAACGGCTTCAGATCTTGTGGCATCTCTTGGCTCTCAATTATTAAATGCCAGCCCATCCTATATATATACACTGACAAAGTGACAGATGAGAGTGGAGTGGTGGGGATAGCAATTGCTCATTTACTAATAAGATATGCAGCCATCATGTGTGAGCTACAGGCAAACAGCATTGACAGAACAAATCAGCCGTAAGAACTTTGATTTAAATCAGCAATATTGACATTTTCAGGAAGATGATATTGGCATTTTTTCTAGGAGGAAATGAAAATTCCAATGTTCATTGTAAATTAGATTTCACCTTTTCTCTGCTTTCTCACTATCTTGTTTGCTCTCTAACACCTCCCTCCCCCTCCCTCCCTTGCATTACTTGCATAAATCGCACGAGCATGAATTCTCCCTAAATCATATCAATTTTTTGACCAAACTATGCAAAACATGTGTTATTATTAAACACTTCCTAAGACGAGTTTTGCATAAGTTGAAATATTTTTTGCAGAGTTAACTGTATTTATTTCCTGCTTAATTTTTTTCTCTTTTGAAATGTTGTAGGCCATTGGGGAGAATTGGTCCTAGTACTAGTAGCCGACATTGGGATGTACAACAAAATATGGGACTTTTCAATACCGTATTTGTTATTACCATTTTTTTTTCTTCATTAACCCCATTAAACCAAATTTCATGATAAGCCCTTGAAAGCTCAGCATACTGCCCGTTACTGGATTATTTTTTTGTATAAAGCACAATTTTGTACGTTAAAGCTTATTTACCTTATCGTTCGTTCATTTGTTCGCTCGTGTGGTTGCCAACATCTGTAAAGATGGGTCATAGAGGGAGGTTGCTTGAAGTAGGATGGTATTAAAGGTAAAGACCAGTATTGGAAACGCCCCAATTTCAAAAAATGAAATGGAAGCTCTTATTACCAATCATGTGAAAGAATATGTTTTGACTAATATTGATGATAAAAATTTTGCCGGGAAACCGCCTACTTATTGATATATTTGGTAAATTAGTTTATCTACATGGTCTGTGAGAGATAAACGCATGTGTCGCGTACGTGTGCGTATAGTCCCATATACATCTTTCTGTGTACAGTGCTTGTAACTTTACGAAGACTGGGCCAAATTTCTTATCATTTTGATGATTCCAGAACCTTGCAGTACACCTTAATACTTATATGCTAGATGATCAACCTTTTCTGATCGATTCCACAACGTTTCTTTCACAATGCAATCGCATGACCATAACTGGTCTTTATCTTTTACGAAATTCGAATGAGTATGGCATTGGTTAGGTTGCATTCCATTCTGGTGAGGTAGTTTCTTTGTATGCAGAGCAGCTAGACACAACATTCCCTGATAAAAGCATGTATGCCTGTGACCTCAGGGGTCGCAAAACAACACTCTTGAGGTCAGTGTGTGACCCTGCCAGCTGACTTGTCTTGAAAAACAGACTTTATCTGTATCTGTTATCTTGTGGATTTTCTCAGACACCAAAAGAAAATATTAGAGAATACCATTTTACAGAATATAAGCATAATACTAATAGAACCCTATGATATACTCGTAGTGTTGGAATAGTGTATAAAAAAAAGCCTGAACGGCTAGTCTTTTTAATACAGAGTTTTATATCTACTTTGTACAAACTTAGGATACATTGTAATACTTGTAAATGTGTCTCCTTTTTGTTTGTACTCATACCCCGCGAGGGGGTCAATAGAATTAATAAATACTGTACTCTATTAAACTATCTGAAGTCTCTTTAGAATTAGAAATAACTGATATGTAGTTATTATTCTCAAATTGAATATTTCACGAAATTCATGCACAAAATGTATTCACTGCTCACTGTCATACAGTTGAAGAACAAAGTGTGTCTCAGGCTCAGGCTCTAAACAGTCTGTAAGTGAAGACTACCCTAAGTATGCTGGGAAACCTTGAAATTGAATTTGAAATGTACCAGACTTTGAAAGATGCCCTTTGTTAGCAAGCAGAACCTAGCTAGCTGGTCCAAACTTTCCATGCTGGTATGTCCCGTTGCTCCTGGCACACAGTCAAATTCTGTGGAGTCTTGGCTTTTTCCATGCAATGCAGGCTTTGATTCCACTGTTTGAATTCTCATGCATAAATTTTGTCATCAAAAATCATTTATTATTCATGTTTATTGATGATTATTTAAATTCTGGTTTTAAAATGTTATAGTATTGAACTATAATAACTTGTAAAATGTGAAAAAACAGTTCATTTCTACTACTAGTCACTGCAAAGAAGTATAATTTACCATGAATGCTCTGAGACAATGACTTATTTAATCACCTTTTTATTTTCATGCAAAAAAGTGTAAGATATTCCTTTTAACAGTTCTTGGTAACTGCAGAAAAAGAAAACATTGATGGTCTCCTATTTTTGTTCTTCTTTTGTTTCCTTGTAGGTTCCTGGATTCAGTGTTCCTGCGGTAGAAGAAACACCAGGACAAGATGACAAACAGGATGAACCTCCCGCAAAGAAAGCAAGATCCAAGTCCAAGTAATAAAACAAAGCCATTGGAAACGGATAACCCGCATCCTGCCATAGGCTTACCAGGATTTGAGGAAGCTAGCCGTGTTGTTCATGGTGCTGTAAAACCAGAGAGTCTGTGACTTTAAACTTTAGTAACTTTCAACTTAAGTAACCACAGCCATTCGTGCCGCAACAATGATTTCATTTGCGAATTGCAAAAATCACTGTTGTATCATTTGTGCTTAGTCTGTGACTTTCAACTTTAGTAACTTTCAACTTAAGTAACTACAGCCATTCGTGCCGCAACAATGATTTCCGAATTGCAGAAATCACTGTTGTATCACTTGTGCTTAAATTATCTCAATACCGGACATAACTTTTGCGATGCTGAAGCACTCGCTTGACAGTTTTTTTATGCACATGCATCGAAGGAGTGCAAGTATAGTCTCACAGATATTATCATTGTGCGCCCAGCGACCTCAATGAGATGATAAACTTATTGATGGAGACTCATTTTCATTAATCGTTGATGTCAGACCTGTCAGAATTTTTCAACACTTTTCTACATAAACACCATCGGAGTGATTTAGGAACGATTTTAATCATTTTCACTCATGGTATTGTTGAGGTATTTCTGACCAGCCCTTGAGGAGTGAAATAGATTCATAACATACACTGTACGTAGGGTCAACTCCATTATATACCCTATCACATGGATAGTTTAAAACTTTTTAATCGTTAAGAAGCTTGATTCTCATTGGTTTAAACTAGTTAACTTGCATCAATTAATATCACATTGTGACTCCAGGCTTCATAGAGTATACTTTTTATCCCATATTTTCTTTGATAATAAGTTTATTTTTAAACCTTATCAATAATCAGGCAATCATGTTCCTTGAGGCAGTTTTTAACCTTAATAAATATGAACTGTCGTTTTAATCTGTGTTTTTATAGAGTACCGTGAGTGACATGCCAAACTAAGATTGTATTATTTTTTTTATAACCAAAAATGTTGTGGCAAATTGTAGCTGTTATTAGAATTCCATCATAATTTTATCATATATTGTAAGTAATTTCATTGTTTTTCCAAATTTTTTAATAATTTTTTTTCTTCTTCTGGTCAAAGGATGAAACAAGGACCAAGATCCAATTTCACCAAGGCCTTCAACTATTGCTCTCTTTTTTTACAAGATGCTAAGCATGTATTCATGAGACATGCTCATATGAAAATGCAATAGACCAATTTACATATGCATTAACATTATAATGCTGCATGTTCATGTATTACAGTACAGTGAGGGTGGCCCCCAAGGGATTTAAACATGTATTAAAACAGCAACATGTTTGAATTGTTATTGTACAGGTTTGAAAATCACTACAGGTTGGAATATCAGCAAAAAGTAAATATTTATTTTCGACCAAGATAATTTCTGAAATGTTAAGTAATAAAGCATATCAGAATCCTAGAGCCCTTTAAGCAAGACCAGGGGGGTGTTTCATAAAGCTGTTCGTAAAATTACACATGACTTTACGAATGACTTAAATATGAAAAGTCAAATGGGATGCTCAATCATTATTAACTGCATCAACGTAAGTTGAACTGTGCAGATGTAGATTAACATTCTTATCATAACAAAACAAAAAATGCAAAGTATATTTTTTTGCCATAATTTAATTGAGGTTATTGGAAATATAGTCACACTTTGTTAAAACATCAGGAAAAAATTTGGGCATCCTATACAAGTCGTTCGTAAAGTCATGCGTAACTTTACGAACGGCTTTATGAAACACCCCCTGGACCCTGACAACAAAAGACTTAGCAGTTCGCACACATACTCCTTCTAAGTTCAATTTGACATGTTTAAGTTTTGGTTTGTGGACTACCCTGTGCATTATTATGTATTTCAATATGGTACTAACAATGCAGGCTTAATGAAATGTAAGTTTTCAGCTTAATGATAAGGACCAGTTATGGTCATGCGATTGCATTGTGAAAGAAACATTGTGGAATCGATCAGAAAAGGTTGATCATCTAGCATATGAGTATTGGTGTGTATTGCAAGGTTCTGGAATCATAAGAAATTTGGCCAAGTCTTGGTAAAGTTACAACTTACAAGCACTGTACACAGAAGGATGGGACTTCACGAACACGTGTCGTAAAAATCGGGACGGATTTTTACGATGTTACATGCCATGTTTAGAATGTGAAGGCATTTGAAGAGCCATGCTTTTCAGGGAACATGTTTTATCTGATGTTCTTCCACCCTTGCATTATTATTTTTCACCTCTTCCCAGAACTCAACCTTCCGTTTAATGGAATGTAAGATTTTGGCTTCATAAACAACCATCGATGTTGAGTTTTGCATGAAATTTGAGTGCATAATTATGTGAACTGGTCCATTGGAAGTCATTTGGCTTATTAAAAGAAATAACTACATTTATAAATATTGATTCGTCTCAGGTCATGTGTGATTCCATGTTACTGTGAGATTGAGAATGTGTGTGAAGGAAGAAGAAAACGGGCAAGATCTGTAGCAAACTGGTTGAAGAAATAAGGAGAATCAAAATCCAATGAAGAAAAGTGAGATGTGGGGATCAGGATGGAATTAAAGATAAAGTTTAATTCTGGTCATGTGATTATATTGGGAAAGGTTGATCATGTAGCATATAGGTATTGGTGTGTACTGTGAGGTTTTGGAATCAAATCATCAAAATAATAAGAAAATTACTCCATCTTCCTGAATTTCACAGGCACCACTCACAGAAATGGGTACATGGGGCTAGACAAACTTGTAGCATGAAAATTTGGTCAAAAATGTTCAACTCTTCCTCAACATTATTTCAACCATGTCTACATTTTAAGAGCAATCCGTTCTGGGAGAAATATAACTGTAATATTCTTACAAACTGATATAAAAAGATCAAATGCTCATAAAATAATGTCTCTTTTACCAGAACTTTCTCTTTAAGATATAAATCAAGAATGACAGAGGTGGAAAGGTCAGAAGGTACAGATGATAGAGAATGATAACAAAGTTGTGTGTTATTGGATGGAGAGAATGGGAAGTAGTGTGAAAGATATGAATGTGCAGAGAGCCAGAGATAATCAAATCCACAATAAGGCAATCGATGACATAAAGTGTGCAAGATTATTATTGATAGAGATCATGATATTGATGACTGAAAGGCAGGGGGAAAAATACTTAAATAATTTTGGGGGCTACTTTTCAAGCTTGCTTGCATGAAAATAACACTCTTTAATTTGTTTTGCATTGAAGTCTATGCAAATTTTTTGGGGCTCTTTTATGACTTTCGGGGGCTCTTTTGGGCATTTAGGGGGCTAATTCGCCCCAAGCCCCCGTGTCTTAATAGATTTGATAGAAAATAGGGTCAGATTTGAAAGGCAATGATGTGCACATGTAGGCCTAATGTACGAAGGATACTGTACGTAAAGGACAAATAATTTTAAACACGGAAAATCAAGGCATCAAAAGCCCCCCAAAAGGGAAAGGGGTTTTCTGAATGGTGCATGCCATATCTATTTGAAATGGATGTAGGACAGATCGTCAAATGGCAAAAGTATGTAGGATATTAATGAAAAAACTAGTGCTTTATTTTTAGCGCTAAATTGATCACATGTTGTTCATCAAATTGGCAACTCTATAATGTTTACACAGCTCTAATAAGATCGAACATTCCTGTAAACAATATACCTGGGTAGGTACTTTTGTGTGCAAAAAAAGTTGAAATAGTGGCAATTTTGTTTTTGTATCAAAGAGCAAAGATTTTGAACCTCTCAATGTGTTGCCAATAGAAAGACTTTAAAGCTTATTTTTATTTTTAAAATTTCTGGCATCTAATGCAATATGATCATTAAAACATAAATAGATAGTTTGTGCAGAAATGTTCACTCTTTCTACTTATGGATCTGATATAATTTTTAGGGCTCAGAATCCAAGTTTTTGAGCCAAATCACAACATATAGAACAGCCGTCTGGAAAGGGTCGAGGTAAAAGAAAAGAAACGACAAGAATCAGTAAAGAATGAAAGATTTGAATAATGAGGGATAGAAAGGGAGTCAATTTCCTAAAAAGGAGTAATATATGAATAACACTGAGATGAAGAGAAGTGGAAGAAAAACAGATACAGTAACTCGAAATAGACGCATGTAAAGTGAAACCTGCTTTAGTGACCACCAGTATAGAAGGACCACCTGTCTGTAAAGATTACTTTGCTCATCTCCCTTGAGTGGTCTTTACATACAGGTTTCACTTTATATGCAAGTTTTAAAGGATGCAAGATAAGAAATGGAATAAGAATGAATAATGGTAGAAAGTATACAGTGAACAGGGGAGAAGTAGAGATCTGGAGAGATAGATCGAGAGGGAGAAGAAACTCTTAATGAAAAGAAACAAAGCTATCAGTATCAAGAGAAATTAATACATGTCCATGTATTCCAATAGTGGCAGAAAGCAACATGTTTCAAATGAATCATTTTGATCATCTTGTACCTGTATTATCTGCTCAAAGCCAAAAAAATTCAAAATTTTGAATTCTGGGCCATTATGTTTCATAAAACTTGTTTTCAATAACGAATGCTAAATTTTTGATCGCAAATTTGCACTCAGCCAATCAAATGCCATGATTTTCAGTAGCTTTTTAACAGTGATTGTAACTGGTTATTGATAACAAATCTCATGAAACAGGCCCCTGGCTCCCAGCTGACAATATCCTCCCTTGAAGACAATAATATCTTGTTTTCCTCATTCTTCATTACTTTTACCTCTCATATCACCTTATATTTCTTTCAATCTAATTTACTCTTCACAGCTTTCAAAGAACATGGTAAAACTCTTTACAGCCCCACTTTCAGTAAGCTGTCAAGAATTGTTTTACCTCTTGTCTCCTTTCATCTCTTTCAATCTCATCTACTCTAAACATTTCGGCATTTCAGCATTTCAACTCTTTTCAGCCCCACTTAAAGTAAGCCCTTATTAATCATACACTTTTCAAATCGATCTCTCACCTTTCTCCTTTCATGAAACATTTGTCAATATATACACAACTTTACTTCACCCAGACACACATTTATCTAAAAGCCATCTTATCATTCTCTAAGAGTAGTTTTTGCATTATAAGATCTTTGCCAGTTTACTGGTTCTGTCTGAAAATTTTGAAAAGAACAGTTTTTAAATGTTAAACTTTGTGGCTACCTTTCAACAAAAACTACTCCTAAAACACACTTTTCACATAGCGACTATTACAGACAAATTGAAACGAATTTCAAACACAATTTACATTTGATGTTATTGTATTTTATCTGTAGGCATAAGCTCACATGGATGGATGCACAGATGTTGATAGCAAACACATGGTTTCTAGCATTACATGCAACATTAATCCTGATTATCACAAGGAATCAAAGATTTTACAAAACTCTTGTGAATGTTCTACGTTTGATCCATACACCTTCGACACATAAAGATCTCACATGAATCACTATACAGTGAAGTTGAGTCAACATTTACAAAGTGCATCTAATCATCAAGAAATTTTAGTACAAAATGCTACGTTGCCTAAGAAATGATATTCATAAATGCCTCTTTTTCGTAGAATTTTACAACTTTTTTTTGGTTGTTTTTGTAAATTGTTATACATTTGTGGAAGAGTATTGCAGTCATCTTGTGGCGACGAAAAGAAGAGCATGTTGTGAGTCGTCGACCCAGGGACGATACTAGGCTTTGGTGCTACTGCGGGTGCCATCAGTAATCTCGGAAGTCGTCATCAGCCTGGAGTTCGTCTTCTATTCGATGATCAACTTCCTCCGTAGCGGGTCTTACAAGATCTTACAGGACGTCTACAACTATCATTACAACAATCATTTAGGCAAAGGCACTGCTAGCAGAATACGCCCACTAAAATCCCTCTTAAGAAGCTGCATTAACATATGGTACTGACTTGATGTGTGTGCCCTGCACAAAACAATGAATATATATATAGAGAGCCCAACATAAATCAAGGACTTGTATAAACTGTAAATTAATCAAACTTTTGCTTTTGTCTGCTTCTAATTTATTCCCAACCTCTATGTACTGTTAAAAAGGGATGATGATGTGTAGTGAAGATCTTTGATTAGACATGGGAGTAAATAATGCACAAATACATACATCTTCAGACCTCTCGGTCTGTCTCGACAATCCCATCTGGTTATCTTTCAACTGGCTACAAAACCGTTTAGACTGACTTTGTACGAATGATATTGTTTTTCACACACATCGATCTCTTTCCTCATTGGTAATATTAATTAGTACTACCAAAATACCACTTTCGCTGCCATTTCTACAACTCGATCAACAAGCAGTTTCTTCTAAAGAGACAAAAGCCCCTCTAGCCATGAACAAACTAGCCAATTTGAGTCGTTTCCTCAGAATTGTAGCCATGATCCAACGGTCATGTGATATATCCCACCCTTTTTCGTCTTCATAATAATATTAAATCAGAAAATATCTTTAAAAAAATCTAGCTAACTTGGAGAACAATGTACAAGGGGGAGGAGTTGGAGAGCTAAGCGGTCTTCTCCTGGTCAATTGCTGTAGGAGAAAGAGAAAAGAGAACAAAACGATATATTAACAGCTTGCATTCTCTCATCAAGATTTATCTACATCCCAAGTTCTGCACCTGTATAACAGCTCTTTCACTATAAACCAGAACATTGTATTCTGATAATTGTAATGCATAGATTTACAAAAGATTTTTGAATTAGGTAGCTGAGCTAAATATAGTGGCACGAAAAGAAGCGTCTGGAATGCAAAAAGCGTTTTTGTTGAAAATCTGAATTTGATCACATAGTGGTTGAACCACTTTGTTAGGATACGGAGCTAGATTCTATATCCAATCTTGATTGAAGCGTAATGTTGGCTAAACTTTCAATCAATTTTGACACACAATGTCACCGACTATTATGCATTTAGCTTTCTGGACGCCTTTCATCGTGCCACTTCATTTTGTTACGCTATGGGTGTCGGATTTCTGCAAAGGTCTCTTTCCATGCAGTCTGACTATCAAATTTCACTGTACAGCTATATAGGTAAATTAATTTTCTAGTCAATTCCACCATCACCTAAAATCTTTGTTCAGTTTAAGAATAACCTCATAACACAAGTTAAACCTGCCCCCCCCCCCCCTATGTAAGCATATGACGGACGATTGATTGAATTAAAATTGAGCATTTATTAGGGGTATTAGGGGTATTAGGGGTTCCAGTCCAAAATCAAGAAGTCAAGATTACGTATCCAGAATCCTACAACCTAATAACATGTTCAAAAGGAAATTTAGGTGATTTTGTACCTCGAACACAAGTGTTTCTGGCTCCAACCATTTTCATTAAACTATTTTGATTGGAAGAAAAACGCCATTAAAACACCATGGTGCCAATCGATTCCCGCTGCAAAGCAATAATTTGACTTGTAGGAAGTCTTTCCTTTAATGACTGGTGTCAGGAGTGGGATCGATGTGGACCAAACAGAGGGTTGCCATGGTAACTTACTTTCTTTCGTTGGTAGAGTATTCTTCTCTGCAGTCTCGGTTTTCTTTAGTTTTGACTTGTCGAAGCTCGAGACAGCACTGACGTCTGGTTTGTCGGCCATGGCTGAGAGATAATGTCTGTCAAATAATAGTAAATCATCATTAGGCCAAATTTAAAAAAAAAACATGTTTAGCGTCCTGTTTTTTCGAAAAATAAGGAGGAGGCCCTTTTTTTAAAATTTCTTTCAAAATGGCCGCTCGGTACATTTTCCCTGACAGTTAGGCTATTTTTCAAGATGGCCGCCGACATTTTTTTTTTTTTTTTTTTTTTTAATCAGAAATAGATTCATTTTAGCAGTGTTTTTCATGTTTTTTTTCTTTCAAAAAAAAAAAAAAAAAAAAAAATAGGGAGGCGGCCCCCAAAAAGGAAGCGGGCGGGGACGCTCAACATGTTAAAAAAAATTAAATGGCCTTACAGAATGGCCTGAGAAAAGAACTCTCGAAAAATTCACACCTGTATCAACTATATACGACTTCGCAACTCAATGCACAAAAAATACCAGTAGTCAAATATCTTCTTATTATCGTAGGTACTTGTTGGGTTACTAGTATTTGGCTCTCTGATGCACATAACTATCTATAGAAGACTGCATAAACGATAAAGGACTGGCAATATTGAGACAATTTCATTTTATGAAATAAAATTGCAAGAGTGGGTGAAAAATGTGGGATCATATTAATTTAGCACCTGTACAAAAGCATAAAGATGGCGCGTTTCTCCCCTTTGCACCCCCCTCCCCTTTGCACCCCCCCCCCCCACACCACGTGTCTCAATTGTCAAGAGATATATGGCCAAGTAAAATTCACAATTTATTTTTTTAAATTGTTTTTCTACATCAATTTTTGTTATGGTTTGGAATTAAATAAGTACAATTCAAATCTCACAACATCTGTGAAGTCTTAAACGTGAGGTAACAATTTATTTCTTTATCTTTACATTGATACAATTAAATATCTCCTAGTTTTGAATCTCTATAGAATGAAGTGTATGTATAAATTAAATTAAGACTAGACATTTTGGTAAAATATCAAAAACTTGTTTTCAGTGGCCTAATCAATGCCCTTAGCAATAGCATGCTGAGCCAGAAACATCAGGTGTAAGACTTGAGAGTTCAGAATCAGAGTATATACAGTCAAACTTGCTTTAGTGAGCACCCGTCTACAAAGACCATTATTGTTGTTTCCCTTGAAAATGGTTTCTCATTGAAACATGTACTAAAAAAAACCCGTCTACAAAGACCACCTGTCTACAAGGACCAATTTTTGTGGTTCCTTGGGCGGTCGCTGTAGACGGGTTTGACTGTAATAGAATTTTGCACATTGACCCTGACTACTCTGCGAACGAGACGGATAAGCCTTTAACCTGTAAAAAGATGTAAAAATCAATGCCAACGCGCTCGCAAGATTAACCGTTATAAACCACAAGCAGACAATGAAAAGTCAACACCACCACGCCGTCACTATATATACGCACAACTCTCGTGAGTCGTGTGGCAAAGTGAAAACCAGGAAGTGGTCCGATCAAAGGCCTTGACGAACCACTGGCGAGAATGGTACCAGGGCGTGGCTAGACGCCAGCTCGTCACAAGCCAGAGCGGGAGAAGGCGATGTGTAGGACCTTTTCCGAAATTAAAATTACATAAACCAAACGCAACTTAAATTGCTGGATGGGAGTAGTCGAACAGTATTGTACATGTAGTGGTAGATAATCCCTCAATTCAGCAATGTTTGACCAAGCAGACCCTTTCAGAAATTTGGGGGTCGCGGTCGAGACGACGGCAGAACAAGAAAATCAAAATGATCGAAGTTGTCAAACAAAATTCTGAATGTCAAACTCAAAGATAGAAGAAAATGCCATTCTACATAACACCAGTTTAAGTGTTTTAAAGCAGCCTAGTAATAACTGTTATTTGTCCAGCTCAACTCTATGAAACTAAAAGAATATTTGCAAAAATTAAGCAAGGAATAGAAGTAAAAGATTCTCACCTGTTATGAGTAGAAGAGGATGAAGCGTTTGCGGCAGTTAATAACCAAATGTACCGATTATGGGTGAGCTTCGGAATATATGGTGGTAGTACGTGAGATCCAAAGAACCGACTGCTGTGCACTGAATGCATGCATTGGACATTATGCCCCGCCTCGTTTTTCTGTTTTCAGATGCAAATTACCGGAAATAATGCATCCACTGCACGCACTCACAGAAAAGACCCCGCCCGCCCATCCCAGAGTTAGCCCTACAGATGGCGCTGTTTAACATCTTGTCAACTTTGAAAGTGTGCGTACCATTGTTGGTGCTCTGATATACATCTCTGAATTTTTGTGGAGTTTTTATACCGAGTTTTGCTTTAAAAATATTGGAAAAACCAACGAACGTAGAAACGACCACAACAATAACAATGGGAGAAGCAGCATCAGCAACATAATACAAATATTTTCATGGAAATATATCACAACACAGGTTATTATCATTTATTTGAGTTCACAAGGGATCAACTGCGGAACATACCACTCTCAAAGTTGACCAGATGCTTATTGGTTGACCAACACTTCAACAAAAAAAGCTTTTCCAAAGATTTAAATTCGAATTGAATTAAATTGAATTAAATTAAATCAAAGTGTTTTACTCTCCAAGTTAGTTTCATGAAAAATCCACGAGACCCCGAAGTTCTCTTAATACGTGCTCATTGTAGAATTTGTAGAATTATTCATTTATGGACTCCATGATACACAGGTGGGAGTATTCTTTGAAAAGGGGAAACAAAGGCTATTTATGTAGCACCTCCATCGCTGTAGGAGTGATTATTTCAAAATGTACAAAGTGGGACCTCTTCATGTTTTGAAAATCTGTGGATATTCGGGGTCTTTGCAGTAATGTGCTAACCGAGAACTGGTCTATTAGCAACACTGAGTTGTAAATTAGGCAAAAGGCTAAAATTCTTGGAGTCCAATCTGAAGTGGAAATTGTATATTGATGAGCTAATGAAAAGATAATAGAAACATCTATAATTATGTTGAGGAAACGTAAGAAATTAAATTTACCTTTGAATGATTAAGTATTAATCTACACGAACGAATACAACGGAGAGTTTGCACATTATTTGTTTCCTCTAATTTTATGTCATACTCGTATGCAAGATGCATGTCTGCAAGTATGCAATTTATGTACACTCGAGGAAAGAAGGCTAGTACAGTTTAGACAATTTGCAAAATCTTTAGCAATTCACCCGGCATGCCAAAACTGACTATAGTACAGTGTATATAGAAAAAAGAAAGAAATTAGAATATCACTACGTCAGGTTTTTACATATCATAATTTCAAATGCAAAACCTAACGCTTCAAATTACGCTTCTGGATTTTTTTTTCCAACTATGTAGTTACCGATGAAATTATTGGGTAATGTTATTGGGAAAATTAAAGTTGGGCTATTCTTTTCAAACATTTGGGTTATTTTCTCCCTACCATTTACTAAATTTGTGGTTGACCAATTTAAATGTTCGAAATTAGTTGGGCAGATGTTACTGGGCAAACGCACATCGGGCGACAAAAATTATGGAACAATAGTGTTCAAGTCTTACAGGACTATGGACTGTGGATTACAAAGTCCGCGGTTCGAGTCTCGCCGCCGCTTTTATGTCCTTTTATATAATATAATATTTTATCAAACTTATTTGCCCAACAAGTGTCTATTATGCTACACATTATGGTGAGAATTGGGTGAATTCGGATTGGGTAAATTTGTGTTGGTTAAAAGTTGGGTATTTTCTGTTTATCCGGCAATACTGGGTAAATCATGTAAGATCGTGAATTTACTCAACAACTGTTGGTTGGAAAATTATTATAATCGCCCTCATGTTGGGTAAAAATTGGGCAATTTTTTGCCCAATATTTTTGCGAGTGTACATGCATTTTGAATGAACTTGATTTGCCTAATTTAGACGCGTGTTCAGCTAGAGTTCCTGATTTTTTTACAAAGCTTCACGTCTGTTGCCGTTCGAAATATCGTCAGATCAGACCAAAATCGTCGGTCGAGCATTTCGTGAGCGCCTTTTCTATAAACATTAAATGCAAAACGCATAACAAAAATGACGACCTCCCATGTCGCTTGCATGGGTGTAAAACTCGAATCCTATTATAACCACAAGACCAAACGGGATTTCCTTCTGAGTTGGCCTGTAAATCATAATTATGATCAACCTCCCAACTTGCGACAATCGTAAGAAAGAATAAGAAAATGGGATGAAAGAAAAATCATCTGATTACGATGACCCAATCGTTCATTAAATTTTAAAAACGACAACAGACGTCAAGATATCTACAAAAATGCATATTATTAAAGCTTATCTGCACTAGTTTGACCAGGAGGGATAAGACAACACAGCGAGGTCACTGACAGGTGGCTATCTAATCAACTCAGCTCTCTTCATAGAGGATCATGGGGGACCAACACCGGCACCGATCTATAGGAATTTTTTTTTTATATTTATAGAGCAAGTAGCTACCAGGAGCACTAGTACGCCGGACAAAAGATATGAAATACAACATGCCTAATACTTTGCAAACTGCTCAGTATCGGGTGTGCAAGTTATACAAATTATGAATGGTAAATACCCCCGGTGTGAGGGGGGGGGGGGGGGGCGGGCTTGCCCGCACACAATGTATGCACATTTTCCACTCCCTAGGGAGCATTCCAGCCAGGCGTTAGTTTACAAACGCTCACAATGCTGAGCAAACTACATTATTTTTCGCATACTACCGGGTTACCCATTTAACACCTGGGTGGAGAGTGGCAAAATGTAGATTAAAGTCCTGCCAAAAGAAGTTTCTATAATAATATGTCCGTATACCTTGTGATCTGCAGTCGGGTGACTTATCCACTAGATAACAACACATCTACCTGTATAGCATAGCTTTGATATTATAATAAACTTAATACTTTTAATGTCGAATCGTTAATGTTTTCCTCTGCATTGTATGTAACATAGTTATTCCACCCACAAATGCATTTTGTATTTGTTTGTTTGTATTTTACGTGCAGATACGTCAGTAGGCTACTGTTGGACAGCTCTCATTGGGTAAAAGTTTCCTGCCGTAGATGGCGCTATAATAAGCGACACTAGCATCATGCAGCCGCGCAAGATCAAGAGCCTCGGTTTCTCTGGCTCGCTTCGCTCGCCAGAATTTAGAGACTCCAACAGCGCGGATACATCACAGAATTATAATTCTGTGGGATACATGCATTCATCTTCGCGAAACTGGCATCATTAGAATCATGCAGAGCCATCTGTAGACAGAGTTTGGCCAACCCATTAAAGACGCAACACGCGTTACATCTACATGTTCCTCTCTATTGGATCATGTTGGTTGTACCAAAGAAAATAAAATAAGTCAAAGTGGTGTCATTGATCTAGGTATTAGCGACCATTATTTTACTTTCTGTACACGGAAAAATGTTAGACTGGCTATAGGTCATCACAGGACTAATGATATCAGATCCATGAAAAAATATACAGAAGAGTCTTTCAATCTTCAACTATCTGTTGTTGATTGGTCACGAATAACTGACTGTACAGATGTAAATGAGGCATGGTCAATATTTCAACATGTTTTTATCTCAAATTTGAATATGATAGCGCCACTGAAACGGATAAGAATAAAACAAAGATCAGAAACTTGGGTGACTAAAGATATTCTTTCCCTAATTCAAGAGAGAACTATAGTATACAAAAATGGAGGAAAAGAGCAAAAGATGAGAAGCTCTATAAAAGATACAGAGTATTAAGAAATATGGTCCAAAGAGAGGTGAAAAAGGCTAAACTCGATTACTTACAAAACAAGATAGAAGAAAATAAACAAGATTCGAAAAAACTTTGGCAGAATCTAAAAAGCTTAGGATTGAAAAATAAGAAGCGAAAAGAACAAGAATCTGTCATTAAAATTGATGGGGAATTATGTCATGATAAGATGGCCATCGCTGATGAATTCAATTCTCATTTCACAAATGTGGCTGCCAAATTAGTAGACAAACTCCCCCCTTCCAAAGACTTTTTCAGCGCAGACAATGATTGTATTCGTGACTTTTACGAAAGAAAAGGTGTACGTGAAAACAGCTTCGAGTTATTACCAATCAGTGAACAATTTGTTTTCAAAGAGTTACGTAAGTTGAATGTATCAAAAAGTACTGGGTTAGACTTGATTCCAGCTAAATTTCTAAAAGATGGTGCGAAGGTTTTATTTAAGCCTCTAAGTTACTTAATGAACCTATCTATCTTGACGAGTACTTTTCCAGAAGATATGAAAATAGCAAAAGTGACTCCACTTTATAAAAAGAAAGATAAAACTGATGTTAGCAACTATAGACCTATTAGTGTTTTAAGCGTAGCATCAAAGATTCTAGAAAAATCGGTCTGTGTTCAAATTGAAAGATACTTCAAAGAAAATGATATAATTTATGAATTTCAATCTGGTTTTCGACATGATTATTCGACTGAAACATGTCTAATTCATTTGACTGATTATTTGAGGAGAGAAACTTCCCAAGGGCGCTTTGTTGGTATGGTGCTCCTTGATCTGCAAAAAGCTTTTGATACAGTTAATCATTGCGTCTTATTGAAGAAGTTACAACTAATGGGTTTTGATAAGGCAAGTTTAGATTGGTTCAGATCCTACTTATCTAATCGGCACCAAGTAGTGGCCATTCATGATATTCGTTCCAAACTAATGCCTATAACATGCGGTGTTCCTCAGGGAAGTATTTTAGGCCCAATTCTATTTTCAAGTTATATAAATGATATGTGTACTTGTATAAAAGACTTCAAACTATTATTGTACGCAGATGACAGCGTACTACTCTATTCAAATCCTGATCCTAAATATATTGAGGAAAAGCTCAGTGAACAGCTGTCTACGTGTGTCGATTGGATGACTGATAATAAGCTTTCTTTACACTTGGGAAAAACAGAAAGCATTTTATTTTGTTCTAAAAGTAGTTCTAAAAAGTCATTTGAATTCAAAGTGAGACACAATAATCAAGCAATCAAGAGAAAAGAGTCTGTGAAGTATTTAGGCATTGAGTTGGCTAGCGCAATTTCATTTTCATCTTTAGTAGAATCAGTTGTAAAAAAAGCAAATTCTCGTCTGAAATTTTTGTACAGATATCAAAGTTGTATGGATTTAAAAGCAAGACGTACACTCTGTTTTGCTCTTATTCAATGTTTATTTGACTATGCTAACCCTGCATGGTACAGTAACATAAACAAGTCAGATCAAAAGAAGTTGAAGATTATACAGAACAAAATGGTGAGATTTATCAACTGTTCTGGTCCAAGAACTCATGTTGGCTATAGCGAACTTTCTAAAGCTGGTTTTCTTGAAGTCGACCAAAGATCAAAACAACTCGCATTGCATCACGTGCATAAAATATATCATACTAGGTCGAATCATTATATTCGATCCAACTTCGATCTTGTTACTGACGTACATGATTATAATACAAGAAATAGACGATTCAACTTTAACTTACCAGAAAGAGTAGGTAGTATTGGAAATTCGTTTTATTACAATGCCATAAAACATTGGAATTCCCTTCCCAATGGTGTAAAAGAAATAGGAAACTATGATCATTTTAAGAGGAAATTAAAGGAATACCTAATACTTGACAGTCAGAGAAGAGAAGTGAATGACATGTTATATGATTGAAATTGTTATTCTTCTGTCGGTTCATACTTTTTCATGTTGTATACAGGGCGTATCATAATAAAGGATATTGAAGTTTAATGACGATTTATATGAAAACTACTGATTTCATAATCAAGCATTTTATGTCTGTTGTAAAGGACAGAATGTCCTCTTGTTAATGACACCCCGATCATACTACTACTGTCACAGTTGACTGAATAACAAAGCATTGCTGTCCACCATGTGAAAGGTGCACTGTGCCAAGTTTGATAACATTTCCTTCTTAGACACATAATCCACTCATTGTTCAGCATTTCAATATGTCTGGGCTGACACAAGCACTAATCTTTAGAATTTATCTGTGAATGCTAACTTGTCACAGTGCACCTTTCACATGGTGGACAGCAATGCTTTGTTATTCAGTCAACTGTGACAGTAGTAGTATGATCGGGGTGTCATTAAAAAGAGGACATTCTGTCCTTTACAACAGACATAAAATGCTTGATTATGAAATCAGTAGTTTTCATATAAATCGTCATTAAACTTCAATATCCTTTATTATGATACGCCCTGTATACTTATGTTTTCGTACGTTATAGAAATTCTACAAATTCATCATTATTTTCCTCTTCTTCCTTCTCCTCTTTTTCTTCTTCTCCTTCTTCTTTTTCTTCTTGTACTTAATATCATTTCTATCATCAGTTTAATGTTGTTATTATTATCTTTAATAAGTAGTTCTTTTAATTTTCTTATCTGTCTGTAAATATTACTATTTTAATTTATTAATTGTATACATGTAAGGGACCCCACTGGAAATAAGCTCTCGAGCTTTCGTGGGTTATCCTGTTCAAGCTGACTTATTTTTGATCTGTTATTATTGTATATTGTTGTATGTTGGAAGCTTGTCGAATAAAAATCAATCAATCAATCAACCCGGGTTCGAGTTGGACTGCTTAGTTGGGCGATACAAAACAAAAGAAGTATACGCCATGGTGTGAACAGTGAAACCAAGTTGGCCAAACTCTGTGTATAGATGGCTCTGGCATGTAAGAGTGCCTATATGTAATCCATCATAGTTAGACTTAGAGCAGAGTCTGTATATCTCATGATGCCCGTCGATAATGAGATCAGTGAATAAATCCACAGGAATACAAACGAATCGTTATTTCCATCATGCACTTTTTTTCTTCTCTCGTTTGTTTTCATTTATTTTTTCTTGGGGTGGGGATTTCTTGCTTCATTACAAAATTATTATTATTATTATTATCGTTGTTATTGTTATTGTCATCATCATATCATTATCATTATCAATAATTATATTATTATTATCATTATTATTATTATTATTATTATTATATTAGACCTATCATTACTTTGCCAATTAATTAATTGTTTTCAATTACAAATTAACAACACCTTTTTGGTTCTAATTTCTGAACAAATGAATTGATGGAGTAGGCCTACTTTTTCTTCTTCTTCTTCTTTTTCTTCTTCTTCTTCTTTTTCTCCTTCTTCTTCTTCTCCTTCTTCTTCTTCCTCTTCATCTTCTTCTTTTTCTTCTTCTTTTTCTTCTTCTTTTTTCCTCCTTCTTCTTCTTCTTCTCCTTCTTCTTCTTCTTCTTCTTCTTCTTCTTCTTCTTTTTCTTCTTCTTTTTTTCTTTTTCTTCTTATCTTTAAAGGGCTATATAGACAGTCTACATATCATAAAGATGAACCAATATTATGAAAGGGTGTAAGTAAGACAACATTCGGTTTAATTGTACGAGGGCATCAGTTCGATGCCTCAGGGGCAGAGGTGGCCCACCGGCAGGGGGGCCCGGGGACACAGTGCCCCATTTTTATCAATAAACCGGCCAAAGTGCCCCTTTTTAAACGGGGAAAGTGCCCCTTTAAATTTAGAAGAAGTATCCCCTTTTACATAGGAAAAGAGCCCCTATTAATTTGTAAATGTACCTCTTCCCCTTTTCACTGCCCCCTTTTTTTTTCGTTCATTTCCATTTCCAACAAAATAAAATAATGTATGTGGGATTGCATTGTACAATGATGAAACTTAACAATATGTTTGTAATTGGTCCACAGGGTACAACAGGCATATAAAACAGGTTGGTCATGGAATGGACTGCTGAAAAACTAGCCTTGTAGATTGCAGCCCCCTATAACCTATAATTGCAAAAGTAGTATACCAATAATAAGGGATTGAACGCACAACTACATAAACCAAATAGACATAACATAAAATGAGTGAAAGGGATAGGGAAAGAAGGGAGACTCTAGTACCTATAACACAGACCTTTATTTTGATTCATGCCCCTTTTCCTTCGACAAGTTCTTTTCCTTTGCAATAAGTATCCATATTCCATTTTTGTAGGTGCTAACAACCCCATCAGAATTTGGTAGTATAATGCTAAAGCAATATATTGTATGGTGTATACAGAGAAACAAATATTGAAATCATCCCTGATAATGTAATCAAAATGTAGGGGTATATACCATTGTTTAAAAATTGTATATTTCCGGTTTGAGCTTTCCCTTTGGACGTGTCCTTTTTCCCAGAAAGTGCCCTTTTTTGTTGATGCCCGGCCCTCTCTTTCAAGTCGCTCCGCCGCCCCCCGCCGCCGCCCCTGTAGTTTATAGTCCCTTGAAATTCTCTGGACTGTCAATGTGAACTACATTTGCTGGAAGGTATTTGAATATGTAAAACGAGATAGTTGCTGAGGATTGAATATTTATTTTGGTAGGCCTCACAACAATGCCCGAATATAATATTGGAACTGGAAGCATGATTATGTGTGTAGTCTGCAAGAATCTTCAAAAGGAGGTAGACTTAACCCAAAGAAGAAGAAGCTCGAAGAAGAAAGGCAAACTTCTGAGCCTGCGCACAATATTATGCAAATTAGGGTGATGCGGTCTTTGTGCGATGGTCTTCCTGTTGAAGTGTTTGTTTATTCAGTTATAGATAATATTTATGACGGATGAGGTCAGATAATTCCAGAAATTTTATTTTAGGAAATATTAAAGTAAAAAATGAAGAATTTCTGTTTTGTTTAAGTTTATTAGACATGGTTTAGAGGACTTATATTCCTACGCGGGTATCGATGACGTCACGAGGTCTGCTAGGGCTGCATAATTAGGTAGCCATTTTCATTTTCGATGCGTAGTTTGGGACTTTCAGATATCTTGGTAACACCCGGATTGCTGATAATCCTGATAAATTTGCTGTAGACACTGGGGAAAATGGGGGATGCAACTACAACTACCACTGCCACCACTGGTAAATCTCAATAATTTAGATATTGTGAATTTATTATGAATTACGTATTTTATTTTGTTTTATTTTCATTTGTTGAAACTGGAATGAATGACGATGATGATAAAAAAAATAGCCAGCGAAGTGGTGCGCGGCGCGGCGCGGCGTGCTGCAGTGAGTGATTGGCTTGTCTATTGTGTATTTCTGTGATGTGATGATAATTAGGTCGAGTTTGTGGTTATCGGGGGAAAGCTCTGTACCCTCAACTTATTAGATCTGACTATGATTGAGTTAATTGTTTGGTATTATATTTTAATCTTTTTTTTGCTATTGTAGGCCATAAAAATTATGAAAATTAAGCCACTTTTTAACTTCAAAGTTGACTTGAAAGTTGAAGTTGCAGCATGCAGTTGAGTTTGCAATTGCACACATGATCCGGACAGTGTCGGTAGATCGGGTGCTGGTCCTAGAATGAGATCGTCCACATAAATGAAGATTGTCCGCGTAAAAAAAGGATATTCTCGTAAACACAGACAAACTTCGTCCCGAAAAATACAGACGCACCCGCAAAAACAAGGATTGTCTGCATTTTTGTTGACGCTTCTGATTTGTGCTTCTGATTTGTGCTTCGACCGTTGGTGATGCAAAACGGATTCCGCGATGATTTTCTTGATGCATTATATTATGGGCGATAAATCCTCAGAAAGACGGACCACCCATAAAAGTAGACGGTGACCTGGTGGTATTTTATTAGTGGAATCCATCTTTGGCATTGCCAGCGCGCGGATTAGAAACCTGAAGCCTGCAGAGCGCCAAAGAAAATAAAAGTCTGTAAAAATTCGGTACAAACATGATTATTTAGGACGCATTTTGTCCGCGTATACCATCCAAATTCTCGTTTATGCGGACGATCCTAATTCTCATGTAACAAACTGCACAAAACTAACAACTACATGTAAATTGTTTTGATGAATGCGGTCGTTTAACTGTCGGTTAAACGTATTGACTCTTGTCTAATAATTTTAATCATGTAACAGAATTATTTTTTTGGTCAATAAAAAGAATTTGGCATAGAGTCTACTCTCTATAGAGTAAAGTACCCGGTTTTCGGCCACTTAAGACAAAATCCTATTTATTGGACTCTTTACTTCCTATTTATTATCATTTCTTGTTCAAATCATGAAGCAAATATTATTATTATTTAAACAAAAAAAGAATCCCCAAAAAAAATCACGAATTGCCATGACAATATTCATTTCAATTTTCACTGTTTTGGAGCCGGTTATCGGCCGAGCGTTTCAGTTTACGGCCGCATGTACAAAGTCAATAGGAAGCGCTCGCGCGCGCGTGCGTTTCTGCGCTGATGTATAGCACAAGCGGGCGGAGCAGGTATCCCACGCCGGAGCTCCCGGGTGCTCGCCTGGCCGAATACAGGCACAGCGGTGATCGGAAGTTGGAATCTGAATTAGACGGACATATCGTGTGTGCGTCGCGGTGTGCGGCTGCATTGATTTAATACATGCGATGAGATACTTTTGAGCTTGCGACCAGCACAAAATCGGGCTCTATATCTGAAAAATACTTGAAATAAAGCTCATTTTATGGTACCCATATTTCTTACATACACGCGTAAGAAACTCGATTTTTCAGATTTGGGTAGCGGGACCGCCGATTACATCGCTAAAATGTGATATTTTAGGATATATTTTTCATTGCAAATGTGGTTCTTCAGTGACACTGGCATGGTATGGTATGTGTGGGATATGTGTTATGCTATTATGCGATGTATTTTAAAGTGATTTTACCATGTATCCAACCAGTTGGCCGAAAACCGGAGCTGACCGATTACCGGGTACTTTACTCTATCTAGTCTACACATGTTTTGCAATTAGAGGAGGGGTAGGTCAATTGACACCCCTTCCCTTGTGTTCTGGAACCAGCCTGGCTTAGCTTGAATAGATTTAGTGAAATAGCATTTTATGTAAAATTTTATGTTATATTATCAATATTTGGCTGTTAGACATTAAATCCGAAACATTTATTTCTTAATCATGTGTGCATCACACTAAAATATATTGTAATGTAATGTATTTGAGCTGTTTTTGTCAGATTTTTGTTTAAAAGTCATGTTATAAAATTCAGAGGCCTTTGTTATTTTAAAGAAGCTGAGCGAAGGTTTCAAAAGGCTTTTAACCTTAATAATGTTGGTATCATTGCAAAGTTAATGTTACAATCTTTCTAATGGTTCATATTTAGTTATCAAAAATTGTTACAGAATTGACTTATCTGCTATTAAAAGTGGTGAAATTACTACCAGGGCTCGAAATTAGCGGTTGCCCGGGTGCCATTGACCACCTAAAACGCCACCGGGCAACCTAAAAGTCCCGTCTTGGCTGCCCGGCTGGCAACCAACAAAATAAATGTCAAAAAAGGAAATGATCTCAAATTGCCCCCGTAACAAATTAACGATTACGAGCGGCCGCTCTCTACTAGCTTTGTATTCATTGTGTGCATTTATTGGTCGGCACGCACACGCGCACGCGCGCTGAATCTCCGTCTAAAATTATATACACAAATTCGGTAGTAAAAAACTTGATTCACCTGGCTTACCATGTCGCACGCACGTGTACGCGAAAACACGTACATTTTCGCGGTTGCGAGACGGAGCGCAGGGATCGAGTTTTTTGCGGTCGATTTTGTTTCGATAGATCTTATTAGCTGAACCTAGACCATTTGCTAAAAAAGATCGCCAAACTGCAATCAATTTCCATCATGATTGCCGCTATTGTATATAGTTTTCGTGAATAGAGGTATGAAATCAAAGCTTATTTTGTGATTATTCTCGCCATGATATTCATTTTTCAAATAAGTTTTCACAAGAAAATCAGAGAAAATGATCGTGACTGACAGTTCAGTTGCACAGTGCAGTGTCACTGCAGCCGCTGTGTGAGCTGAGCTGAGCTGAGCTAGAGTCGAAGAGACTTGACAACACTTTGAAATGGCTATCTGTTTGCATCATTATTGCCGTGATTTCAAAGTAGTTTCGTGAATAGAGGTATGAAACCTGAGCTTAGAACTAGTAAAAGTGTTACTAATGTCTTAGTTTTTAAACGACTGTCTGATTTTCTTGTGAAAATTTTACTTTGAAAAAAAATGATCATCGAAATTCAGTAGAAGATCTGAACATGGTCATGGCCAGAATAATCACAATCTATTATGTTGCAGTCAAATGCATTAAAACTTAGTTTTTTAACTAGATAAATGCTTTCTTTTTGAATGGGTAATTATGACGCAGGAAGCCCGAATTAAACCTTAGCATACAAAAAAAAATCTCAACAAACTATCCTTTTATGAATTAATGAAAAAGTAGCCCCAGAAAAAAGAGCCCTCGAAATGAAAAAAAAGCTCTCGGAAGTTGAAAAAGTAGCCCCCAAAAATTGTCCCCAAAATTTGAAATGGAGCCCCTGAAATGAAAAACTTATTTTTTTCCCTGACTGTTGTACCGGGCACTGAATTAATTATGATTTTTTTATAGTTTATTTTAATTCAAGATTTCAAGTAGCGCCCCTTATAAAAAAAAAAGTGCCATGGTAACCATGATTTTGTTGTCCAAATTACCATCCACCATGGTTACCATAGTATCAAACGATGATAAACATAGGGTCATCAAACAATGTATTTTATTGTTTGGTACCATGATTACCATGGTTACCATGGAGGATGGTAATTTCGATGGCGCGACAATTGCGACAGACCCGATGGCAGATTTATGCATTACACAAACCCCTTTAAACATATTCACTGTGACCACCAAAACTGCCATTTGGCAACCTAAAAAACTGTATAGGATGCCCGGCTGGCAACCAAGAAAAAAAGATAAGTGAGAGCCCTGACTACCCGATTATTCCGCCCTCGATCGGCCCGCTATTGTGACATACGATTTGTGATGTATGTGGTTGGGCACATGAGCGCGAGAGTGCTCCCAGGAGCTCTCACACAACTCTGGCCTGCATGCATTATACGTATACAAACGCCACTCGAACGCTAAATATCTGATCAAAATGTCCGAGCTCGAAGAAGAGGTTTTACTCGATTTAGAATTCGAAGTTGATGAGCACAGCTCCACAACTAGTGACAGTGGTACTGATAGTGACGATGATGATGATGGGGGTGTAGGAGAGATGGAAAAAAGAGAATAATTCGGAGAAGACGGCGTCGATGCTGGTGCAAGTCCAGTGATAGTATATCAGCGCGAGCTGGCTAAGCTGCCAGCTGCCGCTCAGCTCCCCCGGCCCCGCTCAACTGGGTGATCGATCTAGTCATGCACCTTAATTGTCACTGGGGTGACTGGGCGAGACATTTTTGAATTTGTCGGGATGTGTAGGGCTCTTTAGCAAATTTCACGGATAACAAAACAAAGACGATCAGATGTGAGGTTCTATTTGGCGAAAATCAATTACAAATATGCACTATTCATAAATAGAACTGCAGCTGCAGGACATAAACATGCAAAGGGAAGCTCGCGATTCACTCATCATATGGTCTCCGTATATAATCAACAGCAATCACTATCACGCCAAGGGCAAGGCATGATGACCGAACAAATGCAAAACATCTCAGCAAATTACACAGAACGGAAGGGTATTTGGACAAATCGAATTGCACGATTCACCCCTCATAACCTAAATTTGCTTAATATTATATGTAATTACATGATTTCTAGAGATTGTTATTCCACTTTCTTGTCAGGATATGAAGCATGCAAAGTCTGGATAATGTATACGTATAGGCCTATGCAAAATACCGCACGCGAGCTTGGGGCCTAGAATTGCGATCGTGCCCAACCAGTGGCGTCATAATCGGCCTACTGCGCGAACAAACTGTTCAAGCCAGGAATAGAAGTTTGAGGAGGTTCTTGGAAAAAGCTTCTTACCGCGTTTCATTTATATTTACAAGGCTTTAGAGCAGAATGTGTGTGTTCAAATTGGTCTACGCTATCCGGACATGCATAATTTGCCCATTTTGAGCGATTATGTGGAATTTCTTCGCCATGCTTCTTTAAAAAGAATTAATATCCTCTGACATAAATTCTAGCTTTTTTTTCCAGAGCTAAATTTAAAGTTGCTATATGTTCCCATGCTCAAATATCAATCATTTGGAACTGGTAAACCTATAAAAAAAAGGAGTATGAAAATTTGTAATTTAAAGAATTGTAGAAAAATTTCGTTTTGAAACACATTTGTCATATTAAAGACCCGTCCGAGTCCATACATTTTTATATTAAAAACAGGGAGCTCTAGTCTTATTTTGTTATGTTATACTTTTTTTTTATAGGCCTTGCAGAGCTGGCGCACAGAGAATACCAAGCCGGAGATTATGAAAATGCTGAGAAGCATTGTATGCAGTTATGGAGACAAGAGCCAGAAAACACTGGAGTTCTACTACTGTTGAGTTCAATACACTTTCAGTGTAGGAGATTAGACAGGTATGTTACATGTTTAAAGAAATTCAGTGCTGAAAGATAACAAAAGCTGATTAGGTAATTCCCATCAGGGTGGTTAATAAGAGTTTAACATGTAACAGCAAGGGGTTTGAATTGTGATGCTACAGGTTTTAAAATCAGCTACAATTTTGAATTGTTATTGTACATGTTTGAAAAATAACAGGATGAAATTTATTGTCACCCCTCCCCATGAAGAAGAAAAAATATTTGTAAAGTATTAGTTTTTAAATAATGTTTGAGAATGCTTCAAGGTATTGCTCAAATTGCCTTTGTTTCTCTGTAACTTAGACTAACTTTTGCCCAAACATTATGATTCATACATGTATGTATATGAAGACGGGAACAGTTATTCACAAATGCAAATTTGTTTGCTTACCTTTCCTTTTAGGTCTGCACATTTCAGTACTCTGGCAATAAAACAGAATCCCATGTTAGCGGAAGCATACTCTAATCTGGGTAATGTCTTTAAAGAGAAAGGTCAGCTTCAAGAAGCTCTTGAAAACTACAGACATGCTGTGAGACTCAAGCCAGACTTCATAGACGGTTACATCAACCTTGCTGCGGCTCTAGTTGCTGCAGCCGACATGGAGGGAGCCGTCCAGGCGTACGTCACAGCTCTTCAGTATAACCCGGTAAGTCTCTTCATTAATTTTTTTTGATTGCAATTTGTAAATTTGTTCATTTCAAGGGGTCAGTGACACAAAGACGTAACTCCATTTTGGCCATTTTGAGAAAACAGTGGTTTATGTGTCACTTAGCACTTGTGCCTTAAGGAGTTAGGTCTATATTTCACTAGCCATTGACTTAAATGGGGTGTTGGATGGAGTTAAGTCTTTGTGTTTCCTTGAAAGCCCACATTTTTTTGAACATTTCGATATCAAATACTCATTTTGGCAAAATGTGGATTTACGACTTTGTGTCACTGAACCCTCGATTTCTGCTTTTGAATAATCACCACCTGATGTCATTATTCATGCTATTCTGGCTTAAATTTTCATAAATTCTCTTATTTGAATACGTTTCTTGAATAGTTAAGTTACTACATCTAGTGATGTTTTCAATTGAGACAGCCATTGCCATACTGGGTGGAAAGAACATCAAATTAAAGGAGGATCTTGTATAGCGGTGTCCAGTTTGTCATCTTTCACAAGTGTTTGTCTTAGCCTTATGGTCATTATAGTTTGACATGTTCTGTTTGACAGTTCAGATGAACTTATCTCATCATTTGGTGAATATAACAATGTTTTATTACCACATCTTGTTTTGACAGGATCTTTACTGCGTTCGTAGTGATCTAGGCAACCTCCTCAAGGCACTCGGTAGACTAGATGAAGCAAAGGTAAGGTATCACCACAGGTTTGCAATGCCCGTTCTAAGGTTTCTTTGCCAAACAGAAATTGACCATGTCTAATAATGCAACCAAAGTATGCAGTCAAATTGAAAATAATATAACAAATTTAAAATGGAAACTTTTTTTTATTGGATACCTCGAATGCTTGCAATTCTATGTTTCCGTTACTTTAAAAAAATCTTTTCAAAGTAGATAAATTGATTTTTGATGCTGGAAAAAAAAGGCTTTTGTATTCATTAATATATGTAGATGTAACAAATTCCATAATTTTCTATAAAATCTATTTCATGACTGATTTGCTTGTGAAATACATGTTCATTCATTCATCATAATTGCATGTCATCTCATGGGAATGGCGGGTTAGGAGGAGGATATCATTTTGATGTGAAAGGTTCTGTAAACTAAAGATTGGATGTGAAAGGAAGGGTGGATACCTGATCTTTTGGATTCCCTGAAAGCATTGGTAGCCAGTCTACAGGTTGACAGTGGCTCATTTCATGCTGCTGTTGCTTCTGCAAAGCGCTGCCTTGAAGCCTTTCATCATGTCATCATGGGGGAGCTGTGTCAAATGTGGTTTGTGCAAATCATCATCTTGGCTTCTGTGCTGCCGCTGCTGCTGCTGCTAAGGTTACTAGATTACTGCTCAATGCTATGTTGCCTTGCCTTGCGCCTGCTTGCGTGCTGGTTGCAGCGCTTTGTGTGCACGCAGCGTGGATCAGCTTGAATTGGAAGCAGAGCTACAATCATCACGACCAAGCTGATTCATCTTTGCAAAATTTTGTTTCCTCAGTGCCCGAGTATAAATTTATTTAAATCACACATAGAGTTAAATGTCTTTTATTCAATGTTGAATTTGAAATTAAGATTTCCTTGAAGGAAAAAATTGTTTGTGCAATTATTACTTAAAAACATGTGAATTTAATTTGTGATTTATCCTCAAAAGTTGGGTTTGAAACATACCAACATAAGACTCAATGCCCTAAGGAAATGAAATCGCGTAGATGCTAGATACCTGCTGCTGCTGCTTTGCAATCAACAGAGAATTCAACAGATGGACCTCGTTCAGCTTGTTTGCCAATGTGAGCAAACAGAATCAATTAAAATAATATGCCAGGCCTTAAATAATCTAAACCATTCATTCTCAAATTTGGGGGACAGGGTTGGTCAGATTCAATTAAAAGTACCTTTAATGAATTGATCTTTTGTTTTTGATAATCATGCCTATTTTATTATGTTATTACATTCAGTTTGCTCATATGCGCTGTAGTACGCTAATCTGCTGCTATGCGAGCTATTGTGTCAATGTCAACTTGTTGGATTTGTTAACAATGCTATAAAACATTTCCCCATTAAGTTGACAAAGGCAAGCCATGAAGAGGCTCGTGAAAATTAATCCTTGCAATATTGATGCAGTTGAATTAATGCATTCATCTTTGTGTTGAGAATTAGCTCTTTCCTTTATCTTGTAGTTCAATCAATGCTTGTAATGTCATTTTCCTTCATATTGCGCTGATACTAATTTGAGATTTTTTTTCTTTTTCTTCTCTCATTCTTTTTATATATTCATTCATGCACTTCTGAAGGTTAAATTGTCAACAGGAACTAACGGTCTTCTGTGTGCCATAGGTTGATACAAGTTGTTTTTGCCCTACTGGAAGCCCCCGCAAGGAACCCAAGTGTAGCAGTGGACGTCATTAAGGCCTGGAATACTGGTTCATGACTTGGTAGTTCCTTCACAGTTAGCCAAGCAGTAAGACATGTGATGTGGCTGGAGGAAAAAATGTTAAACAGAAAAGAAAAATTATTAAAAGATTTTAAATTGACCAACGAACAAAAACAAACAAAAAAAGAACAATTATTATGATAAAATGGAGGTTAAAACATCATTAGCCAGTATCTAAAGACGTCTGGAGGTAAAATAAACAGTTTTTGTACTAAACATTTCTGTCACACACACGCTCACTTGCAAGCTTCAGCGCTCGCGCGCTTGCACATTGACGCTAATGCGAGACGCGAGAATGTGGTTGTTCAGCGCTGCTGCATACTGCAGGTATTGTTTTATATTGCAGCTATTAAAGGTAGTCTTGAGCTCTTGACATGACTAAAACTTCAAACAAATTAATATGAACCACAAATGGATATCTGCCAAAATGAATTCACTTGCTAAGTATTTGAACATGAATTTTGGGGAGTGAATAAGGCTAGTGATCGATTAGTCAAGTCGGTTATGATTGCTCGTCCCATAATGTCATGTCCTGTTGGTGCACTTAAATGCCTTCAGCAAGTTTCCATTATTTTCTTGGCATTTGTTACTGAGAATGCGGATTTCTTTTATTTGACATTAAGTTTCATTACAATAAATCAAGATTACCTTTAAGCCAGATTTTTTCATCTGTTGCATGCTGATAGCGTGCCTTGCAAAGCATAATATTGGAAGCGCTGCTGCTTGAGCATTTTCGGTGTTAGCGCGCTTTCTAGGGTTGCGCTCATAGGCCTTGCTTGATATGTCCTAAGCTAGCAGCTTAGAAAAGTGTGCCATAGCGTAGTTTGCCTGCATTGTCCATGGTACCCAAACAATGAAACAAGGTGTTTTTGTTCCAGATTTAGATGATGGTGAATTCTTTTTAATAAGGTTGTTGAGAAATGGGAAGATGCAGAGTCTGGGAGACTATTTTAAAATTTTGAATAATTGTGGAACAGCTAACCTGCCATTATTGTTTGAGGGACCAGGGAATTGAGAAATCCAGGCAAATTAGCATTAATTCTGCTGCTGCGCACTATGCCTGCGTGTAGTCATATCTGAAAACCAGATTGGTAGAGAGAAAAACAAATGCTTTATCGCATGCAGTCACTTATCAATTAGACGTTCTGACAGTTTTCTGGCCATTAGCCTACCATGTATCTGATTTTTCAAATATGACTACAAAACCACATTCTCATAGCTTAGCGCACGAACACCCCTCAATATGAGAAACTAATGCATATTTTTCTCTCCTTTTTGTCATCCCATTTTCCTTTATTCCTTTGCCCATGAATCAATTGGGCATTCCTTCTGTTTTCCCCTTCTCTTCTCTGCCTTTCTCCTATCCCCTTCCTTTTCTACACCATCATTGCCTTTCCTGGCAATGCCCTTGTCTGCTTGCTGGCTTGGTTCCATGGTGTGTCTAAAGGCATGCTATTTGAAAGCCATCGAGACACAGCCTAACTTTGCTGTGGCATGGAGTAACTTGGGGTGCGTCTTCAATAGCCAGGGGGAGATCTGGCTCGCTATTCATCACTTTGAGAAGGTTGGTAGTGCCAGCATTCTGGAATTGTTCAACTTAAAATCTGTAAACTCTGTTACATGTAGTTCAAAATCGCACTTTTCCTGTTAGCATTATTGATGATAAAGACCTTTACTTCTTTAATAAGGACCATACACTCCCTGCTTTAGTATGTGAAATGTGTATATATTCTGTATCGTGAAGACAGGAATAGAGTTAATGAGCTCCTAAAGTAGGAATATACATTAGTTATGTAAAATTTGTCGATGATTTGTTTGATGAAATAAGAATTAAGCAAATATATTTCCTACAGTTGGCCTTTGTATTTGTTAGAAATGACAGTATTTATGTCTTGATTGAACATTGTCTGATATCTTCTCTTTAACATACTTGGGGCAAGAATTGAATTAAACATTCAGGGGCTATGTTTTAGATATAACAAATGAGTAAACGTAAATTGCATTTGTAACCGGATCTATGCTATGTCTATTTATCCCAGGCTGTGACACTGGACCCTAACTTCTTGGATGCGTACATCAACCTTGGCAATGTTCTCAAGGAGGCCCGTATATTTGACAGGTGAGTCGCTCTATACAATCTTCTCAATCACTCACGTACCGTATGATAAATGGCTTCTTAGCAAGTGGATAGTCAGTACCGTTATAGATTGATACATTAGCATCAATACAGGGTTATTGAATTACCCTTGTGATAATACTTGCCACTTTTGAGGAGACACAACTGGAAATGGATGAGAACAGAAGCATTGTCCATGACAGGCTTGAGTTCCCGCATATATTAGAAAAATTATATTTAATTCAATTCGATTTATTTCCACTTTAAAAACAATTAACAATATCAAAAACCTCATTTCATGAGTCAAGGATATGATGCAATTCTTTTGTGTATTATCAATAAGACTACTTGGGAACTTCAATCAGCCGTTATTGGATTCTCAAATCAATCATGGCATTTTTTTGTACCCATAGGTTATTAAACTTTCCTGTATTATATTTCTTTATTTTTCAGAGCTGTTGGTGCCTATCTTCGAGCTCTACAGCTGAGTCCGAACCATGCGGTGGTTCATGGAAATCTGGCCTGTGTTTACTATGAGCAGGGGTAAGTGCTCTCTCTTTCTCTCTCACATTGCAATTTAGTTTCTGCAGTAGTTTGTTCCATACATCATGTCATTGAGTCGTGAAATAATTGTTTCCATAGATTTATCCACCTCTGTCTCTCTAAGCCATATCGATTGACTTTGGCGATCATGCTGTTCCACAACTCTCGGCTCCTAGCCTTCTCTATTAGCACCACTCCCAGTTCTTTCACTCCTCTCTCTCTTCCAACAATTTCTGCAGACTGTCCATCCAAAGTATCCTCCTTCTTCCCCTACTCCTTCCCACAATTTTCCCTGTCAAAGCAAGATTTTCTAGGCCTTCTTGTATCCACCAATTGATATTAAATCTTGTGTAAAAACAATCTCACCAATTTGTTTGACATTTGAAACTTTAATGTTATTTGTTTCTTGTATAAGCTGAAACAAGATGTAATAATAATAATAATAATAATAATACACAACATTTATTAGGCGCTTAATACAGGTGTTTCTAAGCGCACCATTGTCTGACAAAAAATTACCAAACAAAACTTATAACAAACACACAAATTATAAATCATAAATCTGTTCTTTATTCAACAAATCATGCATATATAATAATATATAATAATAACAAAAACAAAATTAGATGTACTAATTAATTCTTCATCTTCTTTGCAGGTTGATTGACCTAGCCATTGATACATATAAGAGGGCTATTGAACTGCAACCACACTTCCCAGATGCATACTGCAATCTTGCCAATGCACTCAAAGAACAAGGAAAGGTAAGTCGACAAGCTACTCAGAAATTTAATTGATTGAATTATGAAAATTGCAATTATTATTTGCACAAGATGTTCAGTTATGGTGTTTTTATGCAAAGATGGAAAGCAAATGTAGCATTGATTGAATTGTCAGTTGTAAATAAGAGATTATAACATCACAGTCGAACAAACTTGATGGTGTGTTGAATGTGGTCACCATAATATATCTATGATAACTCTCAGCGCTTTACAGATATTCTATTACCCCGGTCATTGGATTCAATACTTGCCCGCACACACTGTGTACACAATCTCCACTCCCTGGGGAGCATTCCAGCCAGGCGTTCTTTGACGCTCATAAACTGATTGACCAACAATGAAGGTCTCTGAAACCATTGGCAGCCTGGTAGTTCTAAGAGGATGGCACAATATAGCACATCACTTTTAATTACGATATAACCTTAAGAAAGCAATGCTGATGCATCTCTTTCATTTTGTCTGTTCACACTAGGTTGCTGAGGCAGAGGACTGTTACAACACGGCCCTGAGACTATGTCCGACCCATGCAGACTCACTGAACAACCTAGCCAACATCAAGAGAGAACAGGGCAATGTGGAGGGCTCCATCCAGCTCTACTGCAAGGCCCTCGAGATCTTCCCAGAGTTTGCCGCTGCTCATTCCAATCTTGCCAGTGTATTGCAGCAGCAGGGCAAACTCCAGGAGGCTCTTCTACACTACAAAGAAGCCATCAGGTAGGTGGTACAGTCAGTGTGTTGATCAAGCTTTATACCTGTGTTACACTACACTCACTCTGCCAAGCTGCTACCCACCCAGGAAATCACAATTTCCACAGAAGTTGACATACTCTGATTGATTCTAGTATGATTGATTGTTGTTAATAGATACACGTTCTTTGTACAAAGTACACAATCCCCTTCCACCTTACATTCTCCGAAAAGATGAATACCTTCTCAGATGAATTTTAAATTACTTTGACAATCTTTTGTAAGAAGCACTGCCTTAGCACCTGGATTATGCCCCCAGACAAGCTGATATTGACCATCAGAGGTCATGTCATGTTTTGTTCAGTTTGTAGTCAGTCCTGTGTCGATCTCATTGGTCTGACCGAGATGCTAACTCGCAAGTCATAATCAATCCACTTTGACTCTTCTGTAGTAGATACATGCCGATACATGGAGGACAAATATGATATTGTTCGATAATTATTATAGAAATATATCCAAGTCATGATTGAGTAGATTCAGCTATTTAAATTGTGAAAGTGTAAAATATCTGTCCTTGTCACAAGCTTGATTCCAAAGCATTTATGTCATTTATAAAAGGTAATATTTATGAAAACGGTGGTAAGAGATCTGTAATACGATGTTGCTCTTTTTTTAATGTCCTGTCTACATGCAATACAAACCAGTGACGTGTGAATCACCTTCTTGAATCTCTATCTTTTCTTGGTTTCCAGGATCTCACCCACATTCGCTGATGCCTACTCTAACATGGGTAACACACTGAAGGAGATGCAAGACATCCAAGGAGCTCTGCAATGCTACACCAGGGCTATTCAAATCAACCCTGCCTTTGCTGATGCTCATAGTAATCTAGCTTCAGTTCATAAGGTAAAAATCTTCATGCAAAACATGGTTGGAATTAGGCCTGAGTCATGTCGGGATTTTCATAAACCGGGTCCCGACGGCCTTGCACCGATCGGGACCCGGTGTCCCGAAATCAGCTCGCAGGATTTGTCACTTGCCTCTATAAAAAGCGCATATCATCAGTATGTCCCTAAAAAGTGACCTTTTTTATCAGTTAAATAAATCAACACATGCATACCTCAGCACAGATCGGTATATTCTTCCATTCGACATTATTTTTATCCATGATTGGCGATGTTTAGTGCCATTATCGTGCCTCTAAAAGTAAAAAAACTGGAGCAAAAATAGAAAGACAACGATCGAGCCGCCATTTTGATTCATGCAGGTTGAATAAATCGGGTCAAAAAACATTAATGTTTGAATAATAAAACGGCTTTCTAAAAAGTACTCCTTTACAACATACCGATCGAATAATTTTTAAAAACAAAATAGATATTTTTTTCTTTGATTTTGAACACCGCATGCTTCTTTTAAAAGCTGAAAATTACTTGGTAATCACAAGAAGTTTCGATACGGGATAGCTGTTGCAAGGCAAGTTCAGACTAGTCTCGGAAAAATGCGCAGTGTTCCTTGATACTGATAGCTGTAATGCGTGCCAGAACGAACCCAAACAAAGACGTGATCGTAACCAGAAAAAAATCATTAAAAACTACGAGAGCACAATTGGAAAGACAACTACTGCTCAAAATTACGATAATCAGATAAATAACTTGGACAAAGAATTCAATAATCGCCCAAGAAATGCCACAGAAATTGTGATAATCGAGGAGTAACTGGGTACATTTTTATCGCAAGGGGCTTGCTGCAAATACTTGAATCCTTTGTTATACTGCTTTTTACCGTAGAGGGCGTTATTTGGTTTCTAGCCTCGTGTTAGAACACGAGGCTAGAAACCAAATAACGTGTAATTCGGACATATCAGCAGGCCCATTCCGATAATGATTGTACCTATAGTAACTCCTTAAATATCACTATTTCTGTGGCTTTTCTTGGACAATTACTATTGTATTATTCCTCCAAGTTATGTATCTGCTTACGATAATTTTGAGTAGTTGTCTTTCCAATTGTGCTCTCGTAGTTTTTAATGATTTTTTTCTCGTTACGATCACGTCTTTGTTTGGGTTCGTTCTGGCACGGACTACAGCTAACTACGAGGAGCACTGCGCATTTTTCCGAGACTAATCTGAACTTGCCTTGCAACAGCTATCCGTATCGAAACTTCTTGTGATTACCAAGTAATTTTCAGCTTTTAAAAGAAGCATGCGGTGTTCAAAATCAAAGAAATAATATCCATTTTGTCTTTTAAAAATTATTCGATCGGTATGTTGTAAAGAAGTACTTTTTAGAAAGCCGTTTCTTTCAACCTGATTTATTAATCCTGCCGAGAGACCCGGCCAGTACAGTAGCTAGCTAGCAGCTGATGGCAACAACAACCCCATGGGGCGAACTGCTTTGCAACCCATATTTATATCAGCAGTTCGGATTGATTCAGGATGAGCTAGAATATGATTGGTAACAATTAAATACTTAAGTTTCAAGGTGGAATGATTTTAGTGGTGTGCAAAACTGCAATTTCTTACATATTTCATTATTTTTTTCGGAGCGTCGGTTCTCAAAAAACGAAACCGGGACCCGACGGCAACGGTCGGGTCCCGGTGTGATCGACCGTACCGACTCAAGCCTAGTTGGAATTGACAGTCTCATTGCTGTACTGAGTAACTGAATTAATTTAATGTTATCGATTAGATTTGATAAAGTCAGAACAATTAAGTGAATTAATCTTTGTAATTTCAGTATGTTCTATTGTTACTTTATAAATGTCAGATGCATTAGAAGAAAAAAATCACATGTAAATCACACTTTCTCATATTTCATTTGAAAGGATAACAACTTTTAAGGCTGTGAGGTATATTTCATTTCATATTTGCATGCAATGTAGGGGTAAAATTCTGTCTCCATTTTTTGTAACAATCCTCTCCCTCAAAATAATTTCTATGGAATACTGTAATACACAAATGAACTATTTGTATCATATAAGTCATTTGTTCTGAAAGTTGAATAAGTTCTACTCAGCAGTAATACAATTCTTGGGTCAGCAAACTGTTTCAGAAAATTGAAATATGTATGTTTGATTTATTATTAACAGGACTCTGGGAATATACCTGAAGCAATTGAATCGTACAGAACAGCATTGAAATTGAAGCCAAATTTCCCTGATGCCTACTGTAACTTAGCTCATTGCTTACAAGTAAGTACTCATAGTAATTTAGTCATGTTGTGAAGCAGTGAGTGAGTGATTATCATGACAGTTTTGTTGATATATTTTCAAAAGAGGCACAGACTGTCTGGACTTCATCAGCTATAATCTCGTTACGTTTTACTCCTAAAATGTTAAGTGTCGGGTTGATAGAAAGCCAGCATTGGAAACATAATTGTAAATGTCTGTGCACCTCGGATCTGTTTTGTGTAATTGCTAGCAATTTGTAAAAGTTTGTCAAAGTTGCTTCTAGATTCAACCAAATGTTGATCAGAAAAAGACCTCCACTGGTTAATGCTGTGAGACCTTTGGTCAGTTGGTGTTGAACTCTCTAAACCCTGTACAACAAGACTTCCAAGAAGTCCTGTCTAGAATCTACACTATGTGACTCTTGGTTTTCAATGGCATCAATACCCAATTCGTAAATAGCTTCAGTACGCATGACCCCAAAATATCCACAGTTCTTTTACACGATGGATACGTCCCACTTTGGCATTTTAGAATAATCACCTGGAAGTGATGGAGGTGCTTCATGAATACCTTTTGTTTGCCTCTTGAGAAGAATACTTCCACCTGTGTATAAGATAAATGTATCGTTGGTGCATAAATGAATACTGATTACATAACTTACACGAGCACGATACCAGTATTTGTCTCAATGGATTGTACAAGTTGGTAACAAATGACCTTTAGCTGCCCATGCGCAGATAGTATTTACAAACTGGATTATTGCATTACCATATACTCAAGAAAGGCTCTACTTACGGTATAGATTCATCTTTATTTTGATGCTGGGAATTCATAATCCTTTATTATCTTGTGTTGAAACAGATTGTGTGTGACTGGACAGACTATGAGTCGAGGATGAAGAGATTAGTATCGATCGTTGCTGATCAGCTGGAGAAGAACAGGCTTCCATCAGTCCATCCTCATCACAGCATGCTCTATCCTCTATCTCATGGATTCAGAAAGGCCATTGCTGCAAGGCATGGTAACCTCTGCCTTGAGAAGGTATGGAATCCTCTTGGTCTTAAACCTTAAACGAATTTTAGTCTTCAGTCAATTGCCAGATTACAGACCACGTCACCTTTTCAGGATTTTTTGTATGGAAATCCAACTTGTCTGGTGTGCTTGGACTCTTCCATGCTAATGTAGCTAAACCAATAGGTATCCCTGATGTGTTGAAATAGTTGTTTATTTTGTAAACCTCAATAGTTTCTGAATTAGTTTGTTCATAAAGTACTTAGTTGTTGAGCCTTTAAAAGATTCAGCTGTGACATGAAAATGATCTTTTGTTCGGGTTCCTCTTGTGCACGTTAAATGAGAAGTCAAACTCCAGTAAAAAAAAGAAAGAAAATGTGTTCATAGGCCAGGGACCCATTTCACAAAGCCTTTTTTCAATGACAAATTACAAAAGTGACAAATCTGCTGATAACCGATCAGTAGGATTTCACTAGCTTAAAACATAAACTGTCATTTGTCACTGATGACATGTTTTGTGAAATGGGGCCCAGGTGGTTGCTAAAGCAGGTTGTACCGTACATTTCTTCTACAGATCACTGTCCTCCACAAGCCCGCCTTCAACCATCCACAGGACCTGACTGCTAGTGGTGGTAGACTCAGGGTTGGCTACGTCAGTTCAGACTTTGGAAACCATCCTACATCTCATCTCATGCAGAGCATCCCAGGCAAACACAGCAAGGACATGGTGGAGGTAAAGCATCTATCAATTGTAGAACTACTAGTTGTATATCTTTGAGGAGTGAACTAATTTCCTGATGATGCTGCTGCTGGTTGCGATTTATTTACAAGAGGAATATATTTTATTAGAAGATTTCAATGAAAAATCCTTTATATATGACATGATTTGTCCAAAAGTTTAGGAAGGCTATGTACAGATCATCTGCTAATGTGTAACTGTTGAGATTAGAATGGCACAATTCCTAGCTGCAGCAGCCAATACCTCAGAAACAGAGCACCGTGAAGCTGCTGAGAGCAACAGAGCTGCCAAGCATGCTGCAGAAATCTCCTGCTTAGCAATGTGTGTAGCTTCTGCATTGCCAGCAGTATTGGACTGTGGAGCCATGCAAAAAAAAGGGGGAAGTGTTTCACCATGTCATAATTCTGAACGTTGGACTGCTAATAAATGAATGCATGACATACTATGGGGAGAAATTAAGAAAATATTGATGAATGAATGAATTCTCTCATAGAGATATGATGAAGAAAAAAAATCTTCTCATGTTTACTTATCTTTTGCATGTTTGATTGGGGTTACTTAAGTTTGGTCATTATTTCTTAATTTATTGACTTTTCTCTTTATCTTGGCACTGTAGATTTTCTGCTATGCTCTGAGCCCTGATGACAACACTTCTTTCAGATCAAAAGCCATGAAGGAAGCTGAGCACTTTGTGGATCTCTCACAGGTAATAACATCTTTTGGTTCTGCTTTGCAATTATCTTATCCCCACTTATACCATACATAATCTAACATCTGATCTTTATCATGGACTTATTATTGTGTTCAAGTTTGTCATCAGCATTAATCAGAAATATCAAGTGAATAGCTTTTTCCTTGATTCAGTTTCAAGCACTAAAGATAATACAATTGCTCTTTTCATACCCGGGTTCATGAATGAAAGGACATTTGCTGAATATTTTTGTTTTATTAATGAAAGGCAGATGTAAAGAATCTGTCAACTTGTAGGGAATGACAGGCTGTTAGCTTTCAGCCACATATGGTCAGCTCTATCATAGAGAGAACTGTTTTGTTATAGATTTTGATGGAATACGGAGTGAGAAGGGTACATCTACCATGAAAATGATAAGTTTTGGTTATTTCACTTGTACAAATTGTATTATACAACTCACTCCCAGATCATAATCAAATGATTGGTCATTCGCGGTCACGTGTGATTCATTTACTAAGCCTATTGCACTCGTTTTCATGAAAAGGAGTGCAATATTTTCCAGTACTATTGAACTCGTTTTCAGAGCGCAGTAGTGCGCGTAGAGGTTAGAGCGCTTAATACTGCGTGAGCATGAGCCTATTCTTGCGCAGCGTAAATGGGTATAGAGGTTTAGTGCGCTTGCTATATCTATAGCAGAGATGCCAACTAGTACGGATTTCCCGTAATTGGTACGGAAATTAACGACCATTACGGCAGTACGGAATGTTGTCTAAAAATTATGTTTTTTTTTTTTTTTTTTTTTTTTTTTTGCGCATAGGGATCTATCGTAGCAAGTGCTGTACAGTATGGTGGCCATCCAGCACTCGCTGCATGAGAAAGATGGAAAATTATCAAGTATTCTCTTAATAGAAGCCAATTTTTAATTGAAAACTTATGTGTTGTGATGAACTGAAAATCAATATTTAGCAACTTTGTGGGAGTAAAATCACAACAAATTTCAGATAATCATGCGCGCATGCATCCGCTTGGCATTCTTTTAAGATTCATGGCGCCGCATAGGAAATTACTGATTTATTCCCCAAATTACTGATTTTGAGCCTTATGGTTACTGATTTGTGCTCTGAAAGGTTGGCATCCCTGCTATAGCTATGTGTGCGCACTAAATTAAGCCTTATTGAACTTGAGATTTATTTGTCAGCCATATAACTGTCATGAAAAAATCTTGAATGAATTTTGTTTACATCAAATAAGGATCTAGGACTTTCGTTGTATAATATTGCACTCAGCCTAACGGCTTCGTGCGATAGATACACACAGCCTCAACTCGAGTGCGGATAGATCATATAATGAACTCATGCGCATGCATCATTTGTATACTATTGTACAGTATTGAGGATATTGTTCTTGTATTTTATGTCTCTTAGTGAAGACTGTTCATTGTAATTCATGAACCTATATTGTGTTTGCAGATCCAGTGCAATGGCAAGGCTGCAGATCGCATCAGTGCCGATGGAATCCACGTCTTGGTCAACATGAATGGATACACGAAAGGAGCTCGCAATGAGATCTTTGCTCTCAGGCCAGCACCTATTCAGGTAGAAATCCTTTATAAGTAAATGTATTAAATTGATTAGCTGGTGCTTCATCATCAATTATAAAATCTTTAGTTTCCATCATATAATGTCCTACTGATAAAATGAGCAGACAGAATTGTTCTTGTCTTTTTTAAAAGACTTTTTTTTGTATCGTTGTGAGGGTTAGTGAGGTTTTGATAGACAGAGATTATACTTTGCTGTCCGACAAGAATTAGACTTCTGTATTTCCTGTTTCCTCTTTTCCATGGGTAAAGTTACATGGTCATTGTCAAGGAATATGACGACACAGACAGCGTGAAATTTCCTCATACATCTGAGTCCAATTATCAACATTTAGAGACAGAGATGATCAAATTGGATAGAATCTTTGTCCCAGTCCTGTATCCTTAGACAATGCTATAAATGAGGTTCCATAAAACCAATATATGTGTATTCATGATTTGATTTTTGTACATGCCGGTCCATTACTTTGTAACAAACTGCCACAATCTATTTGTAATCTGTCATCTGTCAATAAATTAGTGTAGTGTATCATACGATTTCATGTTAAATGTTTGTACTTATGTTCATGTTTATCTACTGCGCCATGAGCATCAGTTTTGTGATGGATACCCGCGCATTAGAAGTATTCATATTATTATTATTATTAATTGATATACTCTTTCTCTCAGGTGATGTGGCTTGGCTACCCAGGAACCAGCGGGGCATCCTTCATGGACTACCTGATCACCGACTCAGTCACATCCCCCATGGAGCTAGCCAGTCAGTACTCTGAGAAGCTGGCCTTCATGAGGCATACTTTCTTCATCGGAGATCACTGGAACATGTTCCCTCATCTTCTGGACAAGGCACTTGTTGAGGTCAAGAGCGGCTCAAGCAGGGACAACGTGGCGGTCATCAACTCAATCAACCTCAAATCCACCCTGGAGAAACTCGGTGTCTCCGATAAGGTATGCATGCTCCCCAGGATTTAACAAATGCTAGTACAGTCAAACATGTCTATAGTGACCACTCAAGGGAAACACAAAAGGTGGTCTTTGTAGACAGGTTCCTTTAGTACATGATTCAATGAGAAACCATTTTTAAGGGAAACAACAAATGTGGCCTTTGTAGACAGGTGGTCCCTAAAGCAGGTTTGACTGTAATTTGAAGGACAATCTGAACTAATTTTCATCTCTGGTTTCACGAACCAGCGTGCACACGATGCATAAGCTTATGTGTGTACGGTGGACATTTTTATTGAGAGACTCAACCCTGCTTGTGAGCATTAGTGAGGGTGCAGTAGAAGAGTATTTGGATTAAATAAAAAATTCCTGTTTTGTCTTAATTAAACCCATTTACACAGCTAGACGAATGTAAATGATAATTATGGTCAAGCTGTCAAGTTTAGATCAATATGTTTGGAGAGAACGCTCCACGAGTTAAAGGGGTGCTATAGTGTCGTGCTCTGCAGCTTTGCCAAGTAGTTTCAATACTCTTGTTTCGACTAAAGTGACAAACAATCAAAGACTACCAGTTCAATGAATGCAGTCAACTTGATATAAAAGAAAGTCATATCTAATGAAGTGAATGCTTGTCCTTGCTTTCTTTCTACAGGTTGCTACGAATGGAGAGGTGTCTAACGGAGAGAAGCTTCATTTCCCCATGATTGAAAGCAGCACATCTCAAGCCCTGCACAGTCTGATCCAATCTGGACAGGTTCAGGGCACCATCAATGGTATCACTGTGTGTAATGGACTAGCTCTCACACAGGTAGGCGATTACAAGGTTAGATAATGCACTCAAAACAGTAGGCCGCTTCACAGGTTTAGTCAAAATCATTGTTTTTTCTTCAGAACTCTTTGTGATGATGCAACCTTGGGTAAATAAGTTGTTGCGATGATTGGTGAGTTGATAGGAGCAACGTGTTTTAAAGAAGTGTGCTTCGATTATGAATACCTTTGTGAACTGGTTTGATCTTTACAGTATGATGTTTGCAGAATAGAACATTGAGACCCATACACTGCTTGATCAACATGATGATGTACATGATGATGTGACATCCATTTCATTCATCAGTCATAAATGTAGTTCTTGTATATGATTTGATGATTCTTTTAGAGACTTTTAAAAATTCATTCTACTTGTATAGGTTACATTAAACTATGTTTCTCCTAACCCCAGCCAAGTCCAACAACTGTAGGCTTACATAAAATTACTTGCCCAGATACTGAATTTACTCGCCTCAATTCTTATAGAAGGAATATTTTATTCAATGAACCTCATTTCTAGTATTGATTTGCTAGCATTTTGACATTTGGATGTGCTTAAAATTGATGATTGTATCATTTTGTTCAAAGTAATTGTTTAGTTCATCGGCTTGATTTTTGTCTTATTCCAACCTCACTGGGGTAAGCCCTTGATAGGCCGTGGGCATTTGCTAGTCCCTCCACATATAATAAATTAGCGTGTTAAATATTTCAATATTTATTCAGTTGAGTTTTTGTACACATTTTACCCATCTTTTTATTAGTTATGTGGAAATAAATGAATTGTATCATCTTTTGCACATAGAGGCCCAGTCCCATTGAATTTCCATCCTCAACCACTCAGATCTCAAACTAGTCCAGAACGTTTTAAACAACCAAAAACCTAACGTGTCACATCTTACGGAAATAAGTAATTTCCTTAGTGCAGTCTAGAATCCTTTGTTAAAGCTCTAAAACACTTCTCCTAACTTATTTATTCAATACATGTTTTGTAATTAGTTTATTTAATCCTGCTCTCTATCTAAAGGCGAACATTATGTAAAACTTCTTTGCTTGTTATTTCATTTAACTTATAGTTGAATCAATTCATTGGTCTGCTCTAGTGTTTATGACAAATTTGTGTGTAAAACTGCCTCTAGAACCGAATCTTGATTGAACTGCGCTGTAACAAAAAGCATATTATTGTTAATATTATCTGAATCTGTCTGTGAGGCATTTTTCTGCGCCTTTGGACTGGGGGAAAAGTGGTGTTGTAGCACTTGGCACTGTCTTGGCTAGTATTCAGTGCTTCATGCATGACTAGATATTGTGTTTGAATCTGAAACTTAACCAAACTCCATTTGCATTGGGCCATCTTCTGCTTCCCTCCTTAGTCGATCCCCAAGTCTGCTACCGGTGAAGAGGTTCCATCGTATCCTCTGATCACAACCCGTAATATGTATGGACTCCCTGATGACGCTATCGTCTTCTGTAACTTCAACCAGCTCTACAAGATCGATCCAGCTACTCTCCGGATGTGGGTCAATGTAAGTCTTACCTCATACCTTTCAATCATCTAGACATTCTAATACCTGGGACCCATTTAAAAAAAAGAATTGTGATTGATCAGGATTATAATAATAATAATAATAATACATTACATTTATAATGCGCTTAATACAATGTTTCTAAGCGCAAGAGAAAGAAGAAAGGATAAGAAAGGAAAGTGAGAAATACTAAAGGAACATGTTAAAAACATTGAATTACAAGTAAACGGCAAATAAGAATATGACATTACACAAAATAAGGCCGCATCGAAATTGATTGAAATATATATTAATAAACCAGATATGGACTTATAATAAACCATATGATATATGAAAATACAACTTAAATGCAAACTATTATATACATTCAATATAAGAATTTTGCATCTTAAAATACATATCATACAACATTATGCAATAGAAATAACAATATCATTAAACTGCAATATCATTAAACTGCAAAATAAGGACTGCATCAAAATTGATTGAAATTATAAATAAACCAGATATGGAATCAGAATTATCATAAAACATGTGAAATATTCAAATACAACCTAAATACAAATTATTACATTCAATGTAATAATTATGCATCTTAAATCTTAAATACAACATTATGCAATAGAAATTACAAGATCATTAAACTGCAAGGTAGTATTAATTACGCTTAACTTGGGGAGAGGGAGGGTAATGACAGTTATGGAAAGAGGTGGGTTTTCAGGAGAGACTTAAATGATTCTAATGTAGGGGCTTCTCGTATATAAATGGGGAGATTATTCCATAACTTGGGGGCAATAACTGTAAATGAGCGGTCTCCGTAGCGTGTCTTGGTGCGAGGTCCAGGTAGCAGTTGAAGGTGGGCAGTAGCATGGGAGCGTAAACGTCGAGATGCAGAAGAAGCTAATGAGGATCGGAGTGAGATGAGGTTCTGTAGGTATGAGGGGGCTTGGTTGTGGATAGCTTTGTAGACAAGGAGGAGGATTTTGAAGACAATGCGTTCCTGTATCGGTAGCCAGTGAAGAGACTGGATGATTGGGGTAATGTGTTCAGATTTCTTGGTACGTGTGACTAGTCTAGCAGCAGTATTCTGGATGCGTTGAAGGGGTGCAATGTGGGATTGAGGTAGACCGGCTAGAAGGCTATTACAATAATCGAGGTGAGATGAAACGAATGCATGGATAAGTTTTTCCGTAGCGGGATTGTCGAGATACTTTCGGATTCTGCCAATCCTGGCTATTCCCCAAGAAGCTGCTCTGCACTTGTTGCGTATATGTTGCGCAAGGGAGAGGTGCTTGTCGAAAGTTACACCAAGATCTCGTATACACTCCGACTTCTGCACACAAACTCCAGAAAGATACAGAGGGGGGAAATCATCAGTCTGCTGCCTGAACCTAGACGATATATGCAGCATTTCAGTCTTTGCTTCATTAAGTTTCAAGTTGTTGGTTGAGGACCATTTCTTGACATCATGTACACAATCTGAAAGTCTACTAATGGCATCTCTTCTTTCACCGACATCAGCCCTCATAACAAGGTAAAGCTGGGTATCATCTGCGTACATGGCGTGCTGGATACCATGGTGCGAACTGATCACATGGCAAAGAGGACCAGTGTAGAGGGTAAATAACAGGGGGCCCACTACCGACCCCTGAGGCACTCCCCAACGGAGAGGAAAGGATTGTGACAGTGACTCCATTACAGTTACTCTCTGAAAACGACCACTAAGATATGACTTTATCCACTCCAGAGCAGATCCCTCTATGCCGTAGCAGGTTTCGAGCCGATTGAAGAGAGGCGCGTGGTCCAGGCAATCAAATGCAGATGAAAAGTCTAAAAGGACTAGACAGGCTTCAAGTCCGTTATCAGCTGCTAACAGAAGGTCGTTGGCAACCTTTAACATGGCTGTCTCTGTTGAGTGATGATGCCGGTACGCCGACTGGTTCGCTGGGAATAAGTCGTTGGACTCCAGATAAGACCTGAGCTGAATGGATACGAACCTCTCCAACACCTTGTCAAGGAAGGGTAGGTTGGCGATTGGTCTATAGTTCTTAAAGTCATTCCTGTCGAGCGATGACTTCTTTAGGAGAGGTGTGATAAGGCAGGTCTTAAACGCTTCGGGGACTTCACCAGACATGAGGGAGAGGTTGATTGTCGATGTGATGATCGGCAAAAGTTCGTCAACGCAAGTCTTTACGAGCCACGATGGCACCGGGTCCAAGCTGCATGATTTAGGCTTGAGCGAGTCAATGAGTTTCTTCACTTGATTTAGGGAAACAGGTATAAACTCTGAAAGACATTTCTCTGGCCCCAAGTCAGGCACTCGATTTGCACCAGACATAAACTGTGGGTTTGCAGCAGAGGTCTGAACTCCGGACACGGTACTGGCGATCTTATCATTGAAGTATTCTCCAAAAGTATTGGCCAATGCAACAGCAGTCCGGTGTTCAGGAAGGATGGTTTCCTGACTGGAAGGAGAAGTAAGTCTCTTGACAATGCGAAAAAGCTCTTTGGTGTCAGCTTCAGCAATCTTAGCAGTCAAATGCTTGGATTTGGCTTCGTAAAGGGCAGTGTAATAAGACAAACACTTTTCCTGGTACTGTTGTTTGTCGAACGAAAGGCCAGAGCTCAACATCTGTCGTTCTGCGTGACGCCTGATTCTCTTGGCCTCTCTCAACTCCTCCGTGTACCAGGGAGCAGATGGTCGAACTGTGATAGTATTTGTCTTCATCGGGGCATGTCTGTCGATGAGCTGGATCAGGGTATCGTTGTACACACCGACTGCTTCAGAAGAATGCTCTGGCGTTGGTGTAGCCAGGGAAGAATTCAGAATATCTTGTTTAAAAGATGCAATGTCAACATTCCGAAATTGCCTGTACTGCACAAGTTTCTTTGTGTTCTTGGGAGCGGTAAGGTTGACGTCAGCGATGATTGCTGAATGATCAGACGGGAGTCCGGATAGGATGCGGACCGATGAAATGATGTCATCTATTCTTCTCGACATGATCAGGTCCAACGTGTGGCCAGCCCGATGGGTCGGCCCGTTTACGTGTTGAAAGAAGCCCGTTGAATCGATGGAGTTCATGAAGGACTTAGCCTGAGTGTCGAGCCCATCGTCAATATGGATGTTAAAATCACCCAGAATGAGGGGCATGTTGTCTGAAATTGCCGCAGACTCGAGAAGAGTGAGAAACTCCTGCAGGAACATGTTGTAGGTAAACTTGTTGCTTGCCGAAGGCGGAGGTCTGTATACTGCATAACATCTGAAAACTGATGCCGCGGAGAACCGGATAGTAACATCCATAAGTTCAAAAGATGTAAATTCAATCCCGCTGTTCAAGGTCACCTGGGCCGAAGAGCGATACACAATGCAGATCCCACCACCTTTGGATGCAAGGCGAGGGCAGTGCAACAGATCATAATTCGGAAGTGTTGACTTAATATCACCAATGACTAGGTCATCTCCCTGGTTACCTGTTAGCCAGGATTCTGTCAGGACTAAGACGTCCAGATCATTGTCCAGTATCATATCACATATGCATGTAGTCTTATTTGACATGGAGCGGGCATTCCAAACTCCAATATGTGAATGACATCTCTCAGAAGCTAGAGGAGGTCGAATGGGAGCTCGTTGACCTGCGTGATCATCTAATTGATCACGGGAACAAGTATCAGTCCAAAAGGTTTTAACACGGGGAATAGCAAACTTTCTAGCTGTGCGTCCAGCCCGGTTACTCCTTTCAGACTTACGGGCAATGTTCAAGGTTCTGAATAGGTCCCATTTATCACGAGTGAATGGCTTTTGATGACCATGCATAGAAACACTCTGTCCGATATTCAATAGCTCTTGGCGAGAATAGATTCGCCTTGTCATGGTGAGCGAACACAAGATCAACGGGATCACGGCGAGTGTGAATAACGTACATGTATATACTGTACGTACCGTGATAATACTCGAGCCTCGCATGAGAAATAATTTCCTCAGATTACAGTCCATTTTAGCAGCAGAATGCAGTCCAAATTCGGCAAATGACTTTAGAATGATGACGACATACAGAATACAATGTCAATCACTAAACAAATGATGAGAAAGTATGCACAAAACGGTGAAAATAACACAAAAAGGCAGAGCGATAAAAGAGTGAGCCAAGAGGAAAGGGCGCCACAGAGAAGTTTTGCTTGCAAATCTCCAATCTATCGCAAACTGGCAAACCCTAATCTTTATAGAACAAAATTGCAACTGCTTTGAAGCAATTGTAGCTGTTAATGAGAGCCCTGCTGTCATACATTAGTGTTCCTCAGAATTCTTTGTATGCTCATTTATACGCATGAAGTTAGCAGTAGCTTTTGTATTCATTGATGAATTTTAAATCTGATCTTATCTAAATGAATGATCTCCAAGAATATTGTCCAACACTGGTGTTCAGTTTACGGCCAGCAACTTAAACTGCAGTGTTGAGATATTAAATATTCAGATAAATTTATATTAAAATAGCAGATGGAGCAAATATATTGCCTGCCATAGGATATGCTGTTGCTCAAACAAATGATGCTTTTAATAAAAGCATTTTTCATAGTTTCTGACTTTATTTGATGTAACTCACTTATATCAACCCACTAACCTGTTCCCCCTTTTTTCTTCTTCTGCTAATGCAGATCATTCAGAAGGTGCCCAACAGTGTTCTGTGGCTGCTGCGCTTCCCTGCTGCCGGTGAACCCCACCTGCTTGCTACAGCCACCCAGCTTGGCATGCCCAAAGGCAGCCTGGTCTTCTCTGCAGTAGCGTCCAAGGAGGAGCATGTGAGACGAGGTCAGCTTGCTGATGTGTGTCTGGACACACCCCTCTGTAATGGACATACCACTGGCATGGATGTACTTTGGGCAGGCACACCTATGATCACTCTACCAGGTGGGTTTTATCAACTAAGGATCTACTTTTCATGGAGTTTGTCAGTCAATCAAAATGAATGATTGATTTGGCTTTTAATTTTTGCTTTTAATGCTCATTTACTGCACAGAATTCCCTTAGAAGCCTATAGTAACTGGACATTTTTCACTGGCCATTACATCAAGCGATGCATGACCTTTCTGTGTCCTGTTGGATATTGGGTGGTCAGTGGCACCAATCGATTAATGAGCTGTGATGTGCCTCAGAAACTGTACGCATAACCAGCCTTTGCAATCGTGGGGAAAATGGGACACACAGCAGATCCTTGTTAAAAGTAACATTGTTATGTTGAACTTCCATAACTAGGTAATCTTGCTGGTCCCCATTTCTTTTTATTGTTTTGTTTTTAAGCCACAATATAACATGGTCCAATATAACGAGGCAAATTCCATGGTCACAAGAAGATTGTTGCACTAAGATCCCTCTGTAAGACCCCTTTCTATAATTCTGTTATTTTCTGTTTAACAGAAACCCAGAGAGTTGTGTGCTATTAAAAAAATATGTTGTCCTGAATGGGTCCAGTGAGTTATATATGATGACTAAATCATGTATGTGATTTGCAATCCTTTTCAGGTGAGACTCTTGCTTCACGTGTGGCTGCCTCCCAGCTGCAGACGTTGGGCTGCCCTGAGCTCATTGCTAGCTCCAAGCAGGAGTACGAAGACATCGCCATCAGACTGGGAACAGACATCAAGTTGTAAGTTTTCACTCTTGTTTTTATAATCATGATGTTACTTTCATGTTTCTATCCATTCTCTAATTCATTTGATTAATTGAAAATGAGTGTATTACAATGATTGGTATTTGGTATCACACCAGCTTGTCCGTGTTTTCGTGTAATGTACACATAGTACAATATACTTTAAAATGTCTATCGATGTTTACATTAAAACTACATTGACTTCTCCAAATCAGAGTATGTCAATGGGGATTCTTCACATATATATTTGAGGAAAAAAGCATTAGTTAAAAGTATGCATAAAGATGGCTACCCCCCCCCCCCCCCAAAAAAAAAAAAAAAAATATATATATATCATACAGAAATTTACTCAAATTAGCAGTAATTGATTGCATTTCTACTCCAGTTTGATTTTATTTTTCTGGTTTCCCATTAACAGTATATCATTAACTACCCCCTTTTGTCTCTTTATTATTCAAGGCACACTTGGAAGGAAACTTCTGAAGTAGTCTTTATAATAGGGTTTAACGTTTTGCATTATTCACATTTTGTTTTTAAACTTGCCCTTTTATTGCCTTGTTTCACCCTTCAGCCGTCAGCATATCCGTGCCAAGGTGTGGAGACGCAGAGTGGAGAGCCCCCTCTTCAACACCAAGATGTACGCCCAAAGCCTTGAGCTCCTCTACACCAAGCTCTGGGAGAAGTATGAGAAGGGCGAGCCTTGTGATCATGTAGACATGTCAACAATGAGCCCCATCAATGGCAAAATCAATGACACTATCAAGAATTAAATCATGACACAATGCTGTACAATGCAGGCAATAGTGAGGTACATGCTCGTTGGACTGTCGACCTGTACGTTTGGTAGAATTTGGATACTTCATCAAATTCAAATATTCATGCTTTGGTTTCCCTGTCATTAGAGGCATGTTGAAATAAACAATTATATTTTTTACACACAATGACAAACATCAATGAATTTCTTGCATAACAAAGCAATTTCTTGTAGTTGCATGTATGAAGAAAAAAATGTTTGTGAAACCTGAAATTTAGCTTTGTAAAAGCAAGTTCTTTATTTCATAGCTCATGCATGTAGGATTTCCTTGGAAGTATCATCACCATCATCATTTTAGTACCAAACCCTTTTTTGCCAAAACAAGATTATCTATGGGAGTGGTTGAAATTGAAGTATGTACATATTATGAAACAGTCCATCCTATGAAGACATGGAATTTTTGAAACTACTATTTATTGTATATGGAAACTTGTCATTCAGAAGTTGGTATGAGAAGGATTGTGATTTCCAAGAATAAACATCTTGGATTATTCAGTTTATTGTGCTTGCAAGAAGTAGTTACCTGCACATTTTAATTGATTGGTGTAAGGTGTTGTGAAAATTGTGTACTACATTTCAAAACTCACAATAGGAATTATTTAGAAAGTACTTGAAAAGTGATTATGACATTAAAAAACAAATTGAGAAGAATTTTTGTTATAATTTTCCTCTGTTTGCTCACGAAAGAAAACATTTTACGATAAAAAAAAAATTCAGATTGCTGCAATTGACAATTTCAGTTTATTTTAACAAATGGATATGGAAAGAAAATAATTATTTTGAATTTGACTCAAAAGTCATTTAATTATTTTTTCCTGCTTTGTTATCATTTTAGTTTGGTATCTCATGATTTGAGCTGTATATAAGATCTCTATTTCTTCGAAGTTGTCAATATTTTATTTCAGTATTTTCTGGTGCCTGTGTTGGAACGTATCCAGGTGTAATCTTGCTCGTTCATTATAGTATATTTATGATTTATATGTTCTTAATTTGTTCTTAATTTGATTTTAGTCGCATGTTTTATTTCCCCCTCCTGCTTTCGAATATACTGTACATGTCTGATGAAAGATTGTCATTGAAGGATGTTAAAGATGATGTTAGGCCAAGTCATACCTGTAATTGAAATAGAAATGCTGAAGGCACTTCTTGTCCTGTTTCTTGTATATAATGATAATCAACACGTAGTGAGCACTACAATTCATTTTAGTAAGTGAGTAACATAGCAGAAGACGAGATGTCATTTTTGTACAGAATTTTGATTTTTAAATAATATGAATCTATATGTGAGATGAAAAACGTAGGTTCCAATGTATATCAGTTCATAATTATGTCAAAGCACCTTTGCCGAACTAGATAGGGTACTGATACATGTATGTTCATTTTCATGATGCTATTTTATTTTGAAAGTGCTTAGTGTCATATGAACTTTATAATGTAAGATTTGAAAGTGATTAATGTTGGCTCTTCAGTAGACTTACACTGTGATGATGGTGATCGGGTGTTTGCTACTATGCTGATGTGCTTCTATATCAATGTCATATTAAAACTGTTGTTATCCCACAGTCCTTTAATCGCTTCTACTTATTTTGCTTTGTATGGTGGAGTAGTAGTTCCAAACCAGTGTTCTGAAGAAACCATAGAGTGTAGTGATGGACATGAATGTGAATTTGTTACGCAAGTGAGGCTGGAGCGAATGAAGGTTAACCTCACAGACATACATTCCTCCTATACATCGTACATTTTGATCTTATAATAAGGAACACCCGTAACAAACTCTTGTCTTAATAGCCAGGCGGTCGTACCCTCTCAACTACTTTGTACAAGTATTCTACTCTTTATTTTGCCCTGATATAACAAGCATGTATGTGAAGCATACTCATGATTACAAAACGACCTTTTATCAAGCCTTCATGCCCTTGGTACCAATGAGTTTGGTATAACGAGGTTTCACTGCATTTGTAAAATAATATAGGGTACAGGACAATTAATAACTTGAGGGTTATTTGCACTTAAAACTGCAAGGAAGGCATGAAGGATAAGCTTGATAAGAGGTTTCTCCTTAAATCCCCGCTCTCGATTCTTTAATCTGTCAATCACTGTAGGCAGTAAATAGTCGTGCAACTTGAATGAGGGAAGAGGGGAGTGAAAGTGCGTTCGAGACAAAGAGAGAGTGAGAGAGAGAGAGAGATAAAGGGAGACAGAGGGGGAAAAAAGGTGGTGACAGAGAGAGAGGGAGAGTCAAAGAAAGTGTGGGAAAACGGGAGAGGGACCGAGAGAGAGAAAGAGGGCTGTATGGGTTCTATTTAAACTTGTCTTTGTATCATAGCCCTAAGCTCAGTCTTTCTGTACGGTGTGAAATCAGTGTATAAAAGATTTGTTCGGGGAGTAAAAAGAGAGTGAAGAGGGAAAGGGAAGGGGGGGGGGGGGGGAGGGGTGCCAAGAAGACCAACAATAATACCACAGCTAATTTCGTAGTATGTGGGGGGGGGGGGGGGTGGGCTGTATGGGTTCTATTTAACCTTGTCTTTGTATCATATAGCCCTATGCTCAGTCTTTCTGTACGGTGTGAAATCATTGAATACAAGATTTGTTCGGGGGAGTAAATAGAGAGTGAAGAGGGAAAAAAAAGGGGGGGGGGGATGCCAAGAAGACCCAATGCTAATTTCATAGTATGTTGGGGGCGGAAGACGGCTGAAAGCCATATGCATTATCTGAAATTATTCTGGCAAGATATAGATTACTGTCAACGAAGTAATTCAACACTATTCAAAGTTAACCTTGAAATCAATCCGGTTTTACTCATTGTCACTTTTCATACTCGCATCTACTCTTGAAAACAAACGAGCTTTAAATTGAATCAAAACAAAGAAAATAGAAAATGAAAGTAAAATTCTCATTCATCGTAAACCAATTTGCTTCGTGATAACTAAGGTTTTTTATTCGAAACTCTTCCTCCTTCAATAAAACCTTCAACAACAGCCCTTGTGCCGTTTGAAACTTAAAAAATGAATTAATTTGATAAAAGTGATATGTGAAGAAGGGTCCTATCCTATGACTATGGGGCTGACCCAGCAGATGACGTGACATGGGGTATGGGTTGCGTTGTGTCCCCCTCTTTCTCCGATTTCCCCTCTCCTCCCCCTCCCCCTTTTCTTTTGTTCACCCAAAGGAGGCAATGTGAAAATATCTGTACACATATTTCGAGAACATGAAATTAAGAGACCTGTGTGGTTTTGAAAGACGACTAGAAAAAAAGTGAAAGTATTAACTAGAATTGATCGTGGCGTCATTTTAGACAAAACAGATTGAGCTGGAACCTACATATTAGCGAAATATGAAGGAAAGTTATGCTTAAATTATATATATATATATATGATAAGGCGAATTCGACCATTACACATTGCCAAACAGAATTGTTTTATAAATCCATGATGCAATGTTATTTTGATTAATGTGAAGTAGTCTATAATAATAGAAAGCCAAGTAGAAGGAAAAAGAAAGAGATGCAGACAGAGAAAGCAGTGGTTTGATAACATCAAAGAATGGACAGGTCTCACATACTCAGAAGCCAACAGATTAGCACAGGATAGAAACAAATGGAGAAAGACAACAGCAACTGACGGTGGCAGCCACGTAGCCAGGTAGGTAGTCTATGAAAATACAGGGGTTACGAATTTATGAAAACTTGAAAATTAAATTCCACCTGATCACTTGATCCTTATTTTTGATGTAGATAACATTTTAGTAAGATTTCAAAAGTAAAATCTGTTATGATAATGCACTAAAACCTATTATACATTTGTTTGAAAAGCATAGCCCTCTGTATAATATACCAGACATTCGTTTCAGAATTTCTCAGTACCTAATGGCCAAAGAAAGAGAAGGTGGGAGGGGGAAGGGGGAGAGATTGCATGTGTATGCACGTGTGTGTGTGTGTGGGGGGGGGGGGGGGATGGGTGGGTGGGTGGGTGTGTGTGTGAGAGAGAGAGAGAGAGAGAGAGAGAGAGAGAGAGACAGAGAGACAGAGAGAGAGAGAGAAGAGAGAGAAAGAGAAAGAGAGGGGGAGGGGGCTGTATGGGTCCGATTTAAACTCGACTATATTATGTAACATTTTTTCTCTACGATGCGCAATCATTTGTATAAAAGATTTTATTTTATACGGCGTAGAGGCTGATATAAATGGAGAGTGAAAAGGAGCAAAAGGCGGTGGTATATGGGGGGGGGGGGGCGGAGGGAATGAAGAAAATGCCGAGAAGACCAATAGGCCTATAATGCCACTGCTAATTTCATAGTCCATGAAAATACCGTCTTTCGTTCAATGGTTAGTCCACTGCCTGTACTGTTCTCTTCATGATCCGTGCGCGCGCTCTCATATTACTAGTACACCATAATATACACGTACGGAAACAGAAGGTGAATTGGTGGGGAGTACGCATTTCATAAACGCGCGCGCATTTGGGAAAGGGCGAAAGATTAAAACGACCATCAGCTGGTCTATTCAATGGTATGCACAATTATTATTGCAGTCATCTATAAATGTATTTTGCGGGTAGAAAGAGTAGAGGAAGAAGGACGTTTGGAAGGCACATGCAGTTTCTGAAACTAGTCGGTCATGATCATAAATAGATTAATCTCTTTAAATCTCGACAATACGCTGGTTTAATTCATTCTCATTTGTCAAACTCGCATCTCCTCTTGAAAACAAACGAGCTTTAAAGTGAACCGAAACAATGGAAATGAAAGTAAGATTCTTATTGATTTTTATCGTAGACCAATTTGCTCTGTGATCAATCTTTGGTTTAACTCGAAACTCTTCCTCCTTCAGTGAAACCTTCAACAAAAGCACTATGAGATGATATTAATACGCCTGCATGGTTTTGAAAACAACTTGAAATAATGTGAAAGTATTACTTTGATTTCAAACTCCTTTTCTTTTCCCTCTCTTTCCTATTTCTCTCTTTTTGAAATTTCAATTCATCCAACCTTCTACTATTCTTATCTGTATCACAAAGTGTTATTCTAACCATTTCCCCTCGTTACCAAATCTTCTATTTGCAATATATTTCTATATTTGAATTTTAGGTAATATAAAATCAGACAAGTGTTTACAGTGAATGTTTCAAAGCTTTATTTACAGCGCAAAGTTTTCAAAAAATAATATAAAACTCCATCTTATTTATGAGATACATGTATAAAACTCTACTAATCAATATAACTTTCTTAGATATAAAGATGGAACATATTTTAGAAGTACATTTCATGGCTTCCAAAAATCGTGAGCTCGACATCAATGCGTCATTACTGTAAGAACTGAACTTTTAAAAAGCTTGGACCATGTCTCAGCTTGAACCTTGGACCCTTGAGATGAAAAGCGATTTCAGTCGCTCCTTGAAGCTATAATAATAATAATAATTCTACATTTATATTGTGCACAACTCTGCCAACATAATGGCACTCTTGGCGCACTGATCAACAAATCAAATACATTTTAAGAATATGGTCAACAAATCAGATACATTACAAGAATATGGTCAACAAATCAGATACATTACAAGAATATGGTCAACAAATCAAATACATTACAAGAATATGGTCATTTATCAAAATTCAACAAATTATATTACAAAATGAAAAGGCGATAAATGGTCAACATAACTACAGCTATACTACTAATAACCAAAATTAACACAAAATATTCTAACTCAGATAATAATCCTCAACAATTAAACATCAACAATACGCCTTATTCATCAACAAGGTCTTCAATTTTTGTTGAAAGGTTCTAGGTTTTCAATCTAAATCATGTAAACGCTATCCCGGGGAACGAAAAATAATCGGGCAAGCGACACTTTATACTGCTATTCGGGCAACGGGAGGTTTCCTAATTGATGAAATTTTAAAGTTCTTTATAACACACTTACATTTTGATGACGAAACAAATTGCATTCTTAATTATAAAACAGTTACAAATTATGAGCTTGCTGGAACAAATTGCTCGCAAAGTTTACGTGATTTAGATTGAAAATTGATAAATTATTTGGGTCGGAGACTTGAGATGGCAAAAACTGCGAGCCCCCTTACAACTATGTTCGTATTTCGTATAAGATATAACAAAATGCTAACACGTGTATAAGTATGCCCCATCAGACACCGTTATAGGTATAGGCCTACCTCAGTCACACCGCGAAACCAACTGCAGACCCGACTCCAAACCTGCCAATCATCAGCCACAGACGTACTGTAATATTGTCAGACGGCCTGGTGTCGTTATGGTGTCGGTCTTAATGGTTCCTGCGTTATGTGACTCAGGTATCAGAATCAGATTTGTGTACCAAAAAATGCTAATGACCAAGACATTTCTTGTTTCTCGTGAATTTGTTATGATGAACAATTTAGACAGAGTTTCATATCAGGTAAAATATACAATGCAACTGGTTTCTAAAAAGAGAAGAGGAAGAAGATTAAAATAGGATATTCATTTGACAATTTGTTTTCGCTCAGAATCTTGGTTCGACAACTCGTATTCGAATGTTTTCGTGACATCATATCTCGAAGGCATAAACATGTATCTCCTCTTATAAAAAATGTTTTCCTTCGCTTTCAATTATCAGTGTATAATACATATAGGACCTTCTAAAGTAGCCCGAGATGTGCTGAATATTTCTGTTTTTTAATTAACTCATACTTTATTCTTTACCATCTACACATTTCATTTACATCAGACGAATGGAAATGCTTTGCGGGTTTTAATTAAAGTTTTGAACAAAGCGTACCTTGACTTAATAGGTTGTTTTTATACATTAAATTTACAACAATAATGTGTCTATTCGACGTTGTATCTGTGATAGCTTTTGCATAGTTTTTCTATTTACAGTTTGACCATGCCTTGTGTTGACGCGCTTCAATTCGCTTAAGTGATAAAACAGACATTGTTCTCATTACAAGAGAAACTAGCATGCAAAAATTAATTTCATAACTTAACTCAAAGTTTTTAATAATTGAAATTTGTTTTTCTCTACAAATGCATTAAAGTATATTTTACAACTTACTCAAACAAGAGCAATAACATGACACTACATACTAGACATTAGCATAAGTGAGGCTTTTCATGGCTTCGTAGTCAGTACGACCATGGTTTCCGCTCATCTCCATGTAGTATGCATTCGACCCTTCTAACTTGACCTGCCCCTTTGCCATTGCTGTCCCACCTGCAGACATGGAACCCCCTTGGTTAGACCCTTCAGGAACAACATCATTCTCAGCTTTAGGATTTTCGTAAGTGACGCTCTTCATGGTTTCATATTCAGTAGGGCCGTGTTTACCGCTCATATCCATGTAGTTTTCCCTTGACCCTTCTAACTTGACCTGTCCCTTCGCCATTGCTGTCCCACCTGCAGACGTGGAATTCCGTTGGTTAGACCCTTCAGGAACAACATCATTCTCAGCTCTAGGACTTCCGTAAGTGACGCTCTTCAGGCTTTCATATTCAGTAGGGCCGTGGTTACCGCTCAATTCCATGTAGTGTGTCTCTGAATCTTTCCTCGATGACTTCTTTTTCTCCCCTTCGGGATTCTCACCAGCTAAACCCAAACCTCCCGAGGAAGATCCTTGAGTATCAAGATCATTTCCTCCACTCGTACTGAGGATGACCGTGGCGTACTCGGGTGTCGGTGGGGTTTGTTCATCGTCCGATGTTCTAGGAATGGTGGATGATTCGTTAGACACATGGTATCTACGAAATAGGCATATTCCGAAGGTAATAAGAGTGATTAGCCACAGCGTCCCAAACACAAATGGAAGAATCTTGATTGGAGAAATTATGAGCTTTGGTAGACGAGGGTAATCGCCTTTGTCTTCTGTATTGTTGCTGCCATACGAGGCACGGATAACAGTAAACCCGATGGCCCCTATGGCGGAGTGATCATCACTGTAGGTTCGACATTCAACCACTTTGCCGTCATCTTGGAAGGTTATACCTCGTATTAACAGTGATCGCCCTTCTTCGCGAGTCTCTGAACGATCCTGATGTTCTCAAGGTCACATTGTGTATCAAAAACAGGGCAAGATTCCCCCAATTATATCCCGTACAGTCATGATACCAGAGGAGTCAAGATCGTTCAGCCTAAATGCGAAATTCTGAGGTAGTTGTCTCTCCTTTTTTTCCAGCTCGTTAAAATCAAGCCAGTACCTTTTAATCTCCACGACCATCCAATTAAGGGGAAAATAAAAATAATACAAACATTTTACTTTGAAGAATTTAAACATGTTTCATAGACTAAAATTGATTTTGACATGTTTGTACCGACAAAAAGGTCTCCATAGGAAAGTCTGAAGCCATACTTTTTTTGTAAAATAAAAGTTATTTAAAAACGTATCTTCCACCACGCAACAGTGACAGTTTCATAAAATAGGATGGGGAGAAACATAAGAGTTCTCCTAATCTTTCAAAGCACTGCTATATCCTTTCTGATAGATTACTTCATTTCATAATATGTGATTATTTTGTCCTTCTGATTGTCATCCACATTAGTGTGATATCTCTGTTCTTTTGTTCTGATACCCGACAAATACTTTCACAACTATCAATCATGTCGAAACCCATTCTCTGTAGTAAATGCGAAACAGAAAGTAAAAGTTGTGCATAGAATCAGAAACACTGAGTACTGAGATAAGTATTATTGACAGTTATTTTCTATGGTGAGCTGCAGGCGTGAATAAGATCTCAAGAGGGTGTTGAGAGAGGGGAGGGGCAAAGCAGACACTTAACCGGAAGGGATCCTTGAAGGGCTCCAATCTTTGAAGTGATTAATGGAGCAGAGAACAAGCGGGCATCACGCTAGCAAAGCTCGGGCAAGCTGCACACGTCCAACCAAAGAACCTCCTTCACATGCTCTTGCCCTTACTGTTCAAGGAAACTCCGGGCTCGGATGGCCACCATAGCCATCTCCGAATCCACCTGATTGACCAACTGATGAAAATGGCCATCTGCTCATGTGGGAAGGACGAACAGACATCATAAAAACTTAAGCTACATGGAAATCAGTCACGATATCTAGGAGCAACATGGCCGTTTTATGATTGATTTTTTAATAAGCATTTAGATCCATTGGAGGACCGTGGTATAATGATGAAGGCTCTTGACTCTATAAGACGAGAGGTCTCGGGTTTGATACTAGCCCAGTGCTTCTTCTCACATGGTCTCTCTCGTCATGGATATATAAAATTGAACCCGATCGCAAACATTACGATGACATATTACTTAACCCGAACATGATTGCTATGGGTTATACAATGGGGTATTAAAATTGCCTTTGAGATTTTTTTCTATAAAAGTAGTTGTGATCGTGTAATATATATTTGGTATCTGTAAATGTTGGGGTAGTAACATTTTCAGGGCCAGTAGGAAGAGCAGCAAGAAACTCCCATTAGAAGACTGCAAAACACTTCATTGGAACTGGAAACTGGTACGTTATTTTACTCCAGTAAGTATAACATTTTAAATGACGCCAATATTTAACCGATTTAACTAGGGATGTTCCTAGTAATTACAACTTTATTTACAACTATGATTTAAACCAGTATTTGCAGTAAATAATCATAATCCAAAAAAGACTATGATGAACAAAAATAAATAACCATGTACAATTTAAAGTTATTGGTAAGAAAGGAGAATAACTTCTGCTCTCGTATCGTAGTGTCTATGCGATTAATATTATCACAATTCTTTAGTTATGAACATAATTATTGAGAGCATGTTTCTAAACTAATTTCAATACGAACAACTACCTTTTGTACGAATAAGCTATTCTTACTTTCTCAGTACTCATAGAAACCAGCCATAATTACATTTAGTAAAAATATTTTTTTTTAGAATGATAATAATCCGTGTCAGGAACCGATTTGATGAGTGTTTTTCACGTACGCCTTGGCACATTTGCATACGTGGGTTCCTGACTGCCATCGGTCTCCATGTATTCATAATCAGGCAAGGCCTTTCGAAGCCGGTCAGATCGGTCTTCAGGTTGAACTGCACTTCTTGTTGTTACCAGATGGTAATTCAAGATGGCTCCTTCCTTTTTGTGGTCGTTCTTAGACGTCGAACTGAGAGGCGTATTTTCCTTTGACGTTGGGGCAACGTTACATGTCGGGCTAGGCATAACTTCATACTCGGTTTGTAACGGGTAGCTGCTTGTTTCAATACTCACGAACTTTGGTTCTGGTATAGCAGGCTTACATCTACCTCTTTGAGATTTCCCTTCGAGCAACATCCTAGTCTTCATTGAACCGGGAGGGCGAGTGTCATCAACTCTTCGAGCGTTTTCAGTAGTTGATCTGGGAATCGAATCCTCATTTGATGACGGAACTATTTCGCTTGACATAACTTCATACTCGGTTTGTAACGGGTAGCTGCTCGTTTCAATACTCACGAACTTTGGTTCTGGTATAGCAGGCTTACACCTACCTCTTTGAGATTTCCCTTCGAGCAACACCTTAGTTTTTATCAAACCGGGAGGGCGAGTGTCATCAACTCTTCGAGCGTTTTCAGTAGTTGACCTGGGAATCGACTCCTCATTTGATGACGGAACTATTTCGCTTGACATCTCTTCATATTCGGTTTGAACCTGATAAGCGCTTGTTGCCATGCCAAGGCACTTATATTCTGGTATGACAGGTTTTTGCCAGCATCTTTGAGATTTCCCGTCAGACGACGAATTGAGAGGTTGGGTTGTATCAACATCTTGGTCATTCCTAGTCGTTGATATGGGATTTGGATTATCAGGTGACAACGGAACGGTTTCATCTGGCATGACTTCATATTCTATTTGGTCGTCAAGTCTGTCGAGTCTCTTGTCATCAAAGACCGGACTATCTAATGAACGTAGAAGGTGAGTTTCTTTGGAATAGGGATCAGTCGGAGCGCGAACTGCGTTCTCCTTTGACGACGTCGTTTTTCCTGCTGGCGAGGTTTTAAGGGATTTTGATTTCGATGATTCTCTAGATCGATATGTTCTGGACCTTCCTGATTTATATCTGTAGATGAGGCATGCTCCGAACAGGAGAATGACAGTCACGCACACGGTTCCGACTATTAGAATCAGGTTAAAGCTGATAGCATATGGCCAAGCGCCTGTACAATCTGATTCTCGCCTGTTCAAGGCAGGGACCATTGTGAAGCCAATGGCTTCAACTGTGGAACGATTGCCCTGTCTGTAGATCCGACACTCAATAACTTTGCCGACATCCTCGAGATCTATCCTCTGTATCAAGAAAGACTGACCTCCATCTCGAGTCCATGATCGATTAGTAATGTCTTCTGGCACCCCCTCTGAATCAAGGAAACGCCATGAAACTTCAGCATCGGATTCAGCTTCACATTGGATAATCATGGAATATTCTTCGACACTTTGTCGAATGTGAACCGTTGTGGGGTAGGTGCAGGATCGAATTACGGGTGTTCCAGGGATGGACAACTTGCAGGAAGCGTTTTGAGAGTTCAGAAAAGCAGATTGGTCAATGAAGCCTTCGATTCGGTGTGATGAACGATGGACTTCTTGTATATCTCCCCCAACTCCTTCAAATGCTAAAGAAGCACTAAAAAGGTCGAATCCACATTCCAGTTTGATCAAGATACTTCCACTGCGAATTCTTGGAGATACTGTGCAATATGGCGACGTAATCTCGGATAAATCGAAGAATCTGACATTATATGTCTGAATGATGTTATTCCCAGATTTACATCGGCATATTTCTTCATCTCGTTGAGATCGGGAAAAAGAGAAATTGGAAGTCGTTTCACCCTGGTGCACTCGGAATTTAGAATCCACTGAAAAGCGTCCGTTCATTCGGCTACATTGATTGCCAGTACAGGAAAAGATTGGTAAGAATTCATCCCCGGAATAAACTGACCATTCAACATTCTGGCTGGAGTTTAAGTGACACGTAAGATTGACCAGTTGATTGATTGTAGTTACATTTACAATGTTGCCATGTTCCACCGCACAAAACGCCTTATGTGACACAAGAAGTATCATGAGGTGAAAGAATACATTGGCCATGCTTTACTGGTGTTAGTTTTGCTTGGCCTATCACCGAGTTCTAGAGCATTGGCTATCACAAAATATCTCACAATTACTGTGACTTTTGTTATACCTCCAATATCTCCGATCCAGACAGTCAATGAGCTATCACAGGAACATTTTTGTTTATTCGTTTTTTTCAGGTGGTTATGTCAAGACGGTATACATTCATGTACAAGGGTAGAATAAGACCCATGGTTTGTTGTAAACACAGTGCGCGCTATTCTTTAAGAACATACTGTTCACAAATCAACTACCAAATAAATCCAAGTCCAAGTCATTTCGAGATTAGCTATAATTGGCCATTAGCAAGACAGATAAATGACAGATGAGCTAATTAAGTAGCCTAAAAAACAAAGAGCAATGAATCCATTTATCATGACAGTGATACCGAGAGCTGGGTTAATTAGATTCGCACGAAGACAATGGGGATTGCTACGATCGACGTCCTTTTAAAGCACTGCCTTGAATGGACGTCACACGTATCAGTCCACACAAATAAATCTTTAATAGTTGCTATGACAGATTCTCTTAATTTCTTCAGCAGGATCTAGGGACGTATCGTTTCGCCACTAACAAGATGTATGGCAAAGGTTATTTTCATGATATATTTTCCTTTTTATCAAATACTTTTTGTTTGTGACGGTAAGGCATTGGCTTCGAACAATTTTTATTCCACGATCGATGTCCACTGAGACATTCGTGGATATTTTATGCTTTAGCAGCAACAGCCATGTGTTAAAAAAAGAAGAGTTTTTCGGCAAAAATTATGAAGGCAACTGAGGAAAAGTGAAGACACTTGCAGCCAATTCAAGAAAAAAAAGAGTATAGGGGTAGAGTTTCAAACCATTCTGCATTAGACTATCAAGGAGCAATGAATAGACTAACGTCAAGACCAGTCGAGATATTAAAAAAGAGTAAAACTATACTATCACCTAGACCTTTGAACAGACTGAAATTTGAGAAGCGATAAGTTGAAGGCTATGACTCTTCGGATGACCGTGGAGACGTCTTTACAAGCGCCACAGAGATAAACCTGTGATTACGACCTATATTTGCCAGTAGTAATTTCAGTATGTGACAATTAAAAGGTCAATCCAACCTTTGTTTTAAGTTCGTTTGTATGGAAGCAGAAAACAAATCCGAGAAACGGAATGGCGGAAGTTTGAAAGATATTTGACCAATAGTAAGAGAGTTGCGATTATCAATAAATTTGAGGTCATTAAAATAATGTATGAGAAATCATATTTTTAAATTGGTCAGTGGATTTTGACGTACTGGACGACTCTCCCGTTCGTCGAGTACAAAAATAGCATTAATTCTTTTTTTCTCCTAAGTGCCGTTTCGGTGCGCACGATTCACCAATTTCACATGGTAGTATAATGTACCGTATTATCATAAAGTCACAGTTAAAACTGTACTTAGATTATAATCCATAAGCCAGAGAGCGTTGGTCACATCCCACCGTGCGTGTTTTTAGTCCGTACGGATTCTTTGGGAGGCCACGGCCACCACGTTTTTCTGAAAGCGTAGGGAGGGAGTGGCAAAGGCAGGGAGGGAGTACCGGCAACGCGCGTCACACGCACTGTGTAAGTACGTGGCATGCACGCCACGCCTGGCCGTGAACGGTTGTGTGCATCGTACATTGCGCACGTGGTAAGTGCGTTGTACGTGCTTACAACGTGCTTACAACGTACGGTCTCCATGCGGTCGCCACGTTATCGTACAGAGGCCGTACTTACAAGTGCTGCTCACGTACGGTGTCCTTACTCACTCGCATGTAGTTAGTGCGTGCACGTGCGTGCACGCGATGAACTCGGTGTTTATATAGGACGACATTCCGATGTTCTCCAGAAGTCCCAGCTGTAGCTGTCTCAAGATGCCGCCCATTCCACCGAAGAGACTATATACCGCATAAATCAGTGCGAACGTGCGTTGTAAGTGCTTACTCGGTACGGTCCATGTGAGTTCTGCGTGCTCATTGGATAGCTGAACTGGGGAAGTGGCGAGTAAGCACGGACCACGCACTTATCACGTGCGCCTTTAAAAGACTCACGGAGTCAGTGCGTTGTGCGCTCGTTGGCAGTACCGGGCACGCACGTCACACGCACTGGGATGAATCGGTAGCCCGAAAGCAGCCCGAACGCAGCGAAAGTTCCTCATGCACTTAAAGTGCTACGGTGTGTCTGCGTGCTCCCAAATCCGTACGGAGGCGGTACTCATCACGTACGGATACCGAAATTTTGCCCACGTTTTGCACGTAGACAGCACGCACTTGCAAGTATGGCGGGATGTGACCACCGCATGAATAGCTCACGATAGTAAACCGTTTACTCTCATAACCTCACAGGCGGTTCAAGTTCTAGACAAGGAGCCAACAATAAAGGTGGCCACTTTAGACAGGTGGCCTTGGGAGGTAGATGACCACTATTGAAGACTACTCTCTGATGAAGTGGCGGTGTTTCCGTTTACTTGAAGCCATATCGTCCTCGTGATAGGTTATGAGAGTACCTGGTTGTCTATACTTAGTTATTCATAAGCTGGTTTAGGGATAACAATCTAGGTGCAGTTAAAACTGCATGTGACTTTTTCATAATACGATACTACCGTGTGAAATAGGTGAATCGAGTGTCTCTGTTGGGGCACTTCTCAAATGTTTTATGGATAGCTATTACTATAGTATTATGTTTGAGTCCTAAAGAATGCAAACTTAAGACAAATATTCCGGTTTCAATAGTACGTTTAATATGGCGGCTCCAATTTACAATCAGAGGACCACGCCCTCAGAAGGATAGATATTCAGTTTGGACTGCAAAAACAACATATAGGTCCTCTAAAAAGAAAAGACAAACATTTTGAAACAAAATATGAAGACAGTATTAAAAAAACATGGTAAATAGTAGATGAGAAATGGTAGATGTCCCTGTATTCGGATGGTTTCGGCCATTCGTCACGAGGATGACCGTGGCGTATTCTGGTGTCGTTTGCGTTTGTTCATTGTCCGATGTTCCAGGAATGGTGGATACTTCATGTGTACTTCTTGGTCTATACCCCAAGCAGACCCCACGCAATGCATTGGTGATTAACCAGAGAACAAGAAATAATAATATCAACACCAAGTAAAGCATTATGGGCACTAGGAGTTGGTGTTTGATCTTCAGAATTTTATTTATTGATGTCTCCAGAAATTCTTCAGAATTACGATGAACCCAATCATACATTATTTTGTTGGTCTGGTTGTCATCTCCTTTGGTTCGACACATCACCACTTTCCCGACATCTCGTTCAGATAATCCCTTATCAGCAGAGATCGTCCTCCCTCTTGAACCCATGAACGATTCTTAAAATCTTCTTTTCTGTCATCTGTACTGAAGAAACGTCAGTGATCGACATCCGATTCATCGCGCATTCGATAATGATGTAATTTCCTTTAACACCGTAATGCGTTTTTATGATATTTGGGTATGCGCAAGATCGCGTTATATTAATATACGGAAAATATGCGTTGCAGAGAGCGTGAAAGTTGTTGAAATCGTCAAAGCAGGTGAAGCTGTGATACTTGGAAATAACCACCGGAAATAATCAGGAAAAACTTAGTCCAATTCAATCCAATGTCAAATTGACATCGAGCTCACCCGAGTTTACTTCACATGATAATGTCATACTGCTGACTACATTTCTGAATGATGATTGAACCAATAATGGCATCACTCCATATAGTCACTGATGAGCTCGAAGAAGAAGAATGATGAGATTATGCGCACCAATAGAGGGCGGGCGCATTATTTCGTGATAAAATAGATCAATCAAACCGTCAGGAACCCTTTCACTACTGTCGAGCCACACCATGATCTGATGATGACGTAAAGACCGGTTAATATCTAGAGTAATGAAGAGATTGTAGGCCAACTTTGTCTACGAGCCTATCCTACATTAAGCTATGGTCACATCACCTAAAAGTAGCCCGCTTGGCGGCCGGACGACGAATTGTGAGCCAATTTCGCCCAGGCACCGAGCGGCGGCCGACGGGCACCGTTTGTTTTTAGGGCATCTCTCGGTCGCTGCTGAAGTTTTAGCGCGGAGTTAAAATTCGGGCGTCGCCTACTCAATTTCACTCGCCGCCCAAAGTATGCTCGGACCCCGGGCGGTCGCCGCCCGGTCGCCGCCCGGGCACCGACCTAATCAAGCGCTCGCCGTCGAGCGAGTTTTGTCAAAAATCGAAGCCGCTAGGTCAAAGGCCGCTGAGCGTTCGCCGCCCGGTCGCTGACCGGTCGCCGCTGGGAGATCAGTCAGTCACTGGGCGGCGAGTTCAAAATCGGTCAGCAACCTTTGAACTAGCGGCTTTGATTTTTGACCTAAATCGCTCAACGGCGAACGCTCGATTAGGTCGATATCCGGGCGGCAAACGGCCGGGCACCGAGCGTATTTTGGCGCCCGCCAAACACCGGCCGGCTGCCGGGCAATTTCCTTAAAATTAGCCCGTGGCCGATGGGAGACCGCTCGGTTTTCGGTCGGTCACTGCCAGGGCGCCGCCCGGAGAAGGTCTCCGATTTCGCCCACTTTTGACTTAAAATCGACCGGCGACCGACGGGAAATCGACAGGGCACCGCCCAGGCATCGCTGGGGCTCTACAGCTTGCTCGAGTTCTCCCCCCCCCCCAAAAAAAAAAAATCGTTAGGCGATGCCTAAATTCCAGCGGCGGCCGAGCAGGCTACTAATCGATCGGTCACTGCTCTGATTTGTGACCATAGCTTTAGTCAAACAATCAAGACCAAAAATAAATGTTGATCCCTTTTAGTTACGTATTAGCCAATCTACAAGAGCGGAGAACGAGGGGTAATGGGGAGTGTGGGGGGGGGGGGGGGATGTCCAGAAAAATAATTCAGGGAAATCCCCCATCACCGGGTAAGTTTGAGGAAGAAAATGTACAACTAAAATAAGTAATGCCACGCAACACGAATTGATTGTTTCTAATTATTAAAAGTAGCATATGAGAGATGGTAGATTTTTCTGTATCAAGATGGTTTCTTCCATTCGTACTGAGGACGACTATGGTGTACTCCAGGCGCGTACGCAGGGGGGTGGTTTTGGGGTTAAACCCCCCCCCCCCTCGAGTTTTTTTTTATTTTTTTTTTAATAAATTAAAAAAAATAGTAATAAAAAAAAAAAAAAATTGCCGATGGTTGACCTTAAAAAGGTGACCTTACCTCCCCCCCCAACTGTACAAAATATCAAATTTTCAAAATTCTAGACCAAAAAAAAAAAAAAAAAGTGTCCTCTTACCCCCCCCCCCCCCCCCCCCCCCCCCCCCCCCCCCCCCCCGCTTATTCAGCGGCTGGCTGAGACGTACGTTGCGATTTTTTTGGGACTCTAAAAAAAAAAAAAAAATGTACGCTTACCCCCCCCCCCCCCCCCCCCCCCCCCCGCTTATTCAGCGGCTGGCTGAGTCGTTGCGAAATTTTGGGACCGATTTGACCCCCCCCCCCCTTGAAAAAATCCTGCGTACGCCACTGGTGTACTCTGGTGTCTTTTGGGTTTGTTCATCGTCCGATGTTCTATGAATGGTGGATATTTCATGTGTACTTCCGGATCTATACCCCAACCAGAATCCACAAACTGCATTAGTGATTAACCACAGAACAAGGAATAATAATATCAACACCAAGTAAAGCATTATGGGCACTAGGAGTTGGCGTTGGATCTTTAGAATTCGATTTATTGATGTCTCCGGAAATTCTTCAGAAATACGGTGAACCCAATCATACACTATTTTGTTGGTCTGGTTGTTATCTCCTTTGGTTCAACACATCACCACTTTTCCGACATCTCGTTCAGATAATCCCTTATCAGCAGAGATCGTCCTCCCTCTTGAACCCATGAACGATTCTTAACATCTTCTTTTCTGTCATCTGAACTGTAGAAACGTCAGTGATCGACATCCGATTTGTCGTCGCATTCGACAATGATGTAATTTCCTTCAACAATATATTGCGCTTTTATGATATTTGGGTATGTGCAAGATCGCATTATATCAATATCTGGAAAATATGCCTAGCAGGAAGCGTGAAAATGGTTAAACTCGTCAAAGTTGAGAGTTTTAGCTCGGATACTTTGAGATGACCCGGGGGAATCATCAGAAACATTAAGTCCAATTCCTTCCAATGTCAAACTGACATCGAGATCAACTGAGTTTACTTCACATGAAATTGTCATTCTGCCGACTTCATTTTTATCACTACGCGGGGATGTTACAAAACAATTGGAATCAAGTGTATTTGGATTAATTAGTTTCACCCTGAATGCTCGCATAAAAACATTCCCTAACCTCCACTTCATTGAATAGTGTTAGTGATAAATTTGATATATCGTTACTTCGAGTTGCCTGAAATTTGAATGAACCTGTATAAGCCTGTAAACTCAATCCTTCATCGGTACGTGTGCACTGATCATTCTGATTATACTGGCAGGTGTAGACAGCAATGAAATGGTCTGCATAAAAATTATAATGCCAAGTAAGATCTTCAGTCGAGTTTAATTGACAAGTCAGATTTACTTGCTGGCCAATCAACGCATGTTTTTCAATCATTCTGCCTTGTCCTTCTGCATACAAACACGTCTGGATCCCAAGCAAAAGGGCTAAAAACAAACGAAATGAGATATTAGCCATCATTCTCAGATCTAATATATGTGATTCGCAGTCAAGAATAGAATGAAGGTGATGTAACATGAGACAGATGAAACTTGAACATATGTACAGCTATACTGCACCTCTGTGAATAATGATTGAACTAATAATAGCACCACTTCATATAGTCACTGTTGAGGCCCGAAGAAGGAGAATAGTGAGATTATGTGCACCAATAGAGGGCGATCGCACTCTTTCTTGACTCGACTCAATTTATAAGATCCGTTTGTAATCGATAATCATAACGGGAAAGTGGGAGAAGGTGTTTCACAAAGGTTTGAAAGGTAGATCAAACCATATAGGTCCATGATCAAACAACCTGCCAGGAACGCTTTCTTTACTGTCAAGCCGCACTATAATCTGATGATGGCGTGAATATCGACATATATCTTGAGTTATGGAGAGTAATAGAGACCAGCATAGTGTACAAGCCTATCCCGAAAACGTGAAACAATCAAGACCATCACATACATTTTGATATGTTTTAGTGACTTATCAGCCAATCAACAAGAGCGGACATCAGGGAGGGGTGGGGGCACGTCCCCAGAGAGAAAATTCAGGGGAATCGCCAAGCCCGGGGGAAATTTGAGAAAAAATGAAAAGAATAAGTAAACAAAATATAAGGAAAGTAAAGCAACACGATTACATTTCTGATTTTGCCCTGGAATGTTTTAGAATTTACAAAAGTCAGGGTTAGTAGTAAATGAGAAATGGTAGATTCCTCTGTATCAAGATCGTTTCTTCCATTCGTACTGAGGATGACCGTGGCGTACTTTGGTGTCGTTTGGGTTTGTTCATCGTCCGATGTTTTAGGAATGGTGAATACTTCATGAGACCTTCTGGGTCTACACCCCAACATTCCACACACTGCGATAGTTATTAGCCACAGAAATAACGAAACAACACATATTAATATAATTGTGATATTGGTATAGCAGACGTGGGAACCATATCTTACGCTGTCTTTATATGAATAATAATCCCAAATAGCTTCTTCTGTTGAGATTTCATAAAATATCACTTCCTGGTCAATTGACCCATGTTTTTCAATCATTTTGCCTTGTCCTTCTGAATACAAACAAGACTGGATACCAATCAGTAGGCCTAAAACGAACAATGAGATATTAGCCATGATTCTCAGATCTGATAAACACGATTCACAGTCAGAGATAATAATGAAGATGATGTGAAATGATTCAGATGAAACTCGGGCATCCGTACAGCTGTACTGCACCTCAGTGAATGATGATTGAACCAATGTAGCACTACTTTATATAGGCACTATTGAAGCTCGAAGAAGAAGAATGGTGAGATTATGCGCACCAAGAGAGGGCGTGCTCATTCTTTCATGATGTGTCTGAATTTATAAGATCCGTTTGTAATCGGTAATTACAACGGGAAGGTGGGAGAAGGTGTTTCCCAAAAGTTTGACGAATAAATCAATGAAACCATGAGTAACGCTTTCTGTACTGTCGCCGCGCACTAGGATGATGTTAAATCGATATTCATCTTTGACCATGGAGAGCTTGGAGACCAGAAAAGTCAAGGAGCCTATCCCGCTTTAGTCAAGCAATCAAGTCCACAAGATAAATAATGATCCCTCATGGTAAGAAGTAGTAGAAAGATGGTAGATTCCTCAACAGTGTGCGTCAAACAAAAATTTACACCTAAAAAATTGCTAATTATTTTAAAAATCATCTATGAACAGTAAATTATTATACATCTTATGAAAGAATGTTTTATCCCAAATTATATGGTATCATTTTTGTGTGGTATGTGTCCACGCTTGAATGAACAGGAGGCATTGTTTGCGAGAGTGCAAAAATCGACTCGCGCCAAAGTTGCTTATCTGATGTTTAAATAAAACAATTGGGATTTGGGTATTAAATCGGTTTTTGCCGATCCAAATAACATCTCTAACATAATAAATAATGCCACACATATCAAATATCGAATATCAAATATCAACGAACAATTTTGTGCGCGTGTGTGTGTGTGCGTGTGTGACTTGGCTTCTACAAAAAGCATATGCAATGCATTTCATTTGATACATTCAATTCATTCTCTCACTCCGCTAATCCCAACATAATACATACTGTAGGCATCACTTTGGCGCAAGTCGATTTTTGCACTCTCGCAAACAATGCCACCTGTTCATCCAAGCGTAAACACATACCACACGAAAATGATACCAAATGATTCGGGATAAAACACTCTTTCATGAGATGTATAATAATTTACTGTTCATAGATGATTTTTAAAATAATTAGCAATTTTCTAGGTGTAAACTTTTTTTTGACTCACGCTGTATATCAAGATCGCTTCTTCCATTCGTACTGAGGACAGCCGTGGCGTACTGTGGTGTCTTTTGGGTTTGTTCATTGTCCGATTTTCTAGGAATGGTGGATACCTCATGAGACCTTCTGAGTCTGTACCCCAACCAGACTCCGCACAATGAATTGGTGATTAGCCACAGAACAAGAAATAATATTGTTAAAACAAAGTAAACATTACGGGCACTAGCAGTGGATGCTGGTTCTTCAGAATTATATTCATCGTTGTCTCCGGTAAGTTTCGAGATTATGATGAAACCAATGGTACCTTTGTTGGTCTGGTTGTCATCTCCTTTGGTTCGACACACCACCACCTTTCCGACATCTTGTTCAGATATATCCCGTATCAGCAGTGATCGTCCTCCTTCTCGAATCAATGAACGCTCCTTAATATCTTCTTCTCCATCTGAACCGTAGAACCGCCAGTACACGACATTCGATTCATAGTCGCATTCGACAATGATGTCATTTCCTTCAACAATGTATTGCGCTTTTATGATATTAGGGTAGGTGCAAGATCGCGTTATATCAATATCCGGAAAAAATGCATTGCAAAAAACATCATGAACATTGTTGAAATTGTCGAAGTAGAGAGTCTTACTAGCACTGATGATTTTAGATGACGCGGGGGAATCATCACGAACATTTAGTTCCATTCCTTCTAATGTCAAATTGACATCGAGCTCTCCCGAGTTTACCTCACATGATAATGTAATACTTCCGACTCCATTTACATTAATACTCGGTGACGTAACAATACAATAGGAGGCAAGTTTGCTTGGGTCAATCGGTTTCACCAAATATTCCTGCAGAATATTATTCCCTAACTCACACTTAAAATCAAGCTGCGCTTCATCGGGTGGTATAAGTGAAAGAATGGATGTCTCATTTCCTCGCGTTGCCTGAAATTTTAATTCAGTATAAAATGAAGCCCAACGCGATTCAGTATTTGTAGGTCTGCACTGGCTGTTCTGATTATCCTGGCAGGTGTAGATATCAAGGAAGAAGTCTCCATGTATATTATAAAGCCAAGTTACATTTTCAGTCGAGTTTAAGTAACAGGTCAGATTCACTTCCTGGCCAATCAACGCATGTTTTTCAATCATTCCACCTTGTCCTTCTGCATACAACCAAGACTGGATCCCAAGCAAAAGGACTAAAAACAAACGAAATGAGATGTCAGCCATGATTCTCAGATCTGATATACGTGATTCACAGTCGGTGATATAATGAAGATGATGTAACATGAGTAAGATAAAACTTCAGCTATACTGCACCTCTGTGAATGACGATTGAACCAATGCAGCACCACTTCATATAGTCACTGATGAGGCACGAAGAAGAAGGATGGTCAGAGTATGTGCACCAATAGAGGGCGATCGCACTCTTTCTTGATTTGACTCAATTAATAAGATCCGTTTGTAATCGATAATCACAACGGGAAAGCGGGAGAAGGTGTTTCACAAAAGTTTGAATGGAAGATCAAACCATATAGGTCCATGATCAAACAAACTGCCAGGATCTTTCTTTACCCGCAAGCCGCACTATAATCTGATGACGACGTAAATATCGATTTATATCTTGAGTAATGGAATGTTTGGAGACCAGCATAGTGTATAAGCCTATCCCGAATACGTGAAACAATCAAAACCATTACATACATTTTTATCGATTAAGTTACAAGTTTCAGGGGAATCGCCCATTTCCGGGGAAATGTGAGAAGTGAAAAGCAAAAGTACAGAGGTATAACAATAAATAAAGTAATGCAACAGGTTTGATATCATCATTATAGGCTGTAATAATCCAGAATGCATAAAGACATGGGTGGTAGTAAATGAGTAATGGTAGATACCTGTATCAAGATGGTTTCTTCCATTCGTACTGAGGATGACTGTGGCATACTCTGGTGTCGGTGGGGTTTGTTCATCGTCCGATGTTCTATGAATGGTGGATATTTCATGTGTACTTCTGGATCTATACCCCAACCAGAATCCACACACTGCATTGGTGATTAGACACATAACAAGGAATAATAATATCAACACTAAGTAAAGCATTATGGGCAGTAACAGTTGGTGTTGGATCTTCAGAATTCAATTGATTGTTGTCTCCAGAAATTTTCGAGATTACGGTGAATAGAACCCAATCATACATTATTTTGTTTGTCTGGATGTCATCCTCTTTTGTTTGACACACCACCACTTCCCCGACATCTCGTTCAGATATATATACCTCTTATCAGCAGAGATCGCCCTCCCTCTCGAACCCATGAACGATTCTTAAAGTCTTCTTTTCTGCTATCTGAACTGTAGAAAAGCCAGTGATCGACATCTGATTCATCGTCGCATCCGACAATGATATCATTTCCTTCAACAATGTATTGCGCTTTAATGATATTTGGGTTGGTGCAAGATCGCGTTATATCAATATACGGAAAATATGCGTTGCAGGAAGCGTGAAAGTTGTTGAAATCGTCAAAGCAGATGAAGCTTTGATAGTAGGAAATAACCACCGGAAATCATCAGGAAAATTTAATCCAATTCAATCCAATGTCAAATTGACATCGAGCTCACCCGAGTTTACTTCACATGGTAATGTCATTTCTGAATGATGATTGAGCCAATAATAGTTTCACTCCATATAGTCACTGATGAGCTCGAAAAAGAAGAATGGTGAGATTATGTGCACCAACAGAGGGCGGGCGCATTATTTCGTGATTACTGTAAGCGTAACGGGAAGGCGAGAGAAGGTGTTATAAACACAAACAAACAAGCGTTCGGCTTTCACAATATCATATTTTGTTAATTGATTTGAAAGAACAGGTATTATATTGTATGAGCCAGTCAAATATCTATTTAAAAAAAAAAAAAAAAAAAAAATCGAAGTTATTTTCTGGTGAAAACAAAATAAAAACATAAAACAAATAATCCATAGTATGGCACGTGTGTATTTAAACTTAGTCCGATTTTCTTCTTATTTGTCACCTTTATTAAGTACAGGGCCTCTTAGGAAATCAGAGAGTTACCCTGTTAAAATAAAACGCAAATAACAAAATAAACGCTTTTCCTATTTTCGATCCGCACTATGATGACGTAAAATCGACATGCATCGTTTACAATGGACACTTTGGAGACCAGCATAGTCCGCCATCACATGTTATTTTGATGTCTTTGAGTTACCTATTATCCAATATACAAGAGCAGAGATCGGAGGGGGGGATGGGGCACGTCCCACATAAAACGTTCAGGAGAATCGCACACCCCCGTGGAAATCTTTGGAAAAATGGAAAAAAATACAGAAGTACAACAGCAAATAGATTAAGTAATTCAACATGTTTAATATCACCATTATAGGCTGTAATAATCCAGAATTCAAAAAGACATGGTTGGTAGTAAAATGAGTAATGGTAGATTCCTCTGTATCAAGATCGTTCCTTCCATTCGTACTGAGGATGACCGTGGCGTACTCTGGTGTCGTTTGGGTTTGTTCATCGTCCGATGTTCTAGGAATAGAGGATACTTCATGTGACCTTCTGGATCTACACCTCAACCAAACTCCACACACTGCAGTGATGGTTAGCCACAGGGTGAGAAATAACAACGTTAACAACAAGTAAGGATCATGAACACTAGGAGTGGGTGCTGGATCTTCATAATTTGAGTAGTAATTGTTATATTCAGTAATTTTCGGGATCACATGGAACCCAATGGTACCTTTGTTGGTCTGGTTGTCATCTCCTTTGGTTCGACACACCACCACTTTCCCAAAATCTAATTCAGAAATATGTCTAATCAGCAGTGATCGTCCTCCCTTTCGAATCCATGAACGATCCTCAATATCTTCTTCTTTTCCATCTGACCTATAGAAACTCCAGTGATCGACATGCGATTCATCCTCGCATTCAACTATAATGTCCTATAATTTCCTTTAACAATGTATTGCGCGTTTATGATATTTGGGTAGTTGCAAGATCTTGTTATACCAATGTCTGGAAAATATGCATTGCAGGAAGCGTAATGAACGTTGATGAAATTGTCAAAGTAGAGAGTTTTAACTTTGATACTTTGAGATGACCAGGGCCATCATTAAGAATATTTAGTCCAATTCCTTCCAATGTCAAATTGACATTGAGTTCACCCGAGTTTACTTCACATGATAATGTCATACTGCCGACTCCATTTTCACCACTTCGCGGGGATGTTAAAGTGCAGTTGGGGGTGATTTTACTTGGATGAATTGATTTTACAGAATATTTTCGCAAAATATTATTCCCTAACTGACACTTAAAATCATATTGCTTTTCATTGGATGGTGTTAATGAAAAATTCGAAGTCTCATTTCTCTGGGTTACTTCAATATGATCAAGTTTTCTAGAAAAAAAATCCACAAATTGTTCATCAGCACTTGCAGGTAACATACATTTACCATTCTCACATGTGTAGATAGTGCAAAAGAGTTGTCCAATTTCATACAACCAAGAAACCTTTCCAGTCGAGTTTAAATAACATGTCAGATTTACTTGCTGACCAATCAACGCATATTTTTCAATCATTCCGCCTGTTCCTTCTGCATTCAACCAAAACTGGATCCCAAATAGTAAGCCTAAAAATGAACGAAATGAGATATTAGTCATGATTCTCAGATCTGATATACGTGATTCACTGTTAGGAATATAGTGAAGATGATGTAACATGAGTGAGATGAAACTTCAACATCTCTACAGCTGTACTGCACCTCTGTGAATGAGGATGGAACCAATGTAAGACTACGTCATATACTCACTGGATTTAAGAAGACGAATGATGAGATAATTTTCACCAAAAGAGGGCGGGCGCATTCTTCTTGATTTAACTAAATTTATACGATCGATTTGTAAACGTTAAGTACAACGGGAAGGCAAGAGAAGGTGTTTAAGGTCTAAGGTGATTCCCTAAAGTTGTGTATATTAAACATACCGTCATTTTGTGTTAGAAAGACCCAAGCCAAAACAGTCATTTACACAATTTTTTTTTAGAGGAGTCGCCCACCCCCGGGAAAATTTAAGAAAAATGAAAAGAAGTACACCAAAAATACGGAAAGTCAAGCAACATGATTATTCTTCTGATTTTGCCCTGAAATGTTTCAGAATATATAAAAGACAAGGTAAAAAGTAAATGAGAAATGATAGATTTCTCTGCACTATGATAATATCTTTCATTCTTACTGAGGATGACCGTGGTGTACTCTGGTGTCGGTGGGGTTTGTTCATCGTCCGATGTTCTAGGAATGGTGGATATTTCATGTGTACTTCCGGATCTATACCCCAACCAGAATCCGCACACTGAATTGGTTATTAGCCACAGAACAAGAAATAATAATATCAACACCAAGTAAAGCATTATGGGCAGTAACAGTTGGTGTTGGATCTTCAGAATTCGATTTATTGTTGTCTCCAGATATTTTCGAGATTACGGTGAATAGAACCCAATCATATATTATTTGGTTTGTCTGGTTGTCATCTCCTTTGGTTCGACACACCACTACTTTTTCGACATCTCGTTCAGATATACCCCTTATCAGCAGAGACTGTCCTCCCTCTCGAACCCATGAACGATTCTTAAAATCTTCTTTTCTGTCATCTGTACTGTAGAATAGCCAGTGATCGACATCCGATTCATCGTTGCATTCGACAATGATGTAATTTCCTTTAACACCGTATTGCGCTTGTATGATATTTGGGTATGTGCAAGATCGTGTTATATCAATATACGGAAAATATGCATTGCAGGAAGCGTGAAAGTTGTTGAAATCTTCAAAGCAGATGAAGCTGTGATACTAGGAAATAACCACCGGAAATAATCAGGAAAATTTAGTCCAATTCAATCCAATGTCAAATTGACATCGAGCTCACCCGAGTTTACTTCACATGATAATGTCATACTGCTGACTACATTTCTGAATGATGATTGAACCAATAATAGCATCACTTTATATAGTCACTGATGAACTCGAAGAAGAAGAATGATGAGATTATGTGCACCAAGAGAGGGCGGGCGCATTATTTCGTGATAAACTGTAAGCAGAACGGGAAGACGAGATAAGGTGTTTCCCTATAGTTTGACAATTCATGTAGATTAAACGAACCGTCATTTTGTGTTAGACAGGCCCAGTCCAAACAATCATTTGCAAATCTGTGCTGTAGAACACAACATTTGTATTATTTTCTATCAGCTGGTACAATGTTTTTTAATCCAAGAGGCTCTTTTGTGTTATAAAAAACAAACAAACAAGCGTTCGGCTTTCACAATATCAAATTCTTGTCAATCGATTTAAAAGAAGAGTTATTTTATCATATGAGCCAGTCAAATATCTATTTAAAAAAAAGAAGAAGAAGAAATCGAAGTTATTTTATGGTTTAAACAAAATAAAAGCATTAAAAAAATAATCCACAGTATGGCACGTGTGTATTATAACTTCAAGTTCAATTTCCTTTGTATTTGTCACCTGTATTTAGTACAGGGCCTCTCAGGAAATCAGAGAGTTACCTTGTTAAAATAAAACGCACATAAATAAATACAATAACGCTTTCTCTATTGTCGATCCGCACTATGATGACATAAAAACGACATGCATCTTTAACAATGGAGACTTTCGAGACCAACATAGTCCGGGAGCTTATTCGTCATTAGTCACACAATCAAGACCATCATATTTATTTTGATATCTTTAAGTTACCTATTATCCAATCACAAGAGCAGAGATCGGGGGGGGGGGGGGGCACGTCCCCACAGAAAACGTTCAGGAGAATCGCACACCCCCGTGGAAATTTGAGAAAATGAAAAGAAAAAGTACAGCGAAAAACAAGTAAGACATGCAATTTTATTATCAGCGTGATTAAGCGCTGGATTGTTCGAGAATGTATAAAGACACGGTAAGCCCCCCCCCCCAAAAAAAAATCATTTGGTTGTCCTCGATTGCTTTCTGGAGAAGGGGCGGGCGGGCGAATTTTTTTGTTGTTAAAGTCGTTTTTGTTTTGTTCTTTCTTTAATGTTATTTTTGTTCCCATTTTTTTGTTATTTTTCTTTTCCATTAAAAAATCAAAAAAATCATTGGGATGTCAAGCTTTTAAACCAACGAAGTCAATAAAAAAAATTAATATGGCAAAAAGACCGGATATAGTTTAATATAATCTTTTTAACATTATGTACAATGAATGCTTTAAAATAAAGCACCTTTTAAAATGAGTTTAAGAATGCTCAGAACCTGATTTGAATGAACGGTATTTCGACCTAGAAAAAAAGAATGGCTAGTTAATAAAAAAAGGATTGCGTATTGAAAAGACCAAACGGGCAACGGAATGCATTTTGATCCTTGCAAAATGCATAAATGGTATGTTTGGCGTTTAAACCCCCCCCCCCCCTAAAAAAAAAAAAAAAAAAAAATGACGAGCGGCCCGAAAATAACGAGCGGGCGGTCAAGGACAACCAAATGAGTTTTTTTTTTGTAGTAGATTCTTCCGTATTGAGATCGTTTCTTCCAATCGAACTGAGGATGACCGTGGCGTACTCTGGTGTCGTTTGGGTTTGTTCATCGTCCGATGTTCTAGGAATGGTGGATATTTCATGTGACCTTCTGAGTCTATACCCCAACCAGACTCCACACAATGCATTGGTGATTAGCCACACAGAGAGAAATAACAACATTAAAAGAACATAAGGGTTATGGGCACTAAGAGGAGGTGATGAAATTTCAGAATTTGAGTTGTTGATGTCTCTAGACATTTTAGAGATTACGGTGAAAACAATGGTACCTTTGTTGGTCTTGTTATCATCTCCCTTGGTACGACACACCACGACTTTCCCGACATCTTTTTCGGATATATCGAGTATCAGCAGTGACCGACCACCATCTCGAGTCCATGAACGATTTTCAATATCTTCTTCTCTTCCATCTGACCCGTAGAAACGCCAGTGATCGACATCCGATTCATAGTCGCATTCGGTAATGATGTCATTTCCTTCAACAATGTATTGCGTTTCTACGATATTTGGGTAGGTGCAAGATCGTGTTATATCAATAGCCGGAAAATATGCAGAGCAGGAAACGTTATGAACGTTGTTAAAATCGTCAAATAAGAGAGTTTTAGCTTTGATCCTTTGAGATGACCCGGTGGAATCATCAGGAACATTTAGTCCAATTCCTTCCAATGTCAAATTGACATCGAGTTTACCCGAGTTTACCTTACATGATAAAATAATATTGCCGACTCCATTTTCATCACTACTCGGTGGTGTTACAGTGCAGTTGGGGGTTACTTTACTCGAGTCAATTAATTTTACCAAATATTTCTGTAGAATATTCACACCGGATCTGCGTAGAGTTGCGTAGTGTTGCGTACCGACTACGCCGAAGTTAAGCTGCGTACTCATGAATAGATTGATGCTTCGGAGTAGTCCCTGCGTAGGTTAAAGGGGCTTTCAGACCGGGCCTTGCGTAGAGTTGCGTAGAGTTGCGTAGCGACTACGCCGATCGTACGCAACCCTACGCAACTGTACGCGGACGAAAATAGGTACGCGAGATGAACGCAAAAAATTAAACATGTTTATATTTTTTCGCGTACCTTCGACGTAGACTTTTTACGCAGAAACTACGCAACTGTACGCCAAGCCTACGCAACTGTACGCCAAGCCTACGCAACTGTACGCTAAGCCTACGCAACAATACGCTACCCTACGCCAGTCCGACGAAGCATTAAAAACGTATAAAGATTTGTTGTTGTATATACCTGGATGTAAACTTGGCAGGTATTGATCATTATTTTGAAGGGAAATGCTATTTTTGTTTAAATGTGTGCGTTCTCACATTTATTCTGTTCATGAAGAAAAAGTGTTTCTTTGACTTTATGTTGTATTCTTGCTTGTAATTCTGTTTGTACTACTACAAGGATAATACAACTACTTTCAGACTGACATACACACTCACTCAGTCTCACTAAAAGAGTGAGACAAAATTATTTCTTTGCTCATTTCAATTAAACGAAATTATATTACAAACATACAAACAGGACCACAAACGTACACACAAGCAAACAAACCGATACAAATACATACAGATTTCCACAAAACATAATAAAATTTTCGCATGAGGCATCAGTTTTTTAATCTTATCTCTGTTTATTATATCAACAGCCTGAGATGGCAATTATCACAAATTAAATAAACCATAAAAAAACAAAACATGTCAGTCTGAAATACCTTGTAGTAGTACAAACATAATTACAAGCAAGAATGATCAATGATCAATACCTGCCAAGTTAACATCCAGGTATATACAAAAAAAAATCTTTATACCATACGTTTTTAATGCTTCGTCGGACTGGCGTAGGGTAGCGTATTGTTGCGTAGGCTCGGCGTACAGTTGCATAGGCTTGGCGTACAGTTGCGTAGGCTTGGCGTACAGTTGTGTAGGCTTGGCGTACAGTTGCGTATGAAAGGGTTCGAGGTCATGACGACAAAATAATGCATCCGGAGTCAGTGAAGTAGAGTCTGTACTTTATTGTTTCTCGTCGTTAAACAGCCTCTGTAACAATAACCAAAGTTGAACAAAATATTTAAATCGTGGTGAACTTACATAAATGGAACAGTTATATTATTGATACCAACAGAACAAATATTTATTCATTGACATTGTTTTGTAATATCATGCAACTAAATCTCAATCAATCCATTTACTATTATACAAAATAAATTACACTCATTGTTTCTTCTTCTGTCCAATATCATGAACTATATGGTACAATAAATTATAGTATTGAGTCATTCACATATAAAATCATAAAGCAACATAACATAGTAAATTCAACTCACCGGCCAATACTAGCCAAAACGCTAAACAATAGCGACCGTATGCATGCTACCAAGTATCATATCCACAGCTCGTAGAAATACAGCAGACCTAGAAACAAGATCAAATGGCATTTCTTATAATACTAAAAATCAATGACTTATAAAAGGAAGCTTATTCTCATCAAAGTTGTAAGGATGATTTGTTCAATTTAACACAATTCGTCGCTGTTTTCACGAAGTGACGGTAGTGAAAAAAAATTGCATTCACTTTGCGTTACGATTTTCCTCACTACCGTCACTTCGTGAAAATAGGGACGAATTATACTGCAATTCCTTCATATATCATATAACAAAATAAATGACAAGAGTATTGCAATGAAGCATCATTGTTCCCATGCAAATACAGTGCAAGACATGATTCAATTATACTGATCTTACTTTCACGATCAAAACTCTCATTAGTATATGCTTATAGGTACATGTACATGTATACATCATCATTCCAATAAGTTAAATGAAATACAATCATCATTATTAAACAATCCAACTTACTTTAAACAAAGTCTGATCACATTTCCTCCTACAGCAGGCCAAATGTACAAGTGCTTGCAGTCCTATAACATAGCTTAGAATGGCTCCTGCCTGCTATAGCATGCACCAATGCTAGCAATCACACAAAAGAAATGCACTCACTCATGCAAAGAGTTCAATAGAGATACCCCAAAAAAGGCGGGAAACAGTACAATGGGAATCCCTCTAGAGGGGAAACAATACAATGGGAATCCCTCTAGAGGGGAAACAATTTGTCATTGACTGAAGAAGCAGGGGGGGGGGGCATCTTTGCACCACATAATTCCTATTTAATTTACAACATAAATTCCAATTTACAACACGTAGTAAAGTCTACGCCGAAGGTACGCGAAAAAAAATTAAACATGTTTATTTTTTTGCGTTCATCTCGCGTACCCATTCGCGTCCCTCCGCGTACAGTTGCGTAGGGTTGCGTACGATTGGCGTAGGGTTGCGTACGATCGGCGTAGTCGCTACGCAACTCTACGCAAGGCCCGATGTGAAAGCCCCTTTACACTGAAAATCAAGCTGCGCTTCATCGGGTGGTGTAAGTGAAAGAATGGATGACTCATTTCTTCGCGTTGCCTGAAATTTTGATTCAGTATAAAATTTACCTTTACCTACATTTTCAGCGATTAAGTTACTTATTGGCCAAACTACAAGAGCGGAGATCGGGGGTCGGGAGGGGGAATGCATCCCCACTGACAAGTTTCAGGGGAATCATCCATTCCCGGGGAAATTCGAGAAAATTAAAAAAATTACAGAAGTGCAACAGGAAATAAATCAAGTAATGCAACAGGTTTAATATCATCCTTATAGGCTGTAATAATCCAAAATACATAAAAGTCATGGTAAGTCGTAAATGAGTAATGGTAGATTCCTCTGTATCAGGATCGTTTCTTCCACTCGTACTGAGGATGACCGTGGCGTACTCTGGTGTCGTTTGGGTTTGTTCATCGTCCGATGTCCTAGAAATGGTGGATACTTCATGTGACCTTCTGAGTCTGTACCCCAACCAGACTCCACACACTGCATTGGTGATTAGCCACAGAACAAGAAATGAAAATGTCAAAACAAAGTAAGCATTATGGGCAATAGGAGTGGATGTTGGATCTTCAGAATTAGATGTATTGTTGCCTCCAGTATGTTTCGAGATTGCGGTGAAACTAATGGCACCTTTATTGGTCGCGTTGTCATCTCCTTTGGATTGGCAGACGACCATTTTCCCGATATCTCGTTCAGATATATCCCTTATCAATAGTGATCGCCCTCCATCTCGAATCCACGAACGATTCTCAATATCTTCCTTTCTCCCATTAAAATCCATGAGATACCAATCGACATCATATTCAACGTCACATTCGATTACGATTTCATTTCCATCAATGGTATATCGGTTTTTTGAAACGTTTGGGTAGGTACAAGATCGTGTTTCATCAATATCTGGAAAGTATATCTCGCAGTAGGCATCATGAATGTTGTTGAAATGTTCAAAGGGAATGGTTCCGTTGATACCATGAGATGAGTGACGAATCGCAAAGTTATTGTCCTCAAGTCCTTTAAGCGTTAAATTGGCATCTAGTGTCTCTTGGAACGTAAAACCACAAGACAATGTGATGTGAGGATCACCATTTATACTAAAACTGTGGAGTGAGACATTGCAATATTGGGCGATATTTGCTGAATCAATCAGTGATATAGTGAATGTTTTCACGACACCATACTCTTGCTTACACAGAAAAGTCTGCTCTTTTTGGATAGGGATTAGCGAGAGAGTGGAAGCTTCATTACTTCGATTTACTTGTAAACTATATTGATTATTTAGAAAATAAAAATCGTGTTCCTTTGTGCACTGACCAGTGGAATTATTGTCCTGGCAGGTGTAGATGTCAATCGACTGAAATATCCTAAACTGAACAGTCCAAATCACGTCTTGCGTAGAGTTTATGTCACATTTCAGGTAAACCCGTCGACCAGTCGTCACTATTCTCTCTTGTGCTATTGCACAAGGTAAGATGAACAAAACAATGAGTATGAAAAATTTACAGGCCATGGTTTGAAAAGTCGATCGCCGCATATCAAGAGGGATTACTAATCGACACACGTCGTGCGGAATACACGCTTTATCTGGAATATCCTGTTCAAAGTTTTTCGAATAGTATGTCCATGTTCCTCCTCATAACGTGAGATACTGTACTGCAGCATTTAATTATGGTGATTTAATAGCGCACTATAGCACCACTCATGATTGAACTAAGAGAGGGCGTCCACCGAGTAAGCATTGTGGATGGCGTAATAATGTCGACTTACATCGTGAGTAATGGGGCGGAGTTTGCGAGCCTATATCCCACAGAGGCGCCGCTCCCGAGGGGTCGGGGGGTCACAGTGCCCCCCACTTTTTCAAGTACCCCCAAAGTGCCCTTTTTTTACATAGGAAAGTGCCCCTATTAATTAAAAAATGCCCATTACCCTTTCCCGTTTTCATTTTTGATGAGCGACCCCTCACCTCTGATAATTGCCCTATTCAATTATGAGAGGTGTCCCTTTTGCTTTGACAAGTTCCCCTTCCCCTTTTAATAATTACTCCTTTTTAACTCGGATAAGCGCACCTTATATTTCACACGTGCTCCTTCCCCTCCTAATAAGTGCTTTTTTCATTTCTAATAACTGCTCCTTTTATTTTGACACGTCCCCCTTTTCCTTCCTAATAAATGCTCTTTTTCCTTTTTATAAGTGCCCATTCCCCTTCATATAATTACCCATTCACATCTTTGATAAGTGCCCCGTTTATTTTAACTTTTCAATCTCAATCTCAATTTCAATAAGAGTCACTTCCCCCTTCTCATAAAAAGCCCCCTTTCACCTCCGAAAAACGCCCCTATTAAAATCTGATCGGTGCCCCTTTTCTTTTAACAAATGCATATTTTCCTCTGTGCCTCTGTTCATATATGGTCGTATGCCATATTTGCCCCTTTTTACCACTGATAATTACCCTTATAACAATGATACGTGCCCGTTTTCCTTTCTGATAAGGAACCTATCCCAGCCTTTTCACGAATGCCCCTTTTCACTTCTTATAAATGCCCTTATCAAAATCTGATGGGTGCCTCTTTTCCGTCGACAAGTGCCCAAATCCCATTCTCATAAGTGCCCCGTAGTCTTCCGTTATGAGAATGTACTTATAACCCCATCAGGATTGGGCTTGTTCTCTTTATCAGATGTAATTTTGCGCACTGCGACCTCACATATCTTTAAGAAATATGCTCGCTCGCATTGAATTTTCAGACAATCACACCCAACTGCAAAGTATGATGCGTAAGCAATATATTATATGATGTATAAAGAGAGACAAATATTGAAATCATCCCTGATAATGTTATCACAATTTAGGGGTATATATTTACCAATGTCTAAACAAATTTCGCTTTGAGGTTTTTCTTTGTAGGTACCCTTTTTTCCAGAAAGTGCCCATTTTGTTGGTGCCCCCAACTTTGGAAGTCGCCCCGCTGCCTCTGAATCCAACCCATAAACCCATAAATCCCTTTAACTTACATGGTGGATTTACACGAAGGGGGAGGGGGGGGGGGGCATGGGACAAGTTCCAACAACCACAACAACAAAATTACAGGGGAATAGCCCGCTCCCTGGAAATTTGAGAAAAATGAGTACAGCCAATAATTAGTGACGTCATCTAAAACTGTTATGATGCTCTAGATTATTTTAGATAATCTAGTTTCCCACACACACACACACACGAACACGCACGCACACAACAAACACGCACACACACACGCACAAACAGAAACAAAATCTTCTGGAAGTATACCCAGAATTACTTATGCAAAACTTTGAAGCAAAGCGGCTGAGTGGTAGATTAAACAAAACATCTTTTTATTAACTTGATAAAAATAGGCCACGCTTTTCATCTCCTTATAATCAATTTCACGCGATGCAATTTTCATGTCAATGTAGAACGCCCCTGGCCTTCCCACCGATAAGCATTTTACTCTGTCTTCCTTGTCCTTGAAGCTGTCAGTAAAAGCCTGGGTACTGGGCCCAACAGAATCCAAAGCCCCACCAAGATCAGTATCATGCAAACCATTTATTTATTTATTTATTATAGTTTTATTTTAACAGGGTGGTCTGCATACACATAAAAACATGTACAATAATAACATGAATCCAAAACATACATACAAAGGTAAAATCAGGCGCGTAAGCAGGATTTTTCAAGAGGGGGGGGGGGGGGGGGGGGGGGGGGGGGGGGGGGGGGGGAAGAGGACACCTTTTTTTTTTTTTTTTTTGGTCTCGAAATTTGAAAATTTGACATTTTGCTCCGATGGGGGCGGGGGGGGGGGGTAAGGTCGCCTTTTTTAGGTCAGCCATGGGAATAATTTTTAATTTTTTTAATTTATTTTTTATTTTTAAAAAAAAAACCCAAAGGGGGGGGGGGTTTACCCCCCAAACACCCCCCCCCCCCTGCGTACGCGCCTGGGTAAAATATACATGGTATATACAATAATTAAACATACGTAACGAAAAACAGGCATTAACAATTATAAGGAAGATACAACTATCAAATTGAGAAAACAAGATGAATGAAATATAATAAATGAAATAAATAAAGGTCAAATTAACGTGAAAATATGTTTACAAGGGAAACTGAAAAGTTTTGACATTCCTTTTAAAACTTTGCAGCGACTTACAATTTTTAACATGCTAGGGTAATGTATTGTATAATTTAGCTCCTGAAACTGCTAGGGTTTTTGTTTTATAATTTTTTTTTACATTTTGGAATGAATAATGGACTGTTTAAAGCATAACGAGTAGAATATAATACCGGTCTTTTACTTATACATGGATTTAGATATGGTGGTGATAGGTCGTTTATGATTTTAAAAATCAAGATGCATTTCTGATATTTAATTCTTTCCTCTAATGACCGCCATTTCAATTTACTCATTAAAACATTTTGGGGTGTAAAATATTCGGCACGAAGAACTAATCGTGCATATCTATTTTGTAATTTTTGCAACTTTGTTAGATTTTGTTTCGAAGTATTTCCCCATACTGAATTACAATAGTTTAAATGCGGTAGGATAAGAGAATAGTATAATGTAATCAGAGTCTTACGGGAAAATGCAGGCAATCGTACCCGATACTTTCTTAACAACTTCTTTTACATGTAACGACCATGTTAAACTTTTGTCTAGTGTTACACCTAGATATTTCATACTTTCGACTGAGTCGAGTACATTGTCACTGTAACGAATACAAATATTATTATTTTGAATTTTTCTTTTGGAACTAAAAAGTATTGTTTTGGTTTTATTTGCATTTTATAAAAACAGTCCATTGTATTTTAGCCATTTCAAGATACGGGAAAAGTCTTTTTGGAGATTGTATTCACAAACTTTATAATCCTTTCCATGATGAAATACTGCCGTATCATCTGCATATAAGGAAATCTTTGTCTTAGAATGGAGTTGCAGGTTACAAATATCATTCACATAGAGGCAAAAAATTAATGGCCCCAGTATTGATCCTTGTGGAATTCCTGATTTCACAGTTAGAAAATTACTCTTCGTCCCTTGCAAGAATACACATTGTTGCCTATTAAATAGATAGGATTCGAACCACCCAAGTTCAACTCCCCCAATACCATACAATACATTTCTTAATAATCAATGGATGTGGTATAACGTCGAACGCCTTTTTTCAGGTAAAGAAAAATTGCTCCAGTGACCAGACCTTTGTCCATATTGTCAAGTATACCTTCGACTATTTCAGTCAAGCATGTTAGAGTTGAATGTCCCTGGTCTAAAACCAGATTGCCGTTCACTTAACAAAGAATGTTTGTTAAGTAAGAGTATATCTGATTGTGCACTGCTTTTTCAAATATCTTTGACATTGTGGGGAGAATGGAAATAGGTCGGTAGTTAGTTAATTCTATTTGTTTCCACCTTTATGAATAGGGGTTATTTTAGCAACCTGGAATTCATGAGGAACATACCCTTTTGACAATGAACAATTGAAAAATAATGTTAAGACTCTAACAATATGTGGGGCAGCTATTTTAAGTAGTTTTGGAGGAAGATCATCGATACCAACTGCTTTTGAAACATCAAGCTTCAGTAGTTCTTTTAATACAAAACATTCCTCGATCTCTGTAAATTTGAATTCATGTGCTGTTTGCGGTAATGTTTGCAATGCATTTATATTGAGATGAGAATCATTCGCTCCTGTTAGTGGCTTTGAATATTATTGAAACTTTCATTAAACAATTCTGCTACTTTTTCTTTGTCTACTACAATTTGGTCATTTACAAGAATTTTATAATCAGAATTGGCATCTTTCTTTGGGAGTAAGTTTTTGAGTACTTTCTAGGATTTGTTCATATCATTACCATTTTCAATGCAAAGATTCTTATAATATTGTTTCTTTAACTTCTTGTTTAGTACATTTGCCCTATTTCTGAATTCTTTAAACTTTTCCCAGTCGTCTGTAGTTCTGTTTCTATCTAATTTGCATTTTAAATAATTCCTATCTCTTGCGATACATAAATATTCGTTGGTAATCCAAGGTGACCCCCTAGAACGTTTTCTTACTGTAACATACGGTGCATGAAGATCACAAATGTCTTTGAATTTACATTTGAAAATATGCCACATATTCTCAACACTGTGATTGTTTAAGTACAAATTATCCCAGTTTATATCTTTAACATCATTTTTGAAAGAATTTTCATTAAAGTTTCTAAATGAACGGTAGGTACTCACAGAACATATAGAGGGCGGTGGTTTTTCTTTCAATACAAGGTATATCAATAAATGATCACTTAGACCGATAGACCGTGTGCCACTCTCCAGTGATTTCAAATTATTTGACACAAGAATTAGATCAATAAGGGTTGTACTATTAACGGTTATACGTGTCGGGGTCCTTATCAGCTGAGACAAGTGCATATTGTCACTCAGATCGTTTATCTGCTTTGGAAGATTATTCTGAGTTAACATATTACAATTCAAATCACCTAATATTACAATGTCATTTGATAACATACATATATTTTCTAAATTAATTTCTAGGTTATTGAACAAAAACACTTCTACTGTTAGGTGGACGATATACAACTCCAAGATACTTTGGTTTGTGATTGTGTAGTCTTATCTCTAGCCACATAATTTCTAACTCACGGTCTTCAAGATCAGGTCGTCTAATATATGATATATTCTTTTGTATAAAACATCCAACTCCTCCTCCCTTTTCGTCTCTATCTAGTCTTTCAAAATGATACCCATCAATTTGTAACAATGAATTACAAATGTTTTCACTTAGCCATGTTTCTGACAAGGTCAGAATTTCGAACGGATTTTCTCTCAAATATAATTGCAGATCATCCACCTTATTTCTAAGACTATGAATATTTAAATGTGCAATTTTCAATCCTTTACCCTTTCGTGCCGACGGCATTGGTTTCATCTACCTGCAAAGGGTCTCGTCCCGTATTTTATGATTCTAGGGTATTGGATAGATACTCATGTAGAGGTGTCGTGGACGAGTGGATACGTCGCCGGACAGTCGATCACAAGGTCCGCGGTTCGTATCCCGCCGCGTTTGTTGGCAAGATATTAATCTACATTTGCCACACTCCACCCAGGTGAAGTAAATGGGGACCAGTAGGAAGGAATTCCTTGAATGCTGTGAGCACCGAAATCGGTAGCCTAGCAGAACCGGGGTTATGTTCGAGCGCTTTGAGCACCTTGCAAGGTGGATATTTGCGCTATATAAATATCTAATATTATTATGAGTATTATTATTATGTATTGGTGAATTGTCCGATGTGCATTTAGATGTAACACATGCTCCGAATAAAATCATGTTGACAGCGTCAAAAACATAAATGAAAGAATCTTGAAAAGTTTGAAGTTCATATTTGCAAAAAGAACTGATTCTGTTTTAGAAGACTTATGTCTGACTATGTTCACTGTAGGCCTAATGACAGCAAACCCAATGGCCTTGAAAGTTTTATTTTCAATGCCGGTGACGGGTCCATATTGTACTATCTTGCCTGTATCTGCAGTGTTCAATTCCTTGATCAACAGAGACCGCCCTCTGTGGCGAGTCCAATAACGGTTTCGTACATCCTCTTCGCTTCCATATACATTGATGACACGCCAAGCAATTACTTCAGTTAGACTCATCGTCGCATTTGAAACTGAGATCGTTTCCTTCAGACTTGAATCGGATATTAAAAGTGTAAGGGCAGGATAGGTGCGTTTTATACAATGGAAACAGTATCTTTACACAAGAGGCATCCTGTACGTTTCTGAAAGTTCATAATCGAGGTTCTCTTCCACGTTTTGAGGTAGTCGACATTGTAAGGCAACATATGGATCCTTTAGAATTGATCCACCTTGCCCCTCTGCATGCTGGGAGAATAAGAGTACTGTGAGAAAATGCGAAATTCCAGACATTTTTGTTGTTGACTGGGATTATGAAATACTCCTCTTCGTTGATGTTATAGGCTACCTCACCAGATGCAAACTACAGCTGCAATGCTTATTGATACACTTTAGGAAAATGGTATCAATGTGATTTTAACGATTTTATAACACATCTGATGTATATCTATCTAAGTATCTTCTCCCGGTTCGGAGGTTGATTGCAACGTCTCTCCATTTCACTCTATCTTCTGCCATGCTGGTGCACTCTTGCAGTTTTAGTCCACTCCATTTCTTGACATTCTCTTCCCAGTTGATTCTGTGTCTCCCTCTAGGTCTACTTCCTTCCACTCTTCCTTCCAATACATCCTTTAAGAGGCTGTTGTGCCTTTTAACATGACCAAAGTATTTGATTTTTCTCTCCTTAACTAATCCTACTAGTGCAATTTGTTTACGCCCTACCATGTGCAATATCTCTTTGTTAGTTTTCATTCGTTTCCAGGATATTTTCATCATTCTTCTGCAAATCCACAATTCAAAAGATGTTATTCTATTTTCCATGGCCTTGTTTATTGTCCATGTTCCTGCTCCGTACAATAGGACAGACCATACATAACAGTTTACTAGTCTCAACCGAAGCGCAAATTTCACCTTTCTATTTGTGAATAATCCTTTCATTGCCAGAAATGTATTCTGAGCAATTTCTATTCTTCTTTTTATTTCTGCTTCGCATCTGGCATCATCTGTGATATTTTTTCCTAAGCAGATGTAATTACTGACTTGCTCAATGATATGTCCATCGAGTTTCAAACATATTTTAGTCTTATTCTCTGTTCTACTAAAAATCAGTGACTTAGTTTTCTTGACATTCACGCTTAGACCAAACTCTTCACTTTGACTTTTACAATATCCAATACATGTTTTAAATCTGCTTCATTCTCTGCGCAAAGTACAGTGTCATCAGCATAACGTAAATTATTAATATTTACACCCCCAATACTAATACCTTTCATATCTGAAATTTCCCTGAATACCAACTCTGTGCACAAGTTGAACAGAGATGGGGGAAATTACGCATCCCTGACGTACTCCTCTTTTGATTTTTGTGTAACCTTGTTAATTTTGATGGCAGTTGTTTGTTCCCAGTAAAGTTTAGATATGAGACGTTTGTTATTACCATCTAGATTAATTTTGTGTAAGCTTTCAATCAATTTGTCGTAATGAATTTTGTCGAATGCTTTAGAGTAGTCAATAAAGCACACATATATTTCTTTATTTACTGCAATATACCTTTCTGTCATCATTCTCATACAATATATTGCTTCTCTAGTACCACTTTGAGGTCTAAAACCAAATTGTTCCTTACCTACTTCATTGTCAATTTGAGTTTTTATTCTGTTGAGAATGATCTTTAAGAGCAACTTGGTTACATACCTCATAAGGCTAATTGTCCGGAAATCTTCACATACACTTGCATTAGGCTTCTTTGGAATTGGCACAAATATCGACTTTTTCAGATCTTCAGGAATATGACCTGTATTGTATATTGTATATCATTTGGCAAATACTAGTCAAATGTTCAATCCCAAATTCTTTTAAGGCCAGAAGTTCTTCCCGTGTTATCCCATCTGGGTCTTCAGATTTAGAAATTCCCAGTGAATACAGAGCTTGTTTAACTTCTGTTTCAAGTATACTTGGAACCGCGTTGTCAGTGATGGGAAGTTCTGGACCTTTATCATCGTCAAATAGGTCTTGGATATATTCTTCACATCTTTGTTTAATATCATCATTTTCAAAGAGAAGATGTTCCGTCCTTGTTCTTGATACATCCGCTCACTGCCTTGTTTTTCTTCTTCTTAAAATGCTTGATTTCTCTGTGCATTTCATTTGTTTGGTTTGTCTTGAAGAAGTGCTCAATTCTAACACATTTTTGAGTTGGCCATTCTTCTTTTGCTCTTTTACATTTATTATCAATTTCCTTATTGATGTCTCTGTATGATTTGGAGTTTCTGACTTGCTTTTGCCTCTCCTGCATCAAGTTCAGAATCTTTTCTGTCATCAATGGTTGTTTTGCTGGTTTTTTTTTTAGTTGGTAGTGTCTTATTTCCATGCTGAATGCTTTTTTTTTTCAAACAAGTTTCCGCCACGTGTATGCTAGCGCCACGAGCCAGCGCCATGGCTTGCTGATTTTATCAACAATCTTAAGTTGATCGGAAATGGCACCTAAGAAAGTCAAAAAGGTAAGCCTTCAGATTATGTAGATAACATAAACTTTATGATCAGATGAGTTTTTTTTCTCAAAAATATAAAAATTATCTACTGAAAACGTACAGCTGAGCCTTCATCAAATTAAGAATAAAAGAAGTCAATAACAATGCACTCTATCAATCTTGTGATAAGTAATGCTGCAAATTTTTCCCCAGTTGCCAAGGATGTCTTGGAATTCTTGAAAAATTGTATGTGTTCCTAAATAACAATCATCCTCGTCTTGAGAAATTCAAGGAAGCCAAAAGAAAATTGTTAAACGACGTGCAGAACATCCAGTTAAAACGACTCGTTGACACACCGCTGGTCTTGCACATTGATTCTGTTCAAGCTGTAAAGGCAACGTATCCAGCCATCCTTGATGCATTAAAAGATATTGAAGAAAGTGAGGGCAAACCCACATAGGCTGCAGAAGCAAGAGGTCTCATCAATGCTCTTAGCAAAGTAGATTTTCTTCTTCTTCTGAATATATGGGAGAACCTCTTTTAGACTTCGAATTCCTTGTCAAAATACATCCAATCTTCAAAAATTGACTCGATCAGTGCTGGAGGTGTTATCACGGAAACAGCAGAAGCAATTGGAAAAAATCAGAAAGAGTAGAAGCTGAGAAACAGGAATTGATCCAGATCTAACTACTTTACGAAAAAGAACGCGGAAGGGTCTTTCAGGGAAACAAGCTGAGAATCAGCCGATTAAGGATCTTTTTTCCAGATATGTCGAGTGGAAGTATTAGTTTTACAAGGTATATGACTCTATTTTGCAGCAATTCAAAGACCGGCTATCAGATTTCATGGAAACGGTCAGAGATGTTTCTGCGTTAATGCTAGAACATTTCAATGACCTCAACGCCGAAAGAAAAGTCAAGTAGCTGGCTGAGAAATACAAAGATGTAGATGACACGGAACAACTCATGGCTGAATAAAGGACTTTCCGCCCTCTAGTTCAGAACATTGATGTTTTTAACAACAATGATATCTATGTAAACAAATTAATAGGTTTTTGAAGTTCCTAATCTTGAATCCCATTGAAAGTGCATATCTAAATTTAACCAAACTGTACAGAATTATTGCTACATTACCTGTGTCCTCAGTTACTGCAGAGCGATCTTTTTGTAGAGTGAAAATAATAAAATCACATCTGCGTTCTCCAATAAAGGAAGAAAGGTTGTCAGGTTTGACAATTATTAGCATTGAGAAAGATATTGCCTGTAGTGTAGACTGTTCAGATGTAATTGATCACTTTGTTAGGATGCACCGGAGACGTATAGACTTTATTTAGGGTAGAACAGTGTGAATGTGTTGAAATTCCATATTTATTCTTGCCATAACAGTGCAGGAGTTTTTCACCCAATCATGCACATATTTGGCTTAATTTGTGTGGAAAAATACGATTTGTCAAAAGCTACGATTTTTCATTTTCTCTAAGATCACTAGAATTCAATTCAAAGTACAAAATGCTGCTGAGTGGAGGTGCAATATGTAAGGAGAAATACACCCACTGGAATAACATATACCCATAAATCATTATTGTAGATTGTATTATAGCCTCTCATTTCTGTCGGACAAGGGCCTTTGCTTCGACTTTGATCTTTTGTTTATGTTATAGGGGAAGTCCACCCCGATATTAAATTGACTACAAGGAAAATTACATCAAAATCAGATAAGACATAAGAAAGTTACAGCATTTTAAGTCATGCATGGTTGGGAACAGTTTAAAACATAAAATGTGCTCTATGCAAGAGTTAGTGGATGAAATCATTATCTCACTTTCCCACTTTTACTCCTCATGGATGATGAATAATCATTGTTGTATTTAAGGTAATACTCGGGAAAGATTCTTTATTTACAAGTATCATATCTATGAAAACTGACTGGACAGGTAACAACCTGCCCCATGCTCTAGCCATAGTTGTTGTCACAAACTACAAGTACATGTTTATTGTACATGAAAACCAACCTATAATAGTAAGCGTCTCAATCTTTTGCAAGCCTATAGAAATAATTATAAATATCTTAAAAGGGTATTATGTTGAAGCGAATACAATTTATGAAGCTGAATGAAGGAATAGGGTTAGGACACTTATGTAAGTGTATTTTTATGACTGTTAAATTTAGATTTGTTCTAATCATTTTTCTGTATCAGAAACTTATTTACTGCATACATATCATTATTCCATGTCGATGTAGGATTCTGTCCTTTTTAAAATATTTTCCAACATATGTCTTATCAGAATTATAATACATTGCTTGTATACTTCTTCAAATTGCTGTGCTAAATCAACTATCCTGAGACACAACCTGCAGGACCTTAACGTCTGGGTATACAGGGAAATATCGTCTTTCATTCAATGGTATGCATATATTATTGCAGTCTTCTATAAATGTATTTTTTTGCGGATAGAAAGAGTAGAGGAAGAAGGACGGTTAGATGACACATGTAGTTTCTGAAACTAGTCGGTCAAGTTCATAAATAGATTACCCTCTTTAAACCTCGAAAATAAGCCGATTTAATAAATTTTCATTTGTCAAACTCGTATCCCCTCTTGGAAAAAACGAGCTTGAGATTGAATCAAAACAATGAAAATGAAAATAAGATTCTAATTTATCGTAGACTCGTGATAAATCCTTGGTTTTTACTCGAAACTCTTCCTGTTTTCAATGAAAACACCAACAAAAGCACTGTGAGATGATATTGATAGGCCTGCATGGTTACGAAAACAACTTGAAATAAAGTGAAAGTATTGATATCATTTCAAACTCCTTTCTCTTCCCTCTCTGTCCTACTTCTCTCTTTGTAACTTCATCCTACCTTTTACTTTTCCTCTCAGTATAACCAAGTTCCTTTTTCCCTCAGCACCAAATCTCCTATTTGCAAATCATTTCCTTCTTTTAATTTTGTGGTCATTTAATGAAAATTTCAGTTAATAGCATTATAAAACCAAACACGTGTTTGCAGTCAATGTTTCAGAAGCTTCAATTACAGCGCCAAGATTTCCAAAACATAATACAAACTCCATTTTATTTATGAAATATAAAACTTTACTAATCAATATTACTTTCTTAGATATACAGATGGAACTTTTTTAGAAGTGGTTTTTCATGGTTTCCCAAAAACGTGAAGTTGACATTAATGCGTCATTACTAAACTGAAAATTGTGAGATGTGAGATGATATTAATAGGCCTGCATTGTTTTGAAAACAACTTGAAATGAAGTGAAAGTATTATTATCTATTCAAACTCATTTCTATTCCCTCTCTGTCCTACTTCCCTCTTTGTAACTTCATCCAACCTCTTATTATTCTTCTCTGTATCACCAAGTTTCTTTTTTCCTCAGCACCAAATCTTCTATTTGCAATTCATTTCCTTCTTTTAATTTGTTGGTCATTTAATGAAAACACGTGTTTGCAGTCAATATTTCAAAGCTTCAATTACAGCGCCAAAATTTCTAAAACATAATACAAGCTCCATTACATTTATGAAATATAAAACTGTACTAATCCATATTACTTTCTTAGATATACAGATGGAACTTTTTTAGAAGTGTTTTTTCATGGTTTAAAAAACACTTGAAGTTGACATTAATGCGTCATTACTAAACTGAAAATTGTTAATCTAACCATATCCCCTCAGCACCAAATCTTTTATTTGCAATTCATTTCTCGCCTTGAATTTCGATAATTTTATGAAAAATCCAGTAAATAGCAGAACTTTTAAAAGCTTGGACCATGTCTCAGCTTGAACTTTGAAACCTTGAAGTGAAAATCGATTACAGTCGCTCCTTGAAGCTATCCCGGAAAACGACACTTTAAACTACTATACGGGCAAGGGGATATTTTTCGTTGTAGACGTAAATTTGAGGAACTATCTAACCCACTTACATTCTGATGACGAAATTTGCATTATTAAGTACAAAGAAGTTAAAAATTGAGCTTGCTCAGATGAAATGCTTGCAAAGTTTACGTGATTAGATTGAAAATTGATAAATTATTTGGGTCGGAGACTTGAGATGACAAAAACTGTAAGTTCCCGTACAACTATGTTCGTCTTTCCCTAGAGATATCAAAATGCTAACACGTTTATAAGTATGCATTTTTAGACACAATTATAGTTATACCTCAGTCGCACCGCCAAACCAACTTCAGACCGGCTCCAAACCGACCGATCATTGGCATGCTGGAGACATAATGTTATATTTTTGCACGGTCTGGTGTAAGTCTTGTCGGTATGTGACTAAGGTATCAGAATCAGATTAGTGTAACAACAGTAGTAATGCTTATGCTAAAGTCATTTCTTGATTCTCAATCTTTCGTTATAATGAAACAATTAGACAAAGGACCATCAGGTAAAACATACAAATGCCACTAGTTTTTAAACAGAGAAGAAGAAGAAGATTAAAATAGGATATTCGTTTGGCAAATGTTTTCGCTCGGAATTCTGGTTCGACATCTCCTATTCAAATGTCTTCGTGACATCATATCGAAAAGGCATATATCTCCTCTCATAAAATCTTGGTTTAATTCGTTTCCAGCTATCTGAGTATCATACATACAGGACCTTTTAAAGTGTTCCGAGACATGCTCAAAATTTATACTTCACCTTCTACTATTATCATAGAAATGCTTTCCGGGCTTTTACAAGCCGATCGCCTGTCTGATTATCAAGAAAAATTTGAGAAGGCGCATTCCCAACGGTTTTTTAAAATAACAAATGAGTATGGTAAAACCGGTCACCCAAAGGTTTTCTTTTATACTTTTTGTGCAATTTTTGTAGGGCTTCAATATTACACCATATCATAGAACTGATAACACGTAGGGCCATGCCTCTCAGATTTGTAAAACTGGAAACATTGTAAAAAAATGCCTTCAATTAATTATTTGAACAAGATGTGTTGACGAATTTTACAAAGCGATGACACATTTTTCTTTCGATCACCAAGATCTATCTTCAATTTTCTTTAGTGATGAAACTGACATCGTTCTGACTACAAGATTATATAAAACATTCATGAATAAATCACAGTTTTTAATAATTGAATATGATTTTTTTTCTACATGTTAATTAAACTATATTTTATTTTATAAATCAAGCAAGAGCAATAACATGGCACTACATGCTAGACATTGGCATAATTGAGGCTCTTTATGGCTTCGTAGTCAGCACGACCATGGTTTCCACTCATATCCATGTAGTTTGCCTTCGACCCTTCTAACTTGACTGGTCCCTTTCCCATTGTTATCCCATCTGCAGACCCGGAATCCACCTGGCTAGACCCTTCAGGAACAACATTCTCAGCTTTAGGATTTTCGTAGGTGACGCTCTTTATGGTTTCATATTCTGTAGGGCCGTGGTTACCGCTCAAATCCATGTAGTGTGTCTCTGATTCTTTCCTCGATGACTTCTTTCTCTCACCTTCGGGTTCCTCAACAGTTAACCCCAAACCTCCCGTGGAAGATCCTTGAGTATCAAGATCTTTTCCTCCACTCGTACTGAGGATGACCGTGGCATACTCGGGTGCTGGTGGGGATCGTTCATCGTCTGATGTTCTAGGAATGGTGGATACTTCTTGTGACCTTCTGGATCTACACCCGTACATCACTCCACACACTGCAATGGTGGTAAGCCACAGGGTGAGAAATAACAACGTTAAAACAAAGTAAGCATTATGGGAACTAGGAGTGAGAGCTGGATCTTCAGATGTCGAAATGTTAATGTCTCGAGAAATGTTCGAGATTACGCTGAAACCTATGGTACCTTTGTTGGTCTGGTTGTCATCTCCCTTGGTTCGACACACCACCACTTTCCCCACATCTCGTTCAGATATATCCCTTATCAGCAGTGATCGACCACCGTCTCGAATCCATGAGCGATTCTCAATATCTTCTTCTATTCCATCTGAACTATAGAAACGCCATCGATTGACATCCAGTTCATCGTCGCATTCGACAATGATGTCATTTCCTTCAACAATGTATTGCGCTTTTATGATATTTGGGTAGGTGCAAGATAACGTTATATCAATATCCGGAATATATGCCTTGCAGGAAGCGTTATGAACGTTGTTAAAATCGTCAAAGTGGAGAGTTTCAGCTTTGATCCTTTGAGATGACCCGGGGGAATCAGCACTAGTATTTAGTCCAATTCCTTCCAATGTCAATTTGACATCGAGCTCACCCGAGTTTACTTCACATGATAATGTAAAACTTTTGACTCCATTTACATTTATACTCGGTGACGTAACAATACAATTGGTGGCAAGTTTACTTGGGTCAATCGGTTTCACCAAATATTCCTGCAGAATATCATTTCGCACTATACACGTCAAACTATGCTCATGTTCATCGGATTGTCTTATTGTTAGCGAAAGAATCGACGAATTATTACTTCGCGTTGCTTGAAAATTAAAACCAGTTCTACTAAAGAAAGATCCAGGTCCAGTAAGTGCGCACTGACTATTCTGATTAAACTGGCAGGCGGTTATAGAGAAGACAAAGGAATCTGAACTATAAAGCCAAGTAACATCTTCATTCGAGTTTAAATAACATGTCAAATTTACTTGCTGACCAATCAACGCATGTTTTTCAATTATTCTGCTTCGTCCTTCTGCATACAAACAAGACTGGATCCCAAACAATAGGCCTAAAAACGAACGAAATGAGACATTACCCATGATCTTCAGATCTGATATACGTGATTCACAAACAGGATATACTGAAGATGATGTAGCATGAGTCAGATAAAACTTCAGCATCTGTATACACGCACCTCTGTGAATGATGATTTTACGAGTGTAGCACTGGTAGCACCACCCATAAGGTCACTGTTGTGGCACGAAGAGGAAATAATAATGGTGAGATTATGTGCACCAAGAGAGGGCGTGCGCATTCTTTCTTGATTTGACAAGATTTACAAGAACCGTTTGTAAAGCACAACTGGAAGGCAAGAGAGGGTGTTTTAACAAAGTTTTAAAAGTAGATCAAACCAACCGTCATAAAAGTTTTCTTTACCGTCCATTCACACCATGGTCTGATAATGACATAAAGATCGGTTTGTATCTTGAGTAATGGAGAGTTTCGAGACCAGCTAGTCTACGAGCCTACCCCCACTAGTCTAACAATCGAGACCATACGATACATTTTGATCCCTTTAAAGGGATAGTTGAGTTCTGTTTTCAGACCGCAAATGCCTTCGAAGTGCATGGTTATTGCTCTTATTCTTATCGATGACATTTATAGTGCCCTTTTAGAACCTAAAATTGCTATGAAGATATGTTTAGATACCAAAATATGTTAAATTTAGCAATACGATCATACCAATTCAGCTCCACTTTAAAAAAAAAACACGGCGTAGTAGTAGTAGACTTTATTGGATAACTTGTTGAGCACAGGGCTAATCTGCCACAAGGTCCGTTAATTAATTATTTAATTAAAAATAACAATACATGAGCCGGCTAATTGTGCGTAATATAAGCAACACGAAAAAGCCAACATCGGCATTGGCTGAAATACGACGTAAAGGGTATAATTTCGTTTTTTCAACGCTTTTTTTTCCAGATTTTTCTAAATATCTGATATCTGTGGTGGTACACAAGTATTAAAAATCGTTATATTTCAGCCGTCTCTGAACCGATTTTGATCAAACAAAGATGATTGTGTCGTTGAAATATTATGTCCTTTCAAATTCGACACTCATTTTTTCATTATCACAAGAAAAATTATTTTGTTTGGCGCCCTCTGCAACAGAACTCAACTATCCCTTTAAGCTACTTATTTGCCAATCTACAAGAGCCAATATCAGGGTGGGGGGGGGGGGGGCAAGTGTGATATAAGGGTACCGAGGTATATAGCTTACAGTGCTCGAGAGGTCTTCATATAGATAATAATCCCAAATAGCTTCTTCGGTCGAGATTTCATAAAGTGTCACTTCCTGGCTAATCAACGCATGCTTTTCAGTCATTTCGCCTTGTCCTTCTACCCCCAAACAAGACTGGATCCCAATCAATAGGCCTAAAACGAACAATGAGATATTAGCCATGGTTCTCAGATCTGATAATCACGATTCACAGACAGGGATAATAAAGAAGATGATGTTAAATGATTCAGATGAAACTCAAGCATCCGTACAGCTGTATTGCACCTCTGTGAATGATGATTGAACCGATGTAGCACCATTTCATATAGGCACTGTTGAAGCTCGAAGAAGAAGGATGAGATTATATGTACCAAGAGAGGGCGTGCTCATTCTTTCATGATTTGTCTGAATTCATAAGATCCGTTTTAATAGGTAATTACAGCGGAAAGGTGTTTCCCCAAAGTTTGACGAATAAATCAATACAACCATGAGTAACGCTTTCTGTACCACCGCCGCGCACAAGGATGATGTAAAATCGACATTCATCTTTAATCATGGAGAGTTTGGAGACCAACATAGTCCAGGAGCCTATCCCGCTTTAGTCAAACAATCAAGTCCACAAAATAAATGATGATCCATTATAGTCACTTATTGCCCACGCTTCTAGACCGGAGGTCGAGGGAGGGGGGGGGGGGTGTTATACATTTCCAGGGGAATCGTACACCCCCGGGGAAATTTGAGAACATGAAAAGAAGTACAAAAAAAAAAGAAAAGTAAAGACATGCAATACGATTGTTACCCTGATTATGCGAAGAGTGTTTCAGAATGTATAAAACACATGATAAGAACTAGTATAGAGACGGTATATTCCTCTATATCAAGATCGCTTCTTCCACTCATACTGAGGATGACCGTGGTGTACTCTGGTGTCGTTTGGGTTTGTTCTAGGAATGGTGGATACTTCATGAGACCTTCCGGATCTACACCCCAGCAAGACTCCACACACTAATAGCAATACTCTAATGGTGATAGCCACAAAAAAGAAATATTAATGTTATTTCAATATTATATTGACAGGTGAAGGTAGGAGCAGTGAGTTCTATCTTGCTGGTAGAAGGGAAGCTCATACTGTGCCAGAGGTAATCATATGAATAATAATCCGAAATAGCCTCTGTGGTCAAGATGTCATAAAGTGTCATTTCCTGGCCGACCAACGCATGATTTTCAGTCAATTCGCCTTGTCGATCTGCATACAATCACAACTGGATCTAAATCAATAGGCCTAAAAACAAACAAAATGAGATATTAATCATGATTCTCAGATCTGATATATGCGATTCACAGTCAGATAATTATCGAAGATGATGTAACATAAGTCAGATGAAACTACAGTATCTCTACAGCTATATACATGTTTACTGCACCTCTGTAAATGATGAATAAAGCAACGCAGCACCACTTCATATAGTCCCTGATGAGGCACGAAGAAGAATGATGATACTATGTGCACCAAGAGAAGGCGGGGACACTCTTTTTTTTGGATCTGACTAGATTTATAAAATCCGTTTGTAAGCGGTACAAAGGGAATGCTGGAGAAGGGGATTCCCAATAATTTGAAAACTTTCTCTACCTTCCCGCCACACTATTATATGATGATGAAGTAAAATTGACTTATAATCTTGAATAATGAAGTGTTGGAGACCAGCAGAGTCAATGGGCCTATCCCTTATTAGTCAAAAGATTCAAAACCATAATGATCCCGGTAAGATACTTTTTATCAAATCTACAAGAATGGAGATCAAGGGGGGGGGGGGGGCACGTCCCCTCAGAACTTTTTTAGGGGAACTTCCAGTCCCCTGGAAAACTTGAGGAAAATGAATAGAAGTACAACAAAAAATAATATGAATATATGCTGGAATATACAGTAGGCTTGCGGGTGCACCATGTAAGAGAGAGGGAGGATTGAGGAGTGCTGAAATGTTCTAGAATGTATGAAAGAAATGGTAAGTGTTAGATGGGAGATGGGAGATTCCGCTGTATTAAGATCGTTTCTTCCATTCAAAACTATCACATAAATTGTTGATCCCGGAAAGATACCTTTTAGCAAATCTACAAGAATAGAGATGGGGGGGGGGGGGGGGGGGGCACATCCCTTGAGGATGAACGTAGCGTACTCTGGTGTCGTTTGGGTTTGTTCATCGTCCGATCTTCTAGGAATGGTGGATACTTCATGAGACCTTCTGAGTCTGTACCCCAACCAGTCTCCGCACACTGAATTGGTGATTAACCACAGAACAAGAAATATCAACGTTAAAACCAAGTAAGGATTATGATCACTAGGAGTGGGTGCTGGATCTTCAGAATATGAGCTATTACTGTGTTCAGTAATTTCCGAGATTACGGTGAGCCCAATGGTACCTCTCATATTCTGGTTGTCACTTCCTTTGGTTTGACACACCACCACTTTCCCGACATCTCGTTCAGATATATCCCATATCAGCGGTGATCGCCCTCCATCTCGAATCCATGAACGATTCTCAATATTTTCCTTTCTCCCATATACATCCATGAGATACCAATCAACATCATATTCAACGTCACATTGGATGACGAATTCATTTCCTTCACTCGTATATCGTTTTTTTTTAAACGTTTGGGTAGGTGCAAGATCGTGTTTCATCAATATCTGGAAAATATATCTCACAGTAAGCATCATGAATGTTGTTGAAATGTTCAAAGGGAATGGCTCCGTTCAGGCGCGTACACAGGGGGGGGGGGGGTAAACCCCCCTTTAGTATTTTTATGTGTACAAACCCCCCTCAACCCCCCTAAAACCCCCCCTTTGCAATTTTTTTTTTTTTTTTTTTTTTATTAAATTTTTTTTTTTTTCCCATGGCTGACCTAAAAAAGCTGACCTTACCCCCCCCCCCCAACGGAGCAAAACAAATCGGCACACGTCGTGCGGAATATACGCTTTATCTGGAATATCCCGTTCAAAGTGTTCTGAATAGCTCGTCGATATCTCTCGTAATAACGTGGGATGGTGTACTGTACGTAGCATTCAGATGAAACTACATGTATGTCTCTGGGGGCCGTTTCTCGAAACCAACTCCATGACAGTCATATCTTTGTCGGCGACCTACGGAGATGTCATGAAGAGGATAAACCGTTTCACAAAGCTATGACAGACATGATATCGATATATCGCGATACTAGCAGCTCAAGAACATAGTCTTTGTCACAATCCATTTGATTTATCACGAATAACCCAAAACAAGTTTTGGGGCTAAAATTATTAAAAAAGAAACATATACATATAAACTCTCCTAAAATAAATAACAAATAGTGTCATTATCAAATGTACATCATCAAACGATTTGCATATTTCTGTAAAGATTCTTAAATTGAAGAAAAACTGGTGAGTGTTTTTTTTTCTCAGAAATCGAATCAAAAGGTAGTTGAAGGATACCGTAATGTGATAGTTTTTCATTACGTACTTTTTTTGTTTATTGTGACGAGAAATTTTAGGCAAAATATCTTTTCTCAGCCAGTTTTTATTCTAGAGTCTCATAAATACTCGTTATATAATTGATTTGATATTGAAAATATAATTTGGAAGAAGTAATTAGAGAGGGAATAATAATGCACATAGGCACTATAGCACCACTCATGATTGAACCAAGAGAGGGCGTCCGCCCAGTAAGCATCCTGGCTGGCGTAATAATGTCGACTTGCATCGTGAGTAATGGAGACAAAGTCTGCGAGCCTATATCCCACATGAGTCAAACAATCAAACCCCCAAACCCATAAAAAAGTTAAATCCCATTAAGTTACATAGTGGCGTGGATTTACAAGAAGGGGGCAAGCGCGTAGCTAGGTTATTATTTAAGGGGGCGGTAGTTAGCACGCGAATCACTTAAAGAGCGCGCAAAGTGCGCTCCCCAGCGGGGTGGGTGCAGGGAGGGGGGAGTTTCCCCTTTGACTATGCACTTCAAGCATGGGTGTCGATCCCGGGGGATGGGGGATATATCCCCCCAATATTTCAGGTGGGGGGGGGGGGGGGGGGGGGGGTTGGCCTGTACAATCACCCCCCCAATAATTCACCAGGAAGAAAAAAATTAATGATGAGAGCCCAATGAGAATAATTAAAGATAAACTCCAGCACTGGTAAAAAAAAAAAATAATTCTCACAGAATCAAACGAAACTTACACTGAATGTTCATGATTACAAATAAATGACATGTGCCAAACAATGGTGGAAGAAAATGTACACTGGCTGAGTAATGAGCATAGAAAGACAAGGAAATCAAGGTAGTACTAGCCCCGACACCATGTGTGTTGTCCCATATATAGCTTTCTATGTGAGTGCTTGTTACTTTACCAAGACTTGGTCAAATTTATTATGATTTTGATGACTCCAGAACCTTGCAGTGCACACCAATACTTACATGCTACATGATCAACTGTTTCTGATCCTTTCCACACCTTTTCTTTCACAATGCAATCGCATTACAGTACTAAAGTTTATCTTTAATGGTTACTCGCAAGACGACCATCAATATACACATTTTGCTATCTCATTTTCATAATACATACTTATATAAATAGAAAACGAAGTAAATGAGACAACCGTTTGTGAGACAAGAATAAATTGAATTCTCGCTCATAAGGCTTCATCAGGAATTGATGAATTTATTCAATTTATTCAATCAACAGCATCATAGAAATGCAGTGCGCCAAATGCAAAGTATATCTGGGTTGAGAAGGATATAATAGAAGTTTGTTGTTTGGTAGTTGGAACGTAAGTTTTATATTATGTGCTTAAGAAACAGACAGTTTGAATGAGATCAGGAGTGGACATTTTCTGTCATTTTGAGAACCAAATTTTGCATCAGTGATAATCTGTTTCATTGAATTGAGTTTAGCGCAGAGAGAATTCAGTTGGTTTAATTTAAGGAGGAAGAGAGTCAAATAAAGAACCAAAAGCAATATGTTTTTCATTTACTAATGAGAACTATTTTTTTTGAGATCTTCTTACACAGAATATTGGAATGGGGTTTTCACGATGAATGTTGTTTGAAGACATCAATATTCATAAAATGTATGTTTCTATCAACAGGAAATAAAGAATTTTCTCTCTACGTGAACATTTCCTGGTTGCTTATTAATGCATTTGCCCACTGGTAACATAATACTTTTACAAGTTGATAACCCTCGCCATTGGATTTTTTGTGGTAATGTCTAAATTTCGTTTAAAAATAGATGATATCAGTCTGGTAGGCCTAAGCTGCAAGCAAGAGCCAGGACTAACAATAAGCATGTTATTAATTTTATTACCACTCTTATATTCTCTGAAATGTTATCTTTATTGAGGGTGACTTGAAAAAGTTAATAACTTGGAAGGGAGGGGGTGCAGCCTGCCACAAGCTTCTACCTCTTGGTTGCTTTGATCCATTGCCGAAAATATTTTGGCACCAATCATCCCCCTCCCCCCCCCCGCCAACCACGGAGGATACAAATCGACATAAGTCTTCAAGCACGAGATCAACGACCTGCATACAGATGCATACACTGTTGTGAGCACGGGGCCTAGCTATAGGACTAGGCTGTGCCTTACTAGGACTCGATATGGTTACGATGTTGACTAGCATTGACGAAATAAACCGTGTTATGCGGTCGAGGGAAATGACCATATGCGCATGCGCAGGTATAGATAGGTCGTCGAAATACAAATTTAGCGGCCGGTGTCGTGGCGTTATGTGTCTTATCGAAATCACGTCTGTACAGACGCATATCGCCAGGCGATGTGCGTCTTATATCGCCGCATTCCATCGGCGATATGCGTCTCCTAGATCGGCGATATGAGTCTGCGATTGGCGAAAAGTGTCCACTCGATTTGTTAATGTTAATTTTCAGAAAACTTTAAATTAAAATATTTGCCGTATATATTTAGACGAATTTATGTTTGATGTGTTATGTTTGCAAGATAGTTGAGTTGCATTATATTGCAAATACCAGTAGCAAATTTATCAGTAGCAATTTATTGCAAGTTTCTGTTGCAAGAAGCCAACTGATCGGCGTTATTTTGTATTTGTGAAAACGACTGGATGGCTGAGCCTAACTAATTTCTCAATTGTAAGTGTAGACTAGATCGATCTAATCCGCATGTGTCAGACCATCATGGATGCTGTTAGGCAGTATTTAATCAGAGGGGTTTACTCTGACACTTTTTCATTAAACGATAACAGATCATTGAGGCGAAAGGCGGGTAATTTTCGATTAGACAGCGATGGTATTAAGTTATTTTACGTTGGAAAACATGGAAGTGAGGGTCGTGAGGTAGTTCTTACTAAAATGGAGCAGGACCGCATCTTGCGTTGTCTTCATGACAGGACGGGGGGAGGTAAGTAAAGTAGTCTAGACTAGTATAGTTACTAGGGTCTAGGCCTAGACTAGTATTAAAATGCTACTATAGGCCTCTATATAGACCTAAGCCTATTCTAAGTTAGTAAGTCTTTAAAAACACAGTTTCCTTGATTCTGACCGCCATGCAGGTATATCCATCTAGATCTAGGTCTAGATCTAGATCTACCTTAGATTAGGGTGTCTGATCGCGCACCAGGTTTTGTCCCAATAAACAAAATCACGTGAAAATCACGTCAATATCAAGGTATCGACTTGAGGAGAGTTACGTTCTTCAAACACCGGACATTTACGTAAATGTGTTAATACGTTTATTGCACGTTTATTGCACTAACTTAAAACACACGTACACTAAATCACGCAATTGTCACTGCAATATCACCATTATAATAACGTGATTGTCCCTACCGTGGAGACCATGGTTTGTAAACCTAATACTCCCGTGTTTGTTTGGTTATGAAATTACATGTTCATAAACGAAATTATCGCGTCACAGAATCACGTGAAGCGTTAGTGATAGTTTTAGTCACAATATCTGCGTGAAATTCACGTGAATATTACGAGGCTGACTTGAGATAAATCATGTTCTTCATTCACTTGAAATTTACGTCGAAGAGGAAATATGTTACTGTAACCCGCGTTCAACCCAATAATTACGCAAATGTTACACAATAAATGAACCAAAATAATGACGTTCTCATCCCGTTTCTGAACATCGTGTTTTGGATCTTCCATAATTACGTCCAGGCGCGCCGGGAGCAGTTTGGAATTAGAGGGGGTGGGGGTGGCTGAAAACATCCCAGAAGAGTTGCAACTGGTCCAGTTGATGAACCAGTTAATGCCAACTGGTAACCCCGGAAATTGAAATGGGCTAAATGATCCAGTTGATCCAGGGAGGTTAGAATTCAACTGGTCTAGCTGAGCCATTAGAACCATTTGGTAAAACTTCCAACAAGTTGAACAGCAACAACACTTCAATACTGGTACGTCTGTATTTCCAATGTAAAGGCATTGGTAATAAGTAGACTGACATAATTTAATTAATCGAAATTTTTTCATATACTTGTATTTTATTGAAATTATTTAGTTCATAGTTAATGTTTCCCTTATTCATGTTTAACTAAATGTAATTTATACGAAGTAGCGAAATGTCCTAATAACTGGTATTTGTAGTATTTTCGAAATGAATTGCATATAACTAAATCATCAGTAATTAAGAAATATGCTGTAAATTCAGATGAATTGTTTAAAAAACATAGATCTGCACGCACCCCATATTCAATATGCAAATTAATTGGTGTCAGCTGGTTCAACTTGAAATATGCCAACAGTCAGTCATCAACTGGTGCAACTGGAAATATGCACACACTGGTGCAATGAAAATATGCCAACAGTCATTTATCAACTGGTGAACATAGAAATATGCCAACAGTCACGGGATTATCACCACGGAACTTAAATGGTAACTGTGAAACCATCAAGACACCCAATTATAACTCATTTTCACACCTGGAAAACACGGAATACCCAGCTTATATTAATAATCCGTTTGAGTCACGAGATCATCACCGCGGAACTGCTGGCAACTTTGACTACCATTTAAATAGGTGTTTTAAAACACCTAATAATTAATAATTTTTTACACCTAAATATCACGGATTCACAGCTTAGATTAGTAATCAGTTTTAACTACGTGATCATCACCAAGAAAGTTATGGTAACTTTGAAACCATTTAAAAAGGTGTTTTAAGACACCTAATAATTACTAATTTTCACACCTAAATATCACGGATTCACAGCTTAGATTAGTAATCAGTTTTAACCACGTGATCATCACCAATTAAGTTATGGTAACTTTGAAACCATTTAAAAAGGTGTTTTAAGACACCTAATAATTACTAATTTTTCACACCTAAGAGTCACGTATGCCCAGCTTAGATTAATAATCCGTTTGAGTCACGAGATCATCACCGCGGAACTTATGGCAACTTTGACTACCATTTAAAAAGGTGTTTTAAGACACCTAATAATTACTTATTTTCACACCTAAATATCACGGATTCACAACTTAGATTAGTAATCAGCGTGAGCCACGTGATCATAACCAAGAAATTTATGGTAACTTTGAAACCATTTAAAGAGGTGTGTAAGACACCTCAGAATTACTAATTTAATATAACCAGAGATTCACGGACAGAACAATAAGACGATTAGCCGGTGTAAGTAACGTGATTATTACCATCAACCTTGGATAACCTGTGAAACCTATCGATAAAGGTGCTTAAAAGACCAAATAATTACGTATTTATCACCACCATCGGTTAACGGACACAAAACTCGTTGCTTGGTCAAGTGGTTATTTGGTCATAAACACTTGATTTACAGAGGTAAGTGGAATCACGTTACTCCAGTCGCGTGATAAATTGGTGGTTTTTAGGTTAGATGAAAACGTGAACAGGAGTACCTTTTTTGTTTAAATGAAGGCACGTGTCGATAACGTTTAAATCTAGTTCAAAAGGCACCATACTTTAAAATCACTTAAAATACACTCCTAAAAGAGGTTACTTTTTAGTGTTTTGTTTATTGGGGTGTGCTAAAACCCTTCCCATAGACATTGCTAACATCCCGATGCAGTCTATGTGCATTGCAAAATTGGTCAACGTTTTTAAAAATAAATTTAGATTCAAACCTTTATCTGTTGTGATCCTGAAGTTGATACTCAATACATGAGGTGTGATATGAAAGGGCAGATTAATCCCCATATTTCCAAAGGGGTGTCATTTCAGATTTCTAACAATATCTTGTCAAAACAGCGATTTGAATGTTGTTTCCATGGCAACTCGGGAGATTTCCCACTTTTGAGAACCGGCCCGCCACGTGTATGTAAGCGCCACCACGAGCCAGCACCATGGCATGCTGATTTGATCAACAATCTTAAGTTGATCGGAAATGGCACCAAAGAAAGTAAAAAAAGGTAAGCCTTAAGATTTTGTAGGTAACATAAACTTATGATCGGATGAGTTTTTTTCTCCAATTTTTTTTTACTGAAAATGTACAGTTGAGCCTTCAGCAAAGAATAAAAGAAGTCAGTAACAATGCACTCTATCAATCTTGTGATAAGTAATGCTGCAAAGTTTCCTCCAATTGCCAAAGATGCCTTGGAATTCTTGACAAATTGTATGTGTTCCTGACTAACAGCCATCCTCGTCTTAAGAAATTCAAGGACGCCAACAGCAAATTGTCAAACGACGTGCAGAACATCCAGTTAAAACGACTCGTTAACACACTGCTGGTCTTGCAGTTTGATTCTGTTCATGCTGTAAAGGCAACGTATCCAGCCATCCTTGATGCATTAAAAGACATTGAAGAAAGTGAGGGCAAACCCACATAGGCTGCAGAAGCAAGAGGTCTCATCAATGCTCTTAGCAAAGTAGATTTTCTTCTTCTTCTGAATATATGGGAGAACCTCTTTTAGACTTCGAATTCCTTGTCAAAATACCTCCAATCTTCAAAAATTGACTCGATCAGTGCTGGAGGTGTTATCACGGAAACAGCAGAAGCAATTGGAAAAAATCAGAAAGAGTAGAAGCTGAGAAACAGGAATTGATCCAGATCTAACTACTTTACGAAAAAGAACGCGGAAGGGTCTTTCAGGGAAACAAGCTGAGAATCCCATTGAAAGTGCATATCTAAATTTAACCAAACTGTACAGAATTATTGCTACATTACCTGTGTCCTCAGTTACTGCAGAGCGATCTTTTTAGCAGAGTGAAAATAATAAAATCAAATCTGTGTTCTCCAATAAAGGAAGAAACGTTGTCAGGTTTGACAATCATTAGCATAGAGAAAGTATTGCCTGTAGTGTAGAATATTCAGATGTAATTGATCACTTTGCTAGGATGCACCGGAGACGTATAGACTTTATTTAGGGTAGAACAGTATGAATGTGTTGAAATTCCATATTCATTCTTTCCATACCAATGCAGGAGTTTTTCACCCAATCATGCACATATTTCGTCGCTGTTTTCACGAAGTGACGGTAGTGAAAAAAAATTGCATTCACTTTGCGTTACGATTTTCCTCACTACCGTCACTTCGTGAAAACAGGGACGAAATTTTGGCTCAATTTTTCATTTTATCTAAGATCACTAGAATTCAATTCAAAGTACAAAATGCTGCTGATTGGAGGTGCAATATGTAAGGAGAAATACACTCACTGGAATAACATATACCCATAAAACATTATTCTAGATTGTATTATAGCCTCTACTTTTCATCGGACAAGGGCCTTTGCTTCGACTTTGATATTTTGTTTATGTTATAGGGGAAGTCCACCCCGATATTAATTTGACTACAATGAAAATTACATAAAAATCAGATGGGACATAAGAAAGTTACAGCATTTTAACAGCCTTTTCACACACAGCTAAAATTCTATAAACATGATTTGTATATAAAACGTGTTTAAACTAATCACCTGAACATACGACATCATTCACACACAGAAATTTGGGTGCGATCGTTAATCTTTTCGTGATTAACTACTGCTCGTAAAATGCGCAGTAGTGCCATTGCGCATTGAAGGTCATGTCATATCAATCAAAGCGCACGGTCCATCCAGTTTAAACACGTCTGAAACACTTTTAAACACGAATAACCTTTCACACACAAAATGTCAAGCTCTCTAGTTACGAACTTCGTATCTGCAGCCTGCTTTTAGGGGCGTATGGATCGCGACTTCGTATCTATCCCAACATCGTATAAACGATGTTCACACTGGGAAAATTTTCTATAAACATGTTTAAAACTGTTGAGTTAAACATGTTTATACTAATCATCTCTGGATACGATGGATTTTAGCTGTGTGTGAAAAGGCTGAAAGTCATGCATGGTTGGGAACAGTTTAAAATATAAATTTGCTCCATGCAAGAGTAAGTAGATGAGATCATTACCTCATTTTCTCCCATTTGTGGATGATGAAAAATCATTGTTGTATTTAAGGTAATACAAGGGAAAGATTCTTTATTAACAAGTATCATATCTATGAAAATTGACTGGACAGGTAACAACCTGCCCCTTGCTCTAGCCATAGTTTTTGTCACAAACTACAAGTTACACGTGTATTGTACATGACAACCAACCTATAATAGTAAGCGTGTCAATTTTTGCATGCCTAGTAATAATGATAAATATCTTGAGAGAGTATTATGTTGAAGCGAATACAATTTATGAAGCTGAATGAATGAAAAGGGTTTGGACTCTTATGTAAGTGAATTTTTATGACTGTTACATTTAGATTTGTTCTAATCATTTTTCTATATCAGAAACTTATTTACAGCATACATATCATTATTTCATGTCCCTGTAGGATTCTGTCCTTTTTAAAATTTTCCAACATATGTCTTAGGAAGTGTACGATATATTGCTTGTATACTTCTTCAAATTGCTGTGTTAAATCAACTGTCCTGAGATACAACCTGCAGGTCCTTAACGTCTGAGTATACAGGAAAATATCTTCTTTCATTCAATGGTATGCATATATTATTGCACTCATCTATAAATGTATTTTTGCGGATAGAAAGAGTATGAGGAAGAAGGACGGTTGGATGGCACATGCAGTTTCTAAAACTAGTCGGTCAAGTTCATAAATAGATTACCCTCTTTAAATCTCGAAAATAAGCCGATTTAATTAATCTTCATTTGTCAAACTCGTATCCCCTCTTGAAAAAAAAATGAGCTTGAGATTGAATCAAAACAATGAAAACGAAAGTAAGATTCTAATTTATTGTAGACCAACTTGCTTCGTGATAAATCCTTGGTTTTACTCGAAACTCTTCCTCTTTTCAATGACATCCTCAATAAAAGCACTGTGACATGATATTAATAGGCGTGCATGGTTAAAAAAACAACTTGAAATAAAGTGAAAGTATTGATATCATTTCAAACTCCTTTCTCTTCCCTCTCTGTCCTACATCTCTCTATGTAACTTTATCCAATCTTTTACTATTCTTCTCTGTGTCACCAAGTTTCTTTTAATTTTTTGGTCATTTAATGAAAATTTCAGTTAATAGCATTATATAACCAAACATGTGTTTGCAGTCATTGTTTCAAAGCTTCAATTACAGCGCCAAGATTTCCAAAACATAAGACAAACTCCATTTTATTTATGAAATATAAAACCTTTCTAATCAATGTTACTTTCTTAGATATACAGATGGAACTTTTCTAGAAGTGTTTTTTCATGGGTTCCCAAAAACGTGAAGTTGACATTACTAAACTGAAAATTGTTTTTCTAACCATTTCCCCTCATCACCAAACCTTTTATTTGCAATTCATTTCTCGCCTTGAATTTCGGTAATTTTATGAAAACTTCAGTAAATAGCAGAACTTTTGAAAGCTTGAAGTGAAAATCGATTACAGTCGCTCCTTGAAGCTATCCCGGAAAATGACACTTTAAACTACTATACGGGCAAGGGAATATTTATTTTGTAGACGTAATTTTGAGAAACTATCTAACCCACTTACATACTGATGACGAAATTTGCATTATTAAGTACAAAGAAGTTAAAATTGAGCTTGCTCGGACGGAATGCTTGCAAAGTTTACGTGATTTAGATTGAAAATTGATAAATTATTTAGGTCGGAGACTTGAGATGGCCAAAACTGTAAGTTCCCGTACAACTATGTTCGTCTTTCCCTAGAGATATAAAAATGCTAACACGTTTATAAGTATGCCTTTATAAAAACAATTATTGTTCTACCTCAGTCACACCGACTCCGTACCGACCGATTATTGGCATGCAGTGGACATAATGTAATATTTTTGCACGGTCTGGTGTCGGTCTTGTCGGTATGTGACGAACAGGGGCGGCGATCCCGGGGGGACGGGGGGGACACGTCCCCCCTCGATTTTTGTAGGGGGGGATCGTCCCCCCCGGAAAATTTGAAAAAGTACACAAAAATAATGTACAGCAAATACTGACTAAAGACTGCAACACACTATTAGGCTTTGGAGGGCCCAAGAGTGCTGCGTTTAGACAAATAAAAATGCAAAAATCTTCTGGCTCGGGAGCTATGCTCCCTCGCATATTATCCTTCAAAATGTACAATTAATATTGTAGAAAAGTGAAGTGTGAAACAGGTATTTTGTTTGTTTTCATACTATAGTTTTGCTAAGGAATATAATTTACCTTGACCCCTCTCGTTCACTATGCTCACTCACTCGTGCTTTGGGCAGTCCCCCCCCCCCCCGATAAAATTCAAACGTGGTTTATTTCTAATTCGATACCAGTTACTAATTTACAAATGTTACTGAAATGGCATGATTTTCCCCAAGCTTCCGGGGGCTCTGCCCCCTGTACCACACTAAGGGCCCTAAGGCTTGTATATAATTTACCTTGACCCCTCTCGTTCACTATGCTCACTCACTCGTGCTTTGGGCAGTCCCCCCCCCCGATAAAATTCAAACGTGGTTTATTTCTAATTCGATACCAGTTACTAATTTACAAATGCTACTGAAATGGCATGATTTTCCCCAAGCTTCCGGGGGCTCTGCCCCCTGTACCCCCCTAAGGGCCCTAAGGCTTGTCCCTGGTTACTCAGCTGACCATAATTAAATTCCTAAAACACCTGAGCTTCCGGGGGCTCCGCCCCCTGGACCCCACCAGGGCCCTAAGCGGGCCTCTGGATGGTCATCTGACCATATTCAAAAGCCTAAAACCTTGAGCTTACGGGGGCTCCGCCCCCTAAACCCCACCAAGGGCCCTATACGGCGGCCCCTGGATGCTCATTTGATCGTAAATAAATGCCTAAAACCGCTGAGCTTCTGGGGGCTTCGCCCCCTGGACCCCAGTACGATTAGTGACCTGCATGCAAGTGTCACAAATAAGGTATCAAAATATGCTCATCTGACCCTTATTAAATGCCTAAAAACTCTTGACCCCGCCGGGGCTTTGCCCCTGGACCCCACGCCAAAGTTACACCCAACTTAATTGCTTTGCTCTATCTGATCGCAAATACTTTATCCCCCCCTCCAACTTTGAAAAACGGTTCCGCGGGGCCTGCATGTAACATGTAAGAGCGATGATGATGCAGATTTTTTTTCTCCCCTCCCCCCAAAAAAACGTTTTGGCTCATTACGTCACTCCTCCCTCGTTCCTCGCGTTTCGTCCCCCCCGGTCATGAAAAGAAATCGCCGCCCCTGGTGACGAATGTATCAGAATCAGATTAGTGTAACAACAGCACTAATCTTATATGCTAAAGACATTTCTTGATTCTCAATCTTTCTTTATAATGAAACAATTAGACAAAGGACCATCAGGTAAAACATACACAAATGTGACTAGTTTTTAAACAGAGAAGAAGAAGATTAAAATAGGATATTCATTTGGCAATTTTTTTTCGCTCGGAATTTTGGTTCGACAATTTCTATTCAAATGTCTTCGTGTCATCATATCGCAAAGGCATAGATTTCCTCTTATAAAATCTTGGTTTCATTCGTTTCCAGCAATCTGTGTATCATACATATCGGACCTTTTAAAGTAGCCCGAGACAAGCTGGAAATGTATACTTCACCATCTACACATTTCATTTACATCAGCCAAATGGAAATGCTTTCCAGGCTTTTACAAGCCGATCGCCTGTCTGATTATCAAGATATTTATGATTTGAAATCGAAATTTTAGCAGGCGTATTCCCAACGGTTTTTTAAAATTACCATGAGTATGGTAAAACCGGTCACTCAAAGGTTTTTTTAAAACTTTTTGTGCAATTTTTGTAGGGCTTCAATATTACACCATATCATAGAACTGATAACACGTAGGGCTATGCATCTCAGATTTGTAAAACTGGAATCATTTTAAAACGATGCCTTCACTTATTTTTTTTGAACAAGATGTGTTGACGAATTTTACAAAGAGATGACAAATTTTTCTTTTGATCACCAATTAGATCCATCTTCAATTTTCTTTAGTGATCAAACTGACATCGTTCTCACTACAATATAATATAAATCATGTTAATAGCATGCATGAACGAAATTCATGAATAACTCACAGTTTTTAATAATTGAATATGATTTTTTTTTCTACATGTGAATTAAACTATATTTTATTTTATAAATCAAGCAAAAGCAATAACATGACACTACATGCTAGACATTGGCATAAGTGAGACTCTTCATGGCTTCGTAGTCAGTACGACCATGGTTTCCACTCATATCCATGTAATATGCCTTTGACCCTTCTAACTTGAACTGTCCCTTTTCCATTGTTATCCCTCCTGCGGATCCGGTATCCACTTGGCTAGACCCTTCAGGAACAACATCATTCTCAGCTTTAGGATTTTCGTAAGTGACGCTCTTCATGGTTTCATATTCAGTCGGGCCGTGGTTACCGCTCAAATCCATGTAGTGTGTCTCTGAATCTTTCCTCGATGACTTCTTTCTCTCACCTTCGGGTTCCTCACCAGTTAAACCCACACCTCCCGAGGAAGATCCTTGAGTATCAAAATCGTTTCCTCCACCCGTACTGAGGATGACCGTGGCGTACTCGGGTGTCGGTGGGGTCTGTTCATCGTCTGATGTTCTAGGAATGGTGGATGATTCGTGTGACTTTCTAGATCTACACCCATACATCACTCCACACACTACAATGGTGATTAGCCACAGGGTGAGAAATATCAACGTTAAAAACAAGTAAGGATTATAAGCACCAGGAATTGGTGCTGGATCGTAAGAAATTGAGTTAGTATTGTCTGCAGTAAGTTTCGAGATTACGGTGAAACTAATGGTACCTTTGTTGGTCTGGTTGTCATCTCCTTCGGTTCGACACACCACCACTTTCCCGACATCTCGTTCAGATATATCCCTTATCAGTAGTGATCGACCACCCTCTCGAATCCATGAGCGATCCTCAATATCATCTTCTCTTACATCTGAACTGTAGAAACGCCAGTGATCGACATCTGATTCATCGTCGCATTCGATAATGATATCATTTCCTTCAATTAGGCATTGGGCTTTTACTATATTTGGGTAGGTGCAATATCGCTTGACATCAATATCTGAAAAATATGCCATGCAGGAAGCATTATAATCGTTGTTGAAATCGTCAAAGGAGAGAGTTTTAGCTTTGATACTTTGAGATGACCCGGCGGAATCAACAGGAAAATTTAATCCAATTCCTTCCAATGTCCACCTGAGTTTACTTCACATGATAAAGTCATACTGTCGACTCCATTTTCATTACTACTCGGCAATATAACACTGCAGTTGTGTACGATATTTAGTGGGTCAATCGATTTTACCGAATATTCCTGCAGATTATCATTCACCAACTCACACCGAAAATCATGCTTCATTTCATTGGATGGTGTAAGTGAAAGAATTGAAATCTCATTACTTTGTGTCGCTCCAATACGATCAAAATCGCCAGAAACAATTGTTGTAATACTTTCAGCACCGATAAGTTCACATCGATCATTCGTACATGTGTAGATATTAACGAAAAGGTTTTGTCCAATATCATACAACCAAGTTACATCTTTAGTCGAGTTTGAATAACTTGTCAGATTTACTTGCTGGCCAATCAATGCATGTTTTTCGATCATTCTGCCTTGTCCTTCTGCATACACACAAGTCTGGATCCCAAGCAAAAGGCCTAAAAGGAAACGAAATGAGATATTAGCCATGATTCTCAGATCTGATAAGTCAAATAAAACTATAACGTCTGTACTGCTATACTGAACCTCTGTGAATGAGGATTGAACTAATAATAGCACCCCGTCGTAGAGTCACTGTTGAGGCTCGAAGAATTCTCTACAGTTATACTGAACCTCTGGGAATGATGATTGAACCAATGTAGCACCAGTCACTGATGAGACACGAAGAAGAATGGTCATATTAATATGTGCACCAAGAGAGGGCGCTCGCACTCTTTCTTGATTTGACTCAATTTATAAGATCCGTTTGTAATCGATAATCACAACGGGAAGGCGAGAGAAGGTGTTCCAAAAAGTTTGAAAGGTAGATCAAACCATGTAGGTCCATGATCAAACAAACTGTCAGTAATGCTTTCTCTTCCGAACCACAACATGATCTGATGACGACGTAAATATCGACTTAGATATTTATCTTGAGTACAGAAATGTTTGGAGACCAGCAAAGTGTACAAGCTTGTCCCCAATAGGTGAAACAATCAAGACCATTACTTACATGTTGACTTGTTTTAGCAACTTATTAGTCAAGCTTCAAGAGCGTAGATTAGGGGAGAGGGGATGGGGGTTAGGTTGGGGGGGGGGGGAGGAGAGACACGTCCCCAAAGATAATTTTCAGGGGGAATCAAACACCCCCGTTGGAATTTGAGGAAATGATAAGAAATGTACAACGAAAAACAAGTATGTCATGCAACACGATTATGATCATCATTATGCCCTGGAATGCTTCAGAATGTATTAAAGACATGGTAAGTAGTAAATGAGTAATGGTAATTTCCTCTGTATCAAGATCGCTTCTTCCACTCATACTGAGGATGACCATGGCGTACTCTGGTGTCGTTTGGGTTTGTTCATAAGTCCGATGTTTTAGGAATGGTGGATACTTCGTGCGACCTTCTGAGTCTATACCCCACACAGACTCCACACACTGCAATGGTGATTAGCCACAGGGTGAGAAATATAAACGTTAAAACAAAGTAAGGATTATGACCACTACGAGTGGGTGCTAGACCTGCATAATTTGATTCATTATCGTCCCCAACAATTTTAGAGATCACATAGAACCCAATGGTACCATTGTTGGTCTGGTTGTCATGTCCCTTGGTTCGACACACCACTTTCCCGACATCTCGATCAGATATACCCAGTATTAGCAGTGATCGCACTCCATCTCGAATCCATGAATGATTTTTGATATCTTCTTCTCTTCCATCTGAACCGTAGAAACGCCAGTGATCGACATCCGATTCATAGTCGCATTCGACAATGATGTCATTTCCTTCAAAAATGTGTTGCGCTTTTATGATATTTGGGTAGGTGCAAAATCACGTTATATCAATATCCGGAAAATATGCCTTGCAGGAAGCGTTATGAACGTTATTGAAATCGTCAAAGTTGAGAGTTTTAGTTTTGACACTTTGAAATGACCTGGCAGAATCATCAGGAACATTTAGTCCAATCCCTTCCAATGTCAGATTGACAACGAGTCCACCTGAGTTTACCTCACAGATAATGTCATACTGCCGACTCCATAAGTATCATTACTGGGTAATGTAACAATGCAGTTGGGTACGATATTAGATGGGTCGATTGATTTTACCGAATATTCCTCCAAAATATCATTCCCCAACTTACACTTAAATTTATGCTCCTCTTCACTGAAAGATGTTAATGAAAGAATGGAAGTTCCATTGATTCGGGTCGCTTCAATATGATCAAATTTGCGAGAAAAAATGTACGCAATTTCAACAAAACTTATAAGTTCACATTGATCATTCCGACAGACGAAGATGTAAACAAAAAAAGAGTTGTTTCCAATATCATACAACCAAGTAAACTCTTCAGTCGATTTTAAATAACATGTCAGATTTACTTGCTGGCCAATCAACGCATGTTTTTTCAATCATTCCGCCTTGTCCTTCTGCATTCAACCAAAACTGGATCCCAAGCAATAGACCCCAAAACGAACGAAATGAGGTATTAGCCCTGATTCTCAGATCTGATATACGTGATTCACATCGAGGGATATAATGAAGATGATGTAACATGAGTCAGATGAAACTATAGCGTCTATACAGCTATACTGAACCTCTGTGAATGATGATTGAACTAATAATAGCACCAGTCACTGACACTATGAAAATGACTGACAAAGAAAGCGGACAAAATATACAGTTCCTTAAGTAGACAAAGGAACATCCCTTCACTGCTATTATGTAAAAAGGTGAATATGCATGTGACACCTGTTCTACACATTTTTACATAATAGCAGTGAAGGGATGTTCCTTTGTGTACCTGAGGAACTGTATATTTTGTCCGCTTTCTTTGTCAGTCATGTTCATAGTGTGATGAGGCACGAAGAAGAATGGTCATATTAATATGTGCACCAATAGAGGGCGATCGCACTCTTTCTTGATTTGACTCAATTTCTAAGATTGTTTGTAATTGGTAATCACAACGGGAAAGTGGGAGAAGGTGTTTTACAAAAGTTTGAAAGGAAGATCAAACCATGTAGGTCAATGATCTTTACTGTCAAGCCGCACTATAATCTGATGATGACGTAAATATCGACTTACATCTTGAGTAATGGAGAGTTTAGAGACCAGCATAGTGTACAAGCCTATCCCGAATACGGTGAAACAATCAAGACCATCACATACATTTTGATCTCTTTCAGTGACTTAATAGCCAAACAACAAGATCGGAGAAGGGGGTGGGGGCGCATCGCCACCGATAATCCTTTTTTTGTTGTTTAATCGCCCATCCTGGTGGAAATTTGAGAAAATGAAAAGAAAAAGTATAAATAAGTACTACAAAATATAAGTAAAGACAGGCAAGAGCATTATTATCATCAGTATGAGCTTCCAGAATGTATGAAAGACATGGTAATTACATGTAGTAGATTAAAAAATTAAAAAAATTGCTCTGTATCACGGATCGCTCCTTCCACTCGTACTGAAGATAACCGTGACGTACTCTGGTGTCGTTTGGGTTTGTTCATCGTTCGATGTTCTAGGAATGGTGGATATTTCATGTGACCTTCTGAGTCTATACCCCAACCAGACTCCACATACTACATTTGTGATAAGCCACAGAACAAGAAATAATAATGTTAAAACCAAGTAACGAGTATCGGCACTTGTAACGGGTGCAGGATCGTCAGAAATTGAGTTAGTTTTGTCTTCAGTAAGTTTCGAGATTACGGTGAAACCTATGGTACCTATGTTGGTCTGGTTGTCATCTCCTGTGGTTTGACACACTACCACTTTCCCGACATCTCGTTCAGATATATCCCTTATCAGCAGTGATTGCCCTCCGTCTTCATTCCATGAACGATTCTCAATACCTTCCTTTGTCCCATATAAGTCCATGAGATACCAATCGACTTCATATTCAACGTCACATTCGATGTCGATTTCATTTCCTTCACTGGTAAATTGATTTTTTGTAACGTTTGGGTAGGTACAAAATCGTGTTTCATCAATATCTTGGAAGTATATCTCGCAGTAAGTATCATGAATGTTGTTGAAATGTTCAAAGTGAATGGTTCCATTGATACCATGAGATGAGCGACGAATCGCAAAGTTATTTTTCCCAAGGCTTTTAAGCGTGAAATTGGCATCTAGTGTCTCTTGGAACGTAAATTCACATGAAAATGTGATGGGAGGATCACCATTTATACCAATACTTTGCAGAGACACACTACAATATTGGGCAATATTTGCTGAATCAATCAGTGATATAGTGAATGTTTTCACGACACCATTATCTTGCTTACACAGAAAAGTCTGCTCTTTTTGGAAAGGGATTAGCGAGAGAATGGAAGCTTCATTACTTCGATTTACTTGTAAACTATATAGATTATTTAGAAAATAAAAATCGTGTTCTTTTGTGCACTGACCACTGGAAGTATTGTCCTGGCAGGTGTAGATGTCAATCGACTGAAATATCCTAAACTGAACAGACCAAATCACGTCTTGCGTAGAGTTTATGTCACATTTCAGGTAAACCCGTCGACCAGCCGTCACTATTCTCTCTTGTGCTATTGCACAAGGTAAGATGAACAACACAGTGAGTATGAATACTTTACAGGCAATGGTTTAAAAATAAGATCATTGCATATCAAGAGTGATTACTAACCGACACAATTCGTGCGGAATATACGCTTTATCTGTAGTATCCCGTTCAAAGTTTTTCAAATAGCATGTTCATGTTCCTAACGTGATATGCTGTATTCCAGCCTTTAGATGAAACTGCATGCACGTCTCTGGTGATTAGCGCACGATAGCACCACTCATGATTGAATCAAGAGAGGGCGTCCGCTCAGTAAGCATCCTGGCTGGCGTAATAATGTCGACTTGCATCGTGAGTAATGGAGCGGACTTTGCGAGCCTATATCCCACATGTGTCAAACAATCAAACCAGAGGCGGTGCTCCCGGGGAGTCAGAGGGTTACAGTGCCCCTCACTTTTTCAAGTACCCCAACAGTGCCCCTTTTTACATAAGAAAAGTGCCCCTTTAACTTTGTAAGAAGTGCCCCTTTTTACATAGGAAAAGTGCCCCTATTAATTATAAAAATGCCCATTACCCTTCCCCCCTTTTCACTTTTGATGAACGACCCCTCACTTCTGATAATTGCCCTTTTTAGCTCGGATAAGTTCACCTCATATTTTAATATGTGCCCCCTTTCCTTTCTAATAAGTGCTCCTTCCCCTCCTGATAAGTGATCTTTTCATTTCTAATACATGCCCCTTTTATTTTGAAACGTCCCCCTTTTCCTTACTAATTAATGCTCTTTTTGCTTTTTATAAGTGCCCCTTCCCCTTCACATAATTACCCCTTCTCATATCTGATAAGTGCCCCGTTTATTTTAACATGTGCCTCTTTTTCTTTTTAATAAGAGCAACTTCCCCCTTCTCGTAAAAGCCCCCTTTCACCTCCGAAAAACGCCCTATTAAAATCTGATTGGTGCGACTAAGAGCAATTCCCCCAAGGCTCGTTCGCTACGCTCGCTCGCATTTATAGATGTTATAATTATTTTACTTATCAAAGGTCTTTTCAGTCTTCCGTTATGAGAATGTGCTTATAACCCCATCAAGATTGGGCTTGTCCTCTTTATAAGATGTGATTTTGCGCACTGCGACCTCACAAATCTTTAAAAATTTGCTCGCTCGCAAATGAATTTCCAGACCATCACACCCAACTGCAAAGTATGATGCGTAAGCAATATATTATATGATGTATAAAGAGAAACAAATATTGAAATCATCCCCTGATAATATAATCACAATATAGGGGTATATATCATATACCAATGTCTAAAATATTTTCGTTTTGAGATTTTCCTTGTAGGTGCCCTTTTTTCAGAAAGTGCTCATTTTGTTAGTGCCCCCCCACTTTGGAAGTCACTCCGCCGCCTCTGAATCAATCCCATAAACTCATAAATCCCTCTAAAGTTACATAGTGGATTTACAAGAAGGGGGAGGGGGGGGGGGACATGGGACACGTTCCTACAACCACAACAACATAATTACAGGGGATTCGCCCGCTCCCTGGAAATTTGAGAAAATTGGGTACAGCAAATAATTAGTGACATCATGCAAAACTTTGATGATGCTCTAGATTATTCTAGATAATCTAGTTTCACACAAATGCACAAACATACACACACATGCGCACGCACATAAAGACACACACACAAACAAAATCTTCTGCAAGTATACCCAGAATTACTTATGCAAAGCTGGGAAGCAAAGCGGGTGAGTGGTAGATTAACACAAAATCTTTTTATTAACTTGATAAAAATAGGCCACGCTTTTCATATCCTTATAATCACTTTCAAGCGATGCAATTTTCATGTCAATGTAGCACGCCCCTGGCCTTCCCACCAATAAGCATTTTACTCTGTCTTCCTCGAAGCTGTCAGTAAAAACCTGGGTACTGGGCCCAACAGAATCCACTTAGCTAGCCTCTCCAAGATCAGTATCATGTAAGACATTTGTGTCGACGGCATTGGCTTCATCTACCTGCAAAGGGTCTCGTCCCGAATTTGATGATTCTAGGGCATTGGATGGATACTCATGTAGAGGTGTCGTGAATGAGTGGATACGTCACCGGACAGTCGATCACAAGGTCTGCGGTTCGTTTCCCGCCGCGTTCTTTGGCAAGACATTGATCTACATTTGCCACACTCCACCCAGATGAAGTAAATGGGGATCGGTAGGAAGGAATTCCTTGAATGGTGTGAGCACCGAAATCGGTAGCCTAGCAGAACCGGGGTAATTAACCGGCGCTTTAAAGACCTTGCAAGGTGGATATTTGCGCTATATAAATATCTATTATTATTATTATTATTATTATTATGTATTGGAAAATTGTCCGATGTGCATTTAGATGTAACACATGCTTCGAATAAAATCACGTTGACACCGTCAAAAACATAAATAAAAGAATCTTGAAAAGTTTGAAGTTCATATTTGCAAAAAGAACTGATTCTGTTTCAGATGACTTATGGCCTTGAAAGTTTTATTTTCAATGCCGGTGACGTACACCCACAACAAAAAGTGAGTCACCCTTACTCAAATTGATGAGTCACTGGTTTGTCCGTACAGCGAAACACTTGAAGGATCATGTGAGTCACTATGACTCGATACAAATGAGTCTCTAAGACTCACTTCAAGTGAGTCTTAGATAAATAAGACTCATTTGTATCGAGTCATAGTGACTCACATGATCCTTCAAGTGTTTCGCTGTACGGACAAACCAGTGACTCATCAATTTGAGTAAGGGTGACTCACTTTTTGTTGTGGGTGCATCATGACATAGACCCCCCTACTCCCTAGGCCTATCACACACATACCATACCATGCCAGAGTCACTGTCCACATTTGCAATGGAAAATATATCCTAAAATATCACATTTTAGCGATGTAATCGGTGGTCCCGCTACCCGAATCTGAAAAATCTACTTTGTACGCACTAAATTAAGCCTTAACTTGAGATTTATTTGTCACCCATACTGTCACGAAACAATCTTGAATTAATTCGTTTTACATCAAATAACAAGGATCTAGGAGTTTCGTTGTATAAAACAATGATGCAAGATCATGCATGTTTTCATTCGACACGGCTTCGTGCGATACAATCTATAGTTAAGTTACACACAGCCTCATCAACTCAAGTGCGGATATCGTAAAATGAACGCATGCATCATTTGTATAATAATCAGAAGATTCAGCCCACGAATCCAGTCATAAAAATCATCGTTTAAAACCATATGAATAATTATGCGTACCAATTTTTCACTAGCTGCAGTCAAAACTCTTCTGAATCCAAGATATAAGATGGCGACGTCGCGTCGTCGATCGGGAATTCAAATATGGCTCGAGAATGCGCATTTTGGATGACGTCACGAAAGCATGCGCGCGCATGCATACAGCCTCACTTTCAAGTTGACTCACTTTTTTCTTCTAAAATGCTCTTATGTCGATCTTGACTCATTTTTTACGACCATGTGAGTCAGTCGAAGCATTTTGCAAATGCGTCAGCTCATGATTGACACACTGGTGAAATATAAATGAGTCAATAGAGACTCATTGGTTGTTACTAATGAGTCAATTTACACCTGACTCACGAAAATTATGCTTAAATGTGTCAAATGACTCACTTTTTGTTGTGGGTGTATCCAGCCGTCCTTGATGCATTAAAAGACTTTGAAGAAAGCTATTTAATGGAAACGGTCTGAGATTTTTCTGCGTTAATACCAGAACATTTCAATGACCTCAATGCCGAAAGAAAAGTCAAGTAGCTGACTGAGAAGTACAAAGATGTAGTTGACACGGAACAACTAATGGCTGAATACAGGAATTATCGCCCTCTGGTTCACAACATTCTAATCGAGAATCCCCTTGAAAGTGCATATCTAAATTTAACCAAACTGTACAGAATTATTGCTACATTAACTGTTTCCTCAGCTACTGCAGAGCGATCTTTTTAGCAGAGTGAAAATAATAAAATCACATCTGCGTTCTCCAATAAAGGAAGAAAGGTTGTCAGGTTTGACTATTATTAGCATAGAGAAAGATATTGCCTGTAGTGTAGACTATTCAGATGTAATTGATCACTTTGCTAGGATGCACCGGAGACGTATAAACATTATTTAGGGTAGAACAGTATGAATGTGTTGAAATTCCATATTTATTCTTGCCAAAACAATGCAGGAGTTTTTCACCCAATCATGCACATATTTGGCTCAATTTGTGTGGAAAAATACGATTTGTCAAAAGCTAAGATTTTTCATTTTCTCTAAGATCACTAGAATTCAATTCAAAGTACAAAATGCTGCTGAGTGGAGGTGGAATATGCAAGGAGAAATACACCCACTGGAATAACATATACCCATAAACCATTATTCGAGATGGTATTATAGCCTCTCATTTCCATCGGACAAGGGCCTTTGCTTCGACTTTGATATTTTGTTTATGTTATAGGGGAAGTCCACCCCGATATTAATTTGACTACAATGAAAATTACATCACAATCAGATAAGACGTAAGAAAGTTACAGCATTTTAAGTCGTGCATGGTTGGGAACAGATAAAACATAAAATTTGGTCTTTGCAAGAGTTAGTGAATGGGATCATTACCTCACTTACCCATTTTTACTCCTTATGGATTATGAAAAAATCATAGTTGTATTTGAGGTAATACAAGGGAAGATTCTTTATTTACAAGTATCATATCTATGAAAATTGACTTGACAGGTAACAACCTGCCCCTTGCTTTAGCCAGGCGCGTACGCAGGGGGGGGGGGGGGGGGGGTGTTTGGGGGGTTAAACTCCCCTTTGGTATTTTTATGTGTATAAACCCCCTAAAACCCCCCCCCCCCTTTGGGTTTTTTTTCTCTTTTTTATTTTTTATTTTTTTTAATAATAACAAAAATATATTACAAAAAAAAAAATTATTCCAATGGCTGACCTAAAAAAGGTGACCTTACCTTCCCCCCCAACGGAGTAAAATGTCAAATTTTCAAATTTCGAGACCAAAAAGAAAAGAAAAAAGTGTCCTCCTACCCCCCCCCCCCCCCCCCCGCTTATTCAGCGGCTGGCTGAGTCGATGCGAAATTTTCGGCCCGATTTAAAACTGTTAACCCCCCCCCCCCCCCTTGAAAAAATCCTGCGTACGCGCCTGGCTCTAGCCATAGGCTTTGTCACAAACTACAAGTTACATGTTTATTGTACATGACAACCAACCTATAATAGTAAGCGTGTCAATCTTTTGCAAGCCTAATGATTATAAATATCTTAAGAGAGTAGTATGTTGAAGCGAATACAATTTATGAAGCTGAATGAAGGAATAGGGTTTGGACACTTATGTAAGTGGATTTTTATGACTGCTCAATTTAGATTTGTTCTAATCATTTTTCTGTACCAGAAACTTATTTACTGCATACATATCATTATTTCATGTCCCTGTAGGATTCTGTCCTTTTTAATATTTTCCAACACATGTCTTACAAAGTGTACGATATATTTCTTGTATACTTCTTCAAATTGCTGTGTTAAATCAACTGTCCTGAGATACAACCTGCAGGTCCTTAGCGCCTGAGTATACAGGAAAATATCGTCTTTCATTCATTGGTATGCAAATATTATTGCAGTCATCTATAAATGTATTTTTGCGGATAGAAATAGTAGAGGAAGAAGGACGGTTGGATGGCACATGTAGTTTATGAAACTAGTCGGTCAAGTTCATAAATAGATTACCCTCTTCAAATCTCGAAAATAAGCTGATTTAATTAATTTTCATTTGTCAAACTCGTATCTTCTCTTGGAAAAAACAAGCTTGAGATTGAATCAAAACAATGAAAATGAAAGTAAGATTCTAATTTATCGTAGACCAACTTGCTTCGTGATAAATCCTTGGTTTTACTCGAAACTCTTCCTCTTTGCAATGAAACCCTGCACTGTGAGATGATATTAATAGGCCTGCATTGTTTTGAAAACAACTTGAAATGAAGTGAAAGTATTGATATCATTTCAAACTCCTTTCACTTCCCTATCTGTCCTACTTCTCTCTTTGTAACCAAATGTTCTATTTGCAATTAATTTCTCTCTTTTAACTTTTTGGTCATTTAATGAAAATTTCAGTTAATAGCATTATTTGCAGTCAATGTTTCAAAGCTTCAATTACAGCGCTAAGATTTCCAAAACATAAGACAAACTCCATTTTATTTATGAAATATAAAACTTTACTAATCAATATAACTTTCTTAGATATACAGATGGAACTTTTTTAGAAGTGGTTTTTCATGGTTTCCCCAAAACGTGAAGTTGACATTAATGCGTCATTACTAAACTGAAAATTGTTATTCTAACCATTTTCCCTCAGCACCAAATCTTTTATTTGCAATTCATTTCTCGCCTTGAATTTCGGTAATTTTATGAAAACTTTATTCAATAGCAGAACTTTTGAAAGCTTGGACCATGTCTCAGCTTGAACTTTAAAACCTTGAAGTGAAAATCGATTACAGTCGCTCCTTGAAGATATCCTGGAAATGACACTTTAAACTACTACGGGTAAGAAGATATTTTTCTTTGTTGACGTAATTTTGAGGAACTATCTAACCCACTTATATTCTGATGACGAAATTTGCAATATTAAGTACAAAGAAGTTCAAATTGAGCTTGCTCGGACGAAATGCTTGCAAAATTTACGTGATTTAGATTGAAAATTGATAAATTATTTGGGTCAGAGATTTGAGATGGCAAAATCAGTAAGTTCCCGTACAACTATGTTCGTCTTTCCCTAGATATATCAAAATGCTAACACGTTTATAAGTATGCCTTTTTAGACACAATTATAGTTATACCTCATCAGCAGCGCCAAACCAACTTCAGACCGGCTCCAAACCGACCGATTATTGGCATGCAGTAGACATAATGTAATATTTTTGCACGGTCTGGTGTAGATCTTGTCGGTATGTGACCAAGGTATCAAAATCAGATTAGTGTAACAACAGTACCAATGCTTATGATGCTAAAGACATTTCTTGATTCTCAATCTTTCTTTATAATGTAAAATTAAGACAAAGGACTATCAGGTAAAACATACAAATGCGACTAGTTTTTAAACAGAGAAGAAGAAGAAGATTAAAATAGGATATTCATTTGGCAATTTTTTTTCGCTCGGAATTTTGGTTCGACAACTCCTATTCAAATGTCTTCGTGACATCATATCGCAAAGGCATATATCTATCTCCTCTTCTAAAATCTTGGTTTCATTCGTTTCCAGCTATCTGTGTATCATACATACAGGACCTTTTAAAGTAGCCCGAGACAAGCTCAAAATTTATACTTCACCATTTACACATTTCATTTACATCAGTCAAATGGAAATGCTCTCCAGGCTTTTACAAACCAATCGCCTGTCTGATTATCAAGATATTTATGATTTGAAATCGAAATTTCAGAAGGCCTATTCTAAAAGGTTTAAATAAAATAACAAATGAGTATGGTAAAAAGTGTCACTCAAAGTTTTTTTAAAAACTTTTTTGAGGCACTTCATGATCATTTTGAAGTGCAATTTTTTTAGGGCTTCAATAATACACCATATCATAGAACTGATAACACGTAGGGCCATGCACCTCAGATTTGTAAAACTGGAAACATTGTAAAACGAATTAATTAATTTAAATTAAATTAAATTAATTTTTTTAACAAGGCGTACCTCGACTTGATCGGCTGTTTAAAAAAAAGCTATTTACTATTCGACGTTGCATCTTTGCTAGCTTGTGCACATTTTCCTGTCGATATAGTTTTTTTTATTTGCAGTTTGTTTGACGATGTGTTGACGAATTTTACAAAGCGATGACAAATTTTTCTTTTGATCACCAAGATCTATCTTCAATTTTCTTTAGTGATGAAACTGACATCGTTCTCACTAAAAGATAATCTAAAACATGTTAATAGCATGCATGAACGAAATTCATGAATAACTCACAGTTTTTAATACTTTTTTTACATGCGAATTTAACTATATTTTATTTCATAAATCACGCAAGAGCAATAACATGATAATACATGCTAGACATTGGCATAAGTTAGGCTCTTCATGGCTTCGTAGTCCGTGCGACCATGGTTTCCACTCATATCAATGTAGTATGCCTTCGACCCTTCTAACTTGACATGTCCATTCGACATTGCTGTCCCACCAGCAGACCCGGAATCCACTTGGCTAGACCCTTCAGGAACAACATCATTCTCAGCTCTAGGCTTTTCGTAATTGAGGCTCTTTATGGTTTCATATTCAGTAGGGCCGTGGTTACCGCTCACATCCATGTTGTGTTCCTTTGATTCTTTCCTCGATGACTTCCTCCTCTCACCTTCGGGTTCCTCAGCAGTTAAACTCAAAAATCCCGAGGAAGATCCTTGAGTATCAAGATCGTTTCCTCCACTCGTACTGAGGATGACCGTGGCGTATTCTGGTGTCGTTTGGGTTTGTTCATCGTCCGATGTTCTAGAAATCGTGGATACTTCATGTGACCTTCTGAGTCTATACCCCAACAGCACTCCACACACTGCATTGGTGATTAGCCACAGAACAAGAGAAATTAATGTCAAAACAAAGTAAGTATTATGGGCTTTAGCAGTAGGTGTTCGATCTTCAGAATTCGAATTTTTGATGTCTCCATAACTTTTCAAGATTACGTTGAACGCAACGGTACCTTTGTTGGTCTGGTTTTCATCTCCTTTGGTTCGACACACCACCAGTTTCCCGACATCTCGTTCAGATATATCCCGTATCAGCAGTGATCTCCCTCCTTTCCGAATCCATGAACGATCCTCAATATCTTCTTCTCTTCTATCTGAACTGTATAAACGCCAGTATACGACATCCGATCCATAGTCGCATTCGATAATGATATCATTTCCTTCAACAATGTATTGCGCTTTTACGATATTTGGGTAGGTGCACGATTGTGTTATATCAATATCCGGAAAATATGCAGTGCAGGAAGCGTTAAGAACGTTGTTGAAATCGTCAAAGTAGAGAGTTTTAGCTTTGATACTTTGAGATGACCCGGCAGAATCATCAGAAACATTAAGTCCAATTCCTTCCAATGTCAAATTGACGAGTTCACTCGAGTTTACTTCACATGATAATGACATACTGCCGACTCCATTTTCATCCCTTCTTGGCAATGTAACTATACAATTGGATTCAAGTGTATTTGGATTAATCGGTTTCACCCTGAATGTTCGCATAATAACATCCCCTAACCTACATTTGATAGTATGCTCTACTTCATTGGATAGTGTTAGTGAAAAATGTGATGTATCGTTACTTCGCGTTGCTTGAAATTTGAAGAGGTTAAAAGCCTGTAAACTCAATCCTTCAGCGGTAGGTGTACACTGACCATTCTGATTATACTGGCAGGTGTAGACAGCAAGGAATAGGTCTTCATATGCATTATAATACCAAGTAAGATTTTCAGTCGAGTTTAATTGACAAGTCAGATTTACTTGCTGGCCAATCAACGCATGTTTTTCAATCATTCTGCCTTGTCCTTCTGCATACAAACACGTCTGGATCCCAAGCAAAAGGACTAAAAACAAACGAAATGAGATATTAGCCATCATTCTCAGATCTAATATACGTGATTCGCAGTCAAGAATAGAATGAAGGTGATGTAACATGAGACAGATGAAACTTCAACATATGTACAGCTATACTGCACCTCTGTGAATGATGATTGAACTAATAATAGCACCACTTCATATAGTCACTGTTGAGGCTCGAAGAATAAGAATGGTTAGATTATATGCACCAAGAGAGGGCGATCGCACTCTTTCTTGATTTGACTTAATTTATAAGATCCGTTTGTAATCGATAATCACAACGGGAAAGTGGGAGAAGGTGTTTCCCAAAAGTTTGAAAGGAAGATCATAATCACAACGGGAAAGTGGTAGAAGGTGTTACCCAAAAGTTTGAAAGGAAGATCAATCCATGTAGGTCCGTGATCAAACAAACCGTCAGTAATGCTTTCTCTTCCGTCGAACCAAAACATGATCTGATGACGACGTAAATATCGACTTAGATATATATCTTGAGTACAGAAAGGTTTGGAGACCAGCAAAGTGTACAAGCCTGTCCCGAATAGGTGAAAAAATCAAGACCATTACTTACATGTTGACACCTTATTAGTCAAGCTTTAAGAGCGTAGATCAGGGGAGAGGGGATGGGGGTTAGGTTGGGGGGGGGGGGGAGGAGAGACACATCCCCAAAGATAATTTTCAGGGGGAATCAAACACCCCCGTTGGAATTTGAGGAAATGAAAAGAAATGTACAACGAAAAACAAGTCAAACATGCAACATGATTTTGATCGTGACTATGCCCTGGAATGCTTCAGAATGTATTAAAGACATGGTAAGTAGTAAATGGGTAATTGTAATTTCCTCTGTATCAAGATCGTTTCTTCCACTCATACTGAGGATGACTGTGGCATACTCGGGTGTCGTTTGGGTGTGTTCATTGTCCGATGTTCTAGGAATGGTGGATACTTCATGTGACCTCCTGGATCTATGCCCCAACAACACTAGTACTACACACACTGCAACGGTGATTAGCCACAGGGTGAGAAATATCAACGTTAAAACAAAGTAAGGATTATGACCACTACGAGTGGGTGCTAGACCTGCATAATTTGATTTATTATCGTCCCCAACAACTTTAGAGAACACATAGAACCCAATTGTACCTTTGTTGGTATGTTTGTCATGTCCCTTGGTTCGACACACCACTTTCCCGACATCTCGTTCAGATATACTCCGTATTAGCAGTGATCGCACTCCATCTCGAATCCATGAATGATTTTTGATATCTTCTTCTCTTCTATCTGAACCGTACAATCGCCAGTAATCGACATAAGATTCATCGTCGCATTCGACAATGATGTCGTTTCCTTCAACAATGTATTGCGCTTTTAGGATATTTGGGTAGGTGCAAGATCTGGAAATATGTTAATATCTGGAAAATATGCCTTACAGGAAGCGTTACGAACGTTATTGAAATCGTCAAAGTTGAGAGTTTTAGTTTTGATACTTTGAGATGACCCGGCAGAATCATCAGGAATATTTAGTCCAATTCCTTCCAATGTCAAATTGACACCGAGTTCACCCGAGTTAACTTCACATGATAATGTCATATTGGGGACTCCACTTTCATTACTACTCGGCATGGTAACAGTGCAGTTGGGTACGATATTCCGTGGGCCAATTGATTTTACCGAATATTCTTGCAGAATATCATTTCCTAACTTATACTTAAAATCATGCTCCTCTTCGTGGGATGGTGTTAGTGAAATAATGGAAGTGTCATTTCTTCGGGTCGCTCCAATATGATCAAAATAGCCAGAAACAATCGTTGTAATAGTTTCAGCACCGATAAGTTCACATCGATCATTCGTACAGGTGTAGATATTAACGAAATCGTTTTGTCCAATATCATACAATCAAGTAACATCTTCAGTCGAGTTTGAATAACATGTCAGATTTACTTGCTGGCCAATCAACGCATGTCTTTCGATCATTCTGCCTTGTTCTTCTGCATTCAACCAGAAAATGAGATATTAGCCATGATCCTCAGATCTGATATACGTGATTCACAGTGAGGGATATAATGAAGATATGATGTAACATGAGTCAGATGAAACTTTAGTATCTCTACAGCTAAAACTCCTATACTGCACCTCTGTGAATGATGATTTAACCATTGTAGCACCACTTCATATAGTCACCGATGAGATTATTTGCACCAAGAGAGGGCGGGGTACTCTTTCTTGATTTAACTAACTTCATGAGATCCATTTGTAAGCGGTAAGCACAACGGGAATAGTGTGGTATGGTATGTCACTGAAACAGCTCCCGTAGGATTTTTGTGCCAAAGTTGATTTTTTTTTGCATTTTTGGATTCATTGGGGTCCAAGCTATCAGAAATTGATGGGGTTCAAATTTTCCCGAAGACAACAAATTTCCCTATTGCGCGTCATATAAGCCATTTTGGCGCCCAATAAGGACCCCCATAGAAATGAAGGAGGGGTCTGAAAATTTGAACCCCATCATTTTTGGCCGATTGGGACCCTTTTGAAGCCAAAACAGCAACTAAAAAAAAAAAAAAAAAAAAAAAAAAAAATCAACTTTGGCACAAAAATCCGACGAGATTACAAACCATACCGCACTAGAAGGCGAGAGAAGATTTTTCCAAAACATTTGACAAATAGATTAATCAAACCGTCAGTAATGCTTTCACTACGATCGCTCCGCACCATGATGACGTAAAAGTGATATGCATCTTTTACTCCAGTGATCGACATCCGATTTATCGTCGCATTCGATAATGATGTCATTCCCTTCAGCAATGTATTGCGCTTTTATGATATTTGGGAAGGTGCAAGATTGCGTTATATCAATATCAGGAAAATATGCCTTGCAGGAAGCGTTAAGAACATTGTAAAAATCGTCAAAGTAGAGAGTTTTAGCTCGGATACTTTGAGACGACACAGGGGCACCATCAAGAATGTTAAGTCCAATTCTTTCCAATGTCAAACTGACATCGAGTCCACCTGAGTTTACGTCACATGATAATGTCATGCTGTCTACTCCATTTTCATCACTACTCGGTGGTGTAACAGTGCTGTTGGGAGTAATTTTATTCCAGTCAATTAATTTTACCAAATATTCCTGCTGAAAATCAATCACCACCTTACACTTAAAATAATGCTCCTCTTCATCGGATGGTGTTAGTGAAAGAATGGAAGTCTCGCAAAAACAAACACTCCCCAATTGTCATTCAATAAAATCTGAGAATGTATACTATTATCGAGATCTATTAGGTATAAATCATTGTCAAAATCATTCAATAAATTGGGGTAAAAATAATTATTCCACCATTATGACCAACAGTGTATATATTAATTAAAACGAGACCTCCATATTTCGTCATCCGATAATTGTAGTGACAGATCATTTTCCTATTTGAGTTGTTGATCTGTTTCTGACAAAGCAATAGTATAACTACGTATAAAAATAGAGTAACATAGTTTAGAAACTTTTTGTGTTTAAGGAAATTGTGTAATCGATCATCATGTGGTTCATTTAATTCATTTTGTTCTATAGTTTGGTTCCTTATTTCCCTTTTCCATTCATTTGGGATAGCAGATATAAACGAATTGCATACCATAATAGGTACATAACCATATTTCTAAATAATAACTTCAAAAGTTTTAAAATGACCGTCTCGTGTAAAAATATCAGAAATGTTAATCAAGGATGAATCAAACCATATTTTAAAACATATATTGGTTTTCCATCAACTAAAATGTGTGAATTGAAACACAGTGGTTGGGAAAGTATTTCCTTAAACTTAACAGGGTTGTAGTATTTGTAATATGACCATGACATTAAAACATCATTCCAAAAAGACTCAATATTTGGATTAAAGGTAAGATGACTCTGGCACAAGTTCCATAAAATAAAGTTTTCCTCGCCAATGCAGCGAAGGGACTGTTTGAAAAAACACTTCCATTTTCCGTTATTTTCTTCATCTAAGAATCGTTTGATCCATGCAATTTTCATTGCTCGATTAAAACATAATAAATGTGGCATTTTTAGATCACCATCATTGTATAACATAGAACGTTTAATTTTATCAATTGTTTTACTCCATAAAAATTTAAACAACAACTGTTGAATTTCGTTAAAAAATGTAACTGGTGGGTTTGAGACAATACATAACAGATAGTTCAGTTTAGGAATGATCAATGTTTTGATTATTACAATCTTTCCATGTAGTGTAAGTGATCTGCCATTCCAAATATTCAAAAGAGACTTTATTTTATCCAGTTTTGGAACAAAATTTAGGTTGAAGAGATTAAAATTATTATTCAATGGAATATTTATGCCTATAAAAAGTATAAAAAGTAATCTGTAGGCCATTTAAAAGGATGTTTTGGCACATAGGCATTGTACAGTTTCCAAGTCTTATAACATTACACTTTTCAACATTAACTTTTAAACCAGACATTTCTTTAAAGGTATTTAAGACAGAAATAAATTTTCTTAAATTTTGTTCGCTGGGTTCAAGGAAGATAGTTGTATCATCTGCATATTGACTTATTTTGACTTCGGTATGAGTATATATTTTTAGACCATAAATTTCTTGATTTTGACGAACTAAACAACCCAAAATTTCAACAACTAAAATGAAGAGGTTCGGCGAGAGAGGGCAGCCTTGTCTTACTCCTCCATGTATTTAAAAAGAATTTGACGAATATCCATTATTTATTACACAGCCCTCAATATCGCCATAAAGAAGTTGAGCCCAGCGAAGAAATTGTTCCTTGAAACCGAATCTTCGTAAAGTCTTGCATATAAAGGACCATTCGACCGTGTCGAATGCCTTTTCAAAATCAATACAAAGTGCTCGCCACCAATGTTATGCATCTTACAGTAACTTTGAATATCATTAAAAAGTCTAATATTTTCGCCAATAAACCGTCCTTTGAGAAAACCGCATTGATCATGACTTATGAGAGGTTATATAATTTTTGCGAGAATCTTATAATCTTTGTTTAATAAAGAGATTGGTCGCCAATTTTTCAAAAATAACAGGTTCTTTCCTTTCTTTGGAAGTAACGTACTGACACTTCTTCTCATTGAGTGGGGTAACATATTTCTTTCAAAGCATTCATTAAAAACTGAACATAACAAAGATTTGATTTCTTTCCAAAAGTTCTTGTAAAATTCAATTGGTAATCCGTCACTACCTGGTGACTTGTCATTTGAAAAAGAATTAATAGAATCATAACACTCCTTTTCTGAGATCATTGACCCCAAAACATTGTTGTAATTGTTATTTACACATGGTATATCTAAGTTATTCAATATTACATCACTGTTATATAATAGATTTTCTTTAAATGAATATAAATTGCGTAAAATGTCCTTTCTTCTTCAAGAATTTTCTTCGATTCAAAGATAATGGGTGGTATTCCGGTAGCGCGTACTAAGTTAGCGCGTGCTAAGTTAGTCCATACTTTTATGGAGTGCCAGTTGCCAACTCATTTACCCTGTACAGATCATTTTAATCCTTTAATGAAAAGTGTCCAAAAAATTAATTTTGCAATAAAATGTGAAGAAAAAAATAAATATTTTAGTATGAACTGAATTTCAACAAAGTCTTTGGTAGATTATCTTTCTCATGAATATTGAGGGAAGAAGAAAAAACCTATCATTCCATAGAAGTGTGAACTAAAATTCCTGTTTAGTCTGGACTTACTCCCGGCTTAACTTATGAGAATACCACCCATGATTTGGCGGCCATTTTGAATTTTCGTCGTTTACGAGAAATGCTCAAGGTTTCGCGTCTGGCACTCATCGGATTTGGATTCAGCACCCTCATATTGACAAGAAAACATAAAATAACCTGTTAAATGGCCAAAGAATAAGCGTTTTCATGATTTGGCGGCCATTTTGGCGGCCATTTTGAATTTTCGCCGTTTACGAGAAATGCTCAAGGTTTCGCGTCTGGCACTCATCGGATTTGGAATCAGCACCCTCGAATTGACAAAAAAAACCCATCAAAAAACATTGTATATATAAAAAAGCAAGGTTCGGGTCCTTTCCTATGGGGCCTAGCCTGGACTACGTTGTACCACGTACAACTCCTTCATGCAACACTTTGAATTCTTTCTTTTTATCCTGCAATTTACTAACTAATTCATCATCCAAATTGTTTTGGATCTTATTATTTAAATTGTTTATTTCTTTTTCTACATTTTGCATTTTCTTCTGGTTTTCGTTTTTTTTTTTGTTGAAATTTGCATAAACTTTGTTTTATTTTATATTTCAAGAATTCCCAACATTGGAAAGGGTCTAAGTTGACATTTTCATTCATAATAAAAATTATGTAATCTTTGATATTTTTAACGGTATTTGTATCAACTAAAAGCGAGGTATTTAGTTTCCAGAAGCCGGGCCCTCTTTTAGTACTAAATTTTATTAAAACTAACGAAATCAATGAGTGGTCCGATCTATAACCACAGGTAATATCACTCGTAGCAAACAGAGGATGATAGACCTTGAGAGATAAGACAAAAACCAATCCTACTCCTGATTTTCATATCTTTTGACATCCATGTATATTTCTTTTCCGATAGGTGGGTATGACGCCATATATCAAGCAGGTCAAAATCATCTATTATTTCCATAATGGCTTTACTACATCTTGGATGGTTTTGAAATATTTTAGGAAATTTATAATTTCTTTGTTCCAAAACTGTATTGAAATCTCCTGCTATGACATACTTGTAGGGTTCCTCAACATGTTCGAATAACAAAAGAGTGAAAATCATCGAAGAAAAGTCTATCGTCATTATTTGGACCATATATATTTGCAACTATTAACATCATATTGTTTATTTTTAAAATTACTACTAACATTCGCCCCTTGTCCTCCTTAAAAGTATTTACGATATCAAAAGAAGCAGATGGTTTGAAAAGAATGCATACTTCAGCACTTTCTGATGTTCCATGATTAAAAATAATTTTGTATCCCTATTCATTTTTCCATCTCCTATAAATGTAATAGAAAGAGTATGAGGAAGAAGGACGGTTGGATGGCACATGCAGTTTCTGAAACTAGTCGGTCAAGTTCATAAATAGATAACCCTCTTTAAATCTCGAAAATAAGCCGATTTAATTATTTTTATTTGTCAAACTCGTATCCCCTCTTGGAAAAAAACGAGCTTGAGATTGAATCAAAACAATGAAAATGAAAGTAAGATTTTTATTTATCGTAGACCAACTTGCTTCGTGATAAATCCTTGGTTTTACTCTAAACTCTTCCTCTTTTCAATGACACCCTCAACAAAAACACTGTGAGATGTTATTGATAGGCCTGCATGGGTAAGAAAACAACTTGAAATGAAGTGAAAGTATTGATATCATTTCAAACTCCTTTCACTTCCCTGTCTGGCCTACTTCTCTCTTTGTAACTTCATCCAACCTTTTACTTTTCTTCTCTGTATCACCAAGTTCCTTTTTCCCTCAGCACCAAATGTTCTATTTGCAATTCATTTCTCTCTTTTAATTTTTTGGTCATTTAATGAAAATTTCAGTTAATTGCCTTATTTGCAGTCAATGTTTCAAAGCTTCAATTACAGCGCCAAGATTTCCAAAACATAAGACAAACTCCATTTTATTTATAAAATATAAAACTTTACTAATCAATATTATTTTCTTAGATATACAGATGGAACTTATTTAGAAGTGTTTGGTTATGTTTTCAAAAAAACGTGAAGTTGACATTAATACATCATTACTAAACTGAAAATTGTTATTCTAACCATTTCCCCTCAGCACCAAATCTTTTATTTGCAATTCATTTCTCGCCTTGAATTTCGGTAATTTTGTGAAAACTTCATTAAATAGCAGAACTTTTGAAAGCTTGGACCATGTCTCAGCTTGAACTTTGAAACCTTGAAGTGAAAATCGATTACAGTCGCTCCTTGAAGCTATCCCGGAAAATGACACTTTAAACTACTATACGGGCAAGGGGATATTTTTCTTTGTAGACGTAGTTTTGAGGAACTATCTAACCAACTTACATTCTGATGATCAAAATTGCATTATTAAGTACAAAGAAGTTAAAATTGAGCTTGCTCGGACGGAACGCTTGCAAAGTTTACGTGATTTAGATTGAAAATTGATAAATTATTTAGGTCGGAGACTTGAGATGGCAAAAACTGTGAGTTCCCGTACTACTAAGTTCGTCTTTCCCTAGTGATATCAAAATGCTAACACGTCTATAAGTATGCCTTTTTAGACACAATTGTAGTTATCATAAATCAGTGGAGACGTAATGTAATATTTTTGCACGGTCTGGTGTCGGTCAGGTGTAAGTCTTGTCGGTATGTGACGATTGTTTCAGAATCCGATTAGTATACCAACAAATGCTAATGATCAAGACATTTCTTGATCCTCGTGCATTCGTTATAATGAAATAATTTAGACAAGGGGTCATACCAGGTAAAATATACAAATGCAACTGGTTTCTAAACAGAGAACAGGAAGAAGATTAAAATAGGATATTCATTTGGCAATTTTTTTTCGCTCAGAATTTTCGTTTGACAACTCTTATTCAAATGTTTTCGTGACATCATATCGCAAAGGCATAAACATGTATCTCCTCTTATAAATATTAGTTTCATTCGTTTCCAGCTATCTGTGTATCATACATATAGGACCTTTTAAAGTAGCCCGAGACAAGCTCAAAATTTATACTTCACCTTCTGCACATACCATTTACATCAGCCAAATAGAAATGCTTTCCGGGCTTTTACAAGCCGATCGCCTGTCTGTCTGAAATCGGAATTTCAGAAGGCGCATTCCCAACGGTTTTTTAAAATAACAAATGGGTATGGTAAAACCGGTCACTCAAAGGTTTTTTTTTAATACTTTTTGTGCAATTTGTGTAGGGCTTCAATATTACACCATATCATAGAACTGATAACACGTAGGGCCATGCCTCTCAGATTTGTAAAACTGGAAACATTGTAAAACGATGCCTTCAATTAATTTTTTGAACAAGATGTGTTGACGAATTTTACAAAGCGATGACAAAGTTTTCTATTGATCACCAAGATCTATCTTCAATTTTCTTTAGTGATGAAACTGACATCGTTCTGACTACAAGATAATATAAAACATGTTAATAGCATGCATTAACGAAATTCATGAATAACTCACAGTTTGTAATAATTGAATAAGATTTTTTTTTTCTACATGTGAATTAAACTAAATTTTATTTCATAAATCAAGCAAGAGCAATAACATGACACTACATGCTAGACATTGGCATAATTGAGGCTCTTCATGGCTTCGTAGTCAGTGTGACCATGGTTTCCACTCATATCCATGTAGTATGCCTTTGAACCTTCTAACTTGTCCGGCCCCTTTTCCATTGTTATCCCATCTGCAGACACAGAATCCACCTGGTTAGATCCTTCAGGAACAACATCATTGTCAGCTCTAGGATTTTCGTAGGTGACGCTCTTCATGGTTTCATATTCAGTAGGGCCGTGGTCACCGCTCATATCCATGTAGTGTGCCTTTGATTCTTTCCTCGATGACTTATTTCTCTCACCTTCGGGTTCCTCAACAGTTAAACTCAAACATCCCGAGGAAGATCCTTGAGTATCAAGATCGTTTCCTTCACTCGTACTGAGGATGACCGTGGCGTACTCGGGTGTCGGTGGGGTTTGTTCATCGTCCGATGTTCTAGGAATGGTGGATACTTCGTGTGACCTTCTGGATCTACACCCGTACATCACTCCACACACTGCAATGGTGGTAAGCCACAGGGCGATAAATAACAACGTTAAAGCAAAGTAAGCATTATGGGAACTAGGAGTGAGAGCTGGATCTTCAGATTTCGAAATGTTAATGTCTCGAGAAATTTTCGAGATTACGGTGAAACCTATGGTACCTTTATTGGTCTGGTTGTCATCTCCTTTGGTTCGACACACCACCACTTTTCCGACATCTCGTTCAGATATATCCCTTATCAGCAATGATCGACCACCCTCTCGAATCCACGAGCGATTCTTAAAATCTTCTTCTATTCCATCTGAACTGTAGAAAATCCAGTGATCATCACCTGATTCATCGTCGCATTCGACAATGATGTCATTTCCTTCAACAATGTATTGCGCTTTTATGATATTTGGGTAGGTGCAAGATAGCGTTATATCAATATCCGGAAAATATGCCTTGCAGGAAGCGTTATGAACGTTGTTAAAATCTTCAAAGTAGAGAGTTTTAGCTTTGATCCTTTGAGATGACCGGGGGGAATCATCAGGAATTTTCAGTCCAATTCCTTCCAATGTCATATTGACATCGAGTCCACCTGAGTTTACTTCACATGAAAATGTCATTCTGCCGACTCCATTTTCATCATTATGCGGTGGTGTAACAGTGCAGTTGGGGTTAATTTTAATTAAGTCAATTATTTTTACTGAAAATTCCTGCAGAAAGTCATTCCCCACCTTACACTTAAAATAATGATGCCCTTCATCGGATGGTGTTAGTGAAAGAATGGAAGTCTCATTTATTCGGGTCGCTTTAATAGGATCAAAATAGCTAGAAATAATACTCACAATAATGTCTGTAGTAAGTTGACATCGATCATTATGGCAGGTGAAGATATCATTGTCTCCATGGAAACTATAAAGCTTACAATTTCAGTCGGGTTTAAATAACACGTCAGATTTACTTGCTGGCCAATCAACGCATGTTTTTCAACTATTCCGACTTGTCCTTCTGCATTCAAACAAGACTGGATCCCAAGCAAAAGGACTAAAAACAAACGAAATGAGATATTAGCCATGATTCTCATATCTGATATACGTGATTCACAGTTAGGGATATAATGAAGATGATGTAAGATGAGTGATATTAAAACTTCAAGATCTGCACAGCCGTACTGCACCTATGTGAATGATAAATTAAAACCAATAATAGCATCATTCCATATAGTCACTGGACCGAAGAAAAAGAATGATGATATTGTTTGCACCAAGAGAGGGCGGGCGCATTCTTCTTTGATTTGACTAAATTTATACGACCCATTTGTAAACGGTAAACACAAAGGGAAGGCGAAAGAAGGTGTTTCAGGTCTGAGGTGTTTCAATAAAGTTAGACAATTTTATGTTTATTAAACATACCGTAATTTTGTGTTAGAAAGGCCAAGTCAAAACAGTCATTTCCACACACAAAAATTCAGGGGAAAACTTTAGAAAAATGAAAAGAAGTACACCAAAAATAATGAAAGTCAAGCAACATGATTATTCTTCTGATTTTGCCCTGGAACTTTTCAGAATGTATAGAAGTCAGAGTTACAGGTAAATAGTAAATCTTTCATCAGAACTGAGGATAACCGTGGCGTACTCTGGTGTCGTTTGGGTTTGTTCATCGTCCGATGTTCTAGGAATGGTGGATACTTCATGTGACCTTCTGGATCTATACCCCAACCAGAATCCACACACTGCATTGGTGATTAGCCACAGAACAAGAAATATCAACGTTAAAACCAATTAAGGATTATGATCACTAGAAGTGGGTGCTCGATCTTCAGAATATGAGCTATTACTGTGTTCAGTAATTTTTGAGATTACGGTGAATCCAATGGTACCTTTGTTTGACTGGTTGTCATCTCCTGTGCTTCGACACACCACCACTTTTCCGACATCTTCTTCGGATATTTCCCGTATCAGCAGTGATCGCCCTCCGTCTCGAATCCATGAACGATTCTCAATATTTTCCTTTCTCCCATGTAAATCCATGAGATACCAATCAACATCATATTCAACGTCACATTCGATTATGATTTCATTTCCTTCACTGGTAAATTGATTTTTTGTAACGTTAGGGTAGGTACAAGATCGTGTTTCATCAATATCTGGAAAGTATATCTCGCAGTAGGCATCATTAATGTTGTTGAAATGTTCAAAGGGAATGGTTCCGTGGATACCGTGAGATGAGTGACGAATCGTAAAGTTATTTTGCTCAAGTCCTTTAAGCGTTAAGTTAGCATCTAGTGTCTCTTGGAACGTCAATTCACATGAAAATGTGATGTGAGGATCACCATTTATACTTATACTTTGCAGTGTGACATTGCAATATTGGGCAATATTTGTTGTATCAATCAGTGATATAGTGAATGTTTTCACGACACCATTCTCTTGCTTACACAGAAAAATTACTTCTTTTTGGATGGGGATTAGCGAGAGAATGGAAGCTTCATTACTTCGATTTACTTGTAAACTATATTGATTATATAGAAAATCAAAATCGTGATCTTTTGTGCACTGACCACTGGAATTGTCCTCGCAGGTGTAGATGTCAAGAAAATTAGATCTACTCTGAACAGACCAAATTAATTCTTGCGTAGAGTTGATGTCACATTTCAGGTAAACCCGTCGACCAGTCGTCACTATTCTCTCTTGTGCTATTGCACATGGTAAGATGAACACAACGGTGAGTATGAATAATTTACAGGCCATGGTTTGAAAAGTCAATCATCGCATATCAAGAGTGATTACTAATCGACACACGTCGTGCGGAATATACGCTTTATCTGGAATATCCTGGTCAAAGTGTTTCGAATAGCTCGTCCATATCCCTCCTAATAACGTAGGATGGTGTACTGTACGTAGCATTCAGATGAAACTACATGTATGTCTCTGGTGATTAGCGCACTATAGCACCACTCATGATTGAATCAAGAGAGGGCGTCCTCCCAGTAAACATTGTGGATGGCGTTTATTGAAGTCGACTTGCATCGTGAGTAATGAAGACAAAGTCTGCGAGCCTATTTCCCACATGAGTCAAACAATCAAACCCCCAAACCCATAAAAAAGTTAAATCCCATTAAGTTACATAGAGGCGTGGATTTACAAGAAGGGGGCAAGCGCGTAGGGGACGGTAGTTAGCACGCGAATCACTTAAAGAGCGCGCAAAGCGCGCTCCCCAGCAGGGTGGGTGCAGGGAGTGGGGAGTTTCCTCTTTGACTATGCACTTCAAGCATGGGTGTCGATCCCGGGGGGATAGGGGGATATATCCCCCAAATATTTCAGGTGAGGGGGGGGGGGGGGGGGGTTGGCCTGTAAAATCACCCCCCCCCAATAATTCACCATGAAGAGAAAATTAAATGATGAGAGCCCGATGAGAATAGTTAATGGTTATTACTCGCAAGACGACCATCAATATACACATTTTGCTATCTCATTTTCATAATACATACATATATAAATAGAAAACGAAGTAAATGAGACAACCGTTTGTGAGACAAGAATAAATTGAATTCTCACTCATAAGGCTTCATCAGGAATTGATGAATTTATTCAATTTATTCAATCAACAGCATCATAGAAATGCAGTGCGCCAAATGCAAAGTATATCTGGGTTGAGAAGGAGATAATAGAAGTTTGTTGTTTGGTAGTTGGAACGTAAGTTTTATATTATGTGCTTAAGAAACAGACAGTTTGTATGAGATCAGGAGTGGACATTTTCTGTCATTTTGAGAACCAAATTTTGCATCAGTGATAATCTGTTTCATTGAATTGAGTTTCCCGCAGAGAGGATTCAGTTGGTTTAATTAAAGGAGGAAGAGAGTCAATTAAAGAACCAAAAGCAATATGTTTTTCATTTACTAATGAGAACTATGTTTTTTTTGAGATCTCCTTACACAGAATATTGGAATGGGGTTTTCACGATGAATGTTGTTTGAAGACATCAATAATCATAAAATGTATGTTTCGTCGAAATACAAATTTAGCGGCCGGTTTCGCGACGTTATCTGTCTTATCGAAATCACGTCTGTACAGACGCATATCGCCAGGCGATGTGCGTCTTATATCGCCGCATTCCACCGGCGATATGCGTCTCCTAGATCGGCGATATGAGTCTGCGATTAGCGAAAAGTGTCCACGTTAACATTAATTTTTAGAAAACTTTAAATTAAAATATTTGCCGTATATATTTAGACGAATTTATGTTTGATGTGTTATGTTTGCAAGATAGTTGAGTTGCAATATATTGCAAATACCAGTAGCAAATTTATCAGTTGCAATTTATTGCAAGTTTCTGTTGCAAGAAGCCAACTGATCGGCGTTATTTTGTATTTGTGAAAACGACTGGATAGCCGAGCCTAACTAATTTCTCAATTGTAAGTGTAGACTAGATCGATCTAATCCGCATGTATCAGACCATCATGGATGCTGTTAAGCAGTATTTAATCAGAGGGGTTTACTCTGACACTTTTTCATTAAATGATAACAGATCATTGAGGCGAAAGGCGGGTAATTTTCGATTAGACAGCGATGGTATTAAGTTATTTTACGTTGGAAAACATGGAAGTGAGGGTCGTGAGGTCATTCTTACTAAAGTGGAGCAGGACCGCATCTTGCGTTGTCTTCATAACGGGAAGGGAGGAGGTAAGTAAAGTAGTCTAGACTAGTATAGTTACTAGGGTCTAGGCCTAGACTAGTATTAAAATGCTGCTATAGTCCTCTATATAGATCTAAGCCTATTCTAAGTTAGTAAGTCTTTAAAAACACAGTTTCCTTGATTCTGACCGCCATGCAGGTAGCCATCTAGATCTAGATCTAGATCTACCTTAGATTAGGATGTCTGATCGCGCACGAGGTTTTGTGTGCTAAAACCCTTCTCATAGACATTGCACACATTCCGATGCAGTCTATGTGCATTGCAAAATTGGTCAACGTTTTTAAAAATAAATTTAGATTCAAACCTTTATCTGTTACGATCCTGAAGGTAATACTCAATACATGAGGTGTGATATGAAAGGGCAGATTAATCCCCATATTTCCAAAGGGGTGTCATTTCAGATTTCTAAAAATATCTTGTCAAAACAGCGATTTAAATGTTGTTTCCATGGCAACTCGGGAGATTTCCCACTTTTGAGAACCGGCCCGCCACGTGTATGCTAGCGCCAGGCGCGGATCCAGGGGGGGGGGCCGAGCGGGCCTTGCCCCCCCCCCGCAAAAAAAAAAAAAGGAGAGAGAGAGAAGGAAAGAAGGGAAAGGGAGAGAGGAGAGAAAGGGAAAAAAAGAAGAGGAAGAAGAAAAAAGGGAAGAAGTAGATCGGGGGGGGGGGGGGCAAAAGGACTTGCCTCCCAGGCTGTTGCCCCCCCCCCATCAAAAAATAAAAAAAGATGGAAGGAAAGGGAAAGAAAAAAGAGGAGATACAAGAAAGGAAAAAAGAGGTAGAAGAAAAGAAAAAAAGGGGATAACGACACAACAAAACGTCTTCTTTCTCTAATGATTTAATGAAACGTAAGCTTCCGCTTAGCGCGGGAGGGGGAAAACTCAATTCAGACGAGGATTATTTTTGGGGAACGGTACAACAAATCGTCTTCTTTCTCTAATAATTTATTGAAATGTCAAAGCTTCCGCGTTTCGCGGAGGAGGGAGGGGGAAACTCGCCCCTCCCTGCACCCACCCACCCCCAATTACGTCACTGCTGGTCACCATTACGAACCAATATTTGGCTCGCATAATTTTAAATTTTGCCCCCCCCCCCCCTAAGAAATCCTGGATCCGCGCCTGATGTATATACAACGGCAACAGTGTTAATATAAAATTCTTACTTAAATCATTGGTATGGAAACAATTATTTGCCCATCGTTGTGTATTGTATTACATTTTCACTGACAATGAATTCACATTGTAATGCAATTTTCAAGTTTCCCAGGCTTATTTAGGAGAACAGAAGATTGATATTGTTTAGTTGTACGATAACATCACTCAGTTTGATTTGATTTGATTGGAGATATATCTCATTAAAAACAGAGTAAAGGCTATACAGTTTCAAACAAACCTACACCATTAAACTTCAAGCTCACTCACACATGATTTATTGCGACACTTTCAAGGCTACTTATTATGTCAAGTTCATGTATATACAAAGGGCAACAGCTTCAATATTAAACGTAATTAAATCAATGGTCTGGAAAATGTTAATTGCACATTTTAGTCTACACGGCATGCTGTACACTCTTAGTTGGACTGTAAACAGTTGTCTTTTTAAGTCTTCCATATAAATATAAATTTAAAGGAGGTCAATAATCATTATGAAAACACCACTTTCGTAAGGTTGACACATCAATATATATTGTGCACACATGTAACAATGTGATAATATTTTTTCTTGGGGGGGGGGGGGTGGGGGAACGAGAGGAGGACAATCCAAAAAGGGACTGATATGTGAACATTAATATTGATAGTTTTTTGAGCAAAACATAAAATAGGTGGAAGGACGGGGTACACGTCTTCCTTCAATTTTCTGAGGGGGATCGTCCCCCATGGATAATTTGAAAAAGTGCACATCAACAAAATGTAAAGCAAATACTGACTAAAGACTGCAACACGCTTTAAGGCTCTGGTGGGCCCAAGAGTACAGCGTTTAGACTAATAGAAATGCTAAAATCTTCTCGCTCGGTCGCTACGCTCCTTCGCATAATATCCTAAAAATATACAAGTAAATATTGAAGAAAATATGTATTCTGTTGGTATCACGTATGTACAAATTACACTGTATGTTAACAAGATTAAAAGTGAAAAAATGAATATTCAGCTTGCTCTTTTAAGAAGTCCCTTCCTGCTCAGTACTTACTAAAATTTACCTAGTAAATATTTACAACCCTTCGGACTGCACACTAGATATCGGCAAAGTAAAAGTGAAGCGTGAAAAAAGTATATTGCTTGTTTTTATGCTGTAGTTTTGCTAAAGAATGTAATTTTGTAACACAACAAAACTTCAACATATAAGACTTATCATACAGCTTTATGGGGGTAGTCCCTTCCGTCACCTCCGCCTCTTTCACTGGCGTACTGATGGGGGGGGGGGGGGGAGTAACCCCCCAATACAATTTAAACATAGGTTATTTTTAATTTGATACCAGTGATTAACAAGTATTGCCAAAATGGCAGTATTTTTCCATGAGCTCTCGGGGGCTCTACCCCCTGGAACCCACCAAGGGCCCTAAGGCGGGCCCCTGTTTGCTCATCTGGCTGTAATTAAATGCCTAAAGTCCTTGAGCTTTCGGGGGCTCTGCCCTCTGGACTCAACCAAGGGGCTTAAGGCGAATCCCTAGATGCGTAATTTGGTGCCTAAAAGCCCTTCCGTTATGTATTTCTTATGTATTTCTTTGTCTTTCTTTCTCCATATCCTCTGCACTCTCCTTATGTATTTTTTTGTTTTCCCTTTTCTATTACCTTCTCTTCCCTGGGTTTACGTGCTTGCACATGTACTATATATGGCTAAACAGTTTTGTAAAAAAAATATTCGCGAACGGTCAAGGAGTAAGAAGAAGGCAAAAAGAGAACAAAGACGGCATCCATGGAAGCCATGTGAGAGTGTCCACTTTTTTCGCTTTTACTTTCACCCTTGCATTCTTTCCTGAATCTGAGTTTTCTCACACCTTGTAGACTCGTGCAGGTTATGATCTTGTGTGTGTGTGTGCGTGTGTGTGTGCGTGTGCGTGTGTGAGTGTGTGTGTGTGTGTGTGTGTGTGCGTACGTGTGTTTGTGTGTGTTCGTGTAACGAAATAACGTATATAATAGCTTGGCAATTCTCATGGTTATGAGATACAATGTGAAAGGAAATGAGAGAATAATGGTCGCGTAGCTTAAATCAAAGTTCCCCATTGCAGTCCTCTCTTTTTGGATATTTTTGCATTTTGTTTTTGTAAGAGGTGTGGCGCCAGAAGAAAGGAGAGGAAGAAGAAAAGAAACGGGTGAAGAAAGAGATCGGCTGTTGCACCCCCCCCTCCAATAAAAAAATAAGAGAGAAGGAAGGAAAAGGAAAGGGTAAGAGGAGATAAAGGGAAGGAAAAAGAAGAAAAGGAAAGACAGGGGATATCATTTGCAATTTTCCCGCCGGTGGATCGAGGAGGGGCAAAAGGCCCTTACCTCCCCCCGCCCCCGCTATAACAAAGAGAGAAAGAAGGAAAAGGGAAAGAGGAGAGCTAAAAGGGAACAAAAAAGAGGAAGAAGGAAAGAAAAGGGTGAAAAGAACGGGAGATCAGTTCCGGTTAATCCCGCCAACAACGTGTGGATCGGGGTGGGGGCCGAAAGGCCCTTGCCCCCCCCACCCCCCTCGGCAAATCTTAAGGAGGAGAGAAAGGGAAAGAAGAAACAAGAGAAAGAAGAAAAGGGGGGGGGGCACTGGCGTACTGATAGGGGGGGGGGGTTTGGGGGAATTCAAATTCAAATGTGGTTTATTTTTAATTCCATAACGGTGGTTTACAAATAATGCTGAATTCTTTCCGAGATTTTTCCTCAGTTTTTAGTAAATTATACTTTTGTATGCGTTTGTTGGAAAATGACAAATTCCGAAATTTACAGCCAGGCAAGAAATATGATTCTTGAGAAAAGTTAGGGCCCGGGGATCGGCAAGCCTCGAGCTCCCCCCCCCCCCCCCTCCAAGAGGAAGAAGGAAAGAAAAGGGTGAAAAGAACGGGAGATCAGTTCCGGTTAATCCCGCCAACAACGTGTGGATCGGGGTGGGGGCCGAAAGGCCCTTGCCCCCCCCCCCACCCCCCTCGGCAAATCTTAAGGAGGAGAGAAAGGGAAAGAAGAAAAAAGAGAAAGAAGAAAAGGGGGGGGGGGGGCACTGGCGTACTGATAGGGGGGGGGGGGTTTGGGGGAATTCAAATTCAAATGTGGTTTATTTTTAATTCCATAACGGTGGTTTACAAATAATGCTGAATTCTTTCCGAGATTTTTCCTCAGTTTTTAGTAAATTATACTTTTGTATGCGTTTGTTGGAAAATGACAAATTCCTAAATTTACAGCCAGGCAAGAAATATGATTCTTGAGAAAAGTTAGGGCCCGGGGATCGGCAAGCCTCGAGCTCCCCCCCCCCCCCCTCCACTTTTTTTCGAAAAGGTATAGTAAAGAGAAATAGAAATAAAGAGAGCAAGAAAGAAAGAATAGTTAACTAGCTGCTCATCTGACCGAAATTAAACGCCTAAAAACCCCTAAGCTTCCGGGGTTCCGGACAAGGTATCAAAATTTGTTTATCTGACCGCAGGCGCGTAGCCAGGAGGGGGGGGGGGGGGTAGAAAAAATAGAGAGGAGAGGAAAGGAAGAGGAAGTTGGGAGAAAAAGGAGCAGACAAAAAAAATCTTTGAAATTCAGACAATAATTAAGAGTATAGAGAACGGTGCAACGAATCGTCTTCTATCTTTAATAATTTAATGAAACGTCAAAGCTTCCGCGCTTCGCGGAGGAGGGGGGGGGGGGGGGACTGAATTAAGACAAGGATTAAGAGTATAGAGAACGGTACAACGAATCGTCTTCTATCTCTAATACTTTAATGAAACGTCAAAGCTTCCGCGCTTCGCGGAGGGGGGGGGGCTGAATTAAGACAAGGATTAAGAGTCGAGAACGGTACAACGAATCGTTTTCTTTCGTCAATGATTTAATGAAACGTAAAAGTTTCCGCGCTTCGCGCGGGAGGGGAAAATTGCATTCAAACGAGGATAATTTTCGAGAACGCTATAACGAATCGTCTTCTTTCGATAATAGTTTAATGAAACGTCAAAGCTTCCGCGCTGCGCGGAGGGGGGGGGGGGCGGCTGAATTTAGAGAAGGATTAAGAGTCGAGAACGGTACAACGAATTGTCTTCTTTCTCTAATACTTTAATGAAACGTCATATATAGCTTCCGCGCTTTGCAGAGGAGGGAGGGGGAAACTCGCCCCTCCCTACATCCCCCTGCATTACGTCACTGCTGGTCACCATTACGTACCAATATTTGGCTCGCATAATTTCAAATTTGGGCCCCCCCCCTAAGAAATCCTGGATCCGCGCCTGGCTAGCGCCACCACGAGCCAGCACCATGGCATGCTGATTTGATCAACAATCTTAAGTTGATCGGAAATGGCACCAAAGAAAGTCAAAAAGGTAAGCCTTAAGATTTTGTAGATAACATAAACTTATGATCAGATGAGTTTTTTTCTCCAAATTTTTTTTTTACTGAAAATGTACAGTTGAGCCTTCAGCAAAGAATAAAAGAAGTCAGTAACAATGCACTCTATCAATCTTGTGATAAGTAATGCTGCAAAGTTTTCTCCAGTTGCCAAGGATGCCTTGGAATTCTTGAAAAATTGTATGTGTTCCTGACTAACAGCCATCCTCGTCTTGAGAAATTCAAGGACGCCAAAAGCAAACTGTCAAACGACGTGCATAACATCCAGTTAAAACGACTAGTTAAAACACCGCTGGTCTTGCAGTTTGATTCTGTTCGTGCTGTAAAGGCAACGTATCCAGCAATCCTTGATGCATTAAAAGACATTGAAGAAAGTGAGGGCAAACCCACATAGGCTGCAGAAGCAAGAGGTCTCATTAATGCTCTTAGCAAAGTAGATTTTCTTCTTCTTCTGAATATATGGGAGGAGCTTCTTTAGACTTCGAATTCCTTGTCAAAATACATCCAATCTTCAAAAATTGACTGGATCAGTGCTGGAGGTGTTATCACGGAAACATCATCAGAAGCAATTGGAAAAAATCGAACGAGTAGAAGCTGAGAAACTGGAAATTGATCTAGATCTAACTACTGTACGAAAAAGAATGCGGAAGGGCCTTTCATGGGAACAAGCTGAAGATCAGCCGATTAATGATCCTGTTTCCAGATATGTCGAGTAGAAGTATTTCACAAGGTATATGACTCTATTTTGCAGCAATTCAGAGACCGGCTTTCAGATTTCATGGAAACGCTCAGAATTTTTTCTGTGTCAATGCCAGGACATTTCAATGACCTCAATGCCGAAAGAAAAGTCAAGTAGCTGGCTGAGAAGTACAAAGATGTAGTTGACACGGAACAACTCATGGCTGAATAAAGGACTTTCCGCCCTCTGGTTCAGAACATTGATGTTTTTAACAACAATGATATCTATGTAAACAAATTAATAGGTTGTTGAAGTTCCTCATCTTGAATCCCATTGAAAGTGCATATCTAAATTTAACCAAACTGTACAGAATTATTGCTACATTACCTGTGTCCTCAGTTACTGCAGAGCGATCTTTTTAGCAGAGTGAAAATAATAAAATCACATCTGCGTTCTCCAATAAAGGAAGAAACGTTGTCAGGTTTGACAATCATTAGCATAGAGAAAGTATTGCCTGTAGTGTAGAATATTCAGATGTAATTGATCACTTTGCTAGGATTCACCGGAGACGCATATACATTATTTAGGGTACAACAGTATGAATGTGTTGAAATTCCATATTTATTCTGGCCATAACAATGCAGGAGTTTTTTACCCAATCATGCACATATTTGGCTCAATTTGTGTGGAAAGATACGATTTGTCAAAAGATACGATTTTTCATTTTCTCTAGGATCACTAGAATTCAATTCAAAGTACAAAATGCTGCTGAATGGAGGTGCAATATGCAAGGAGAAATACACCCACTGGAATAACATTTACCCATGAATCATTATTCTAGATTGTATTACAGCCTCTCATTTCCATCGGACAAGGGCCTTTGCTTCGACTTGGATCTTTTGTTTATGTTATAGGGGAAGCCCACCCCGATATTAATTTGACTACAATGGAAATTACATCAAAATCAGATAAGACATAAGAAAGTTACAGCATTTTAAGTCATGCATGGTTGGGAACAGTTTAAAACATAAAATTTGCTCTAAGAGTTAGTAGATGAGATCATTATCTCACTTTCCCATTTTTACTCCTTATGGATGATGAAAAATCATTGTTGTATTTAAGGTAATACAAGGGAAAGATTCTTTATTTACAAGTATCATATCTATGAAAATTGACTGGACAGGTAACAACCTGCTCCTTGCTCTAGCCATAGGTTTTGTCACAAACTACAAGTTACATGTTTATTGTAAATGACAACCAACCTATAATAGTATAAGCGTGTCAATGTTTTGCAAGCCTAATAATTATAAATATCTTAAAAGAGTATTATGTTGAAGCGAATACAATTTATGAAGCTGAATGAAGGAATAGGGTTTGGACACTTATGTAAGTGGATTTTTATGACTGTTAAATTTAGATTTGCTCTAATCATTTTTCTGTATCAGAAAACTTATTTACTGCATACATATCATGTCCCTGTAGGATTCTGTCCTTTTTAATATTTTCCAACATATGCCTTAGAAAATGTATGATATATTGCTTGTATACTTCTTCAAATTGCTGTGCTAAATCAACTGTCCTGAGACACAACCTGCAGGTCCTTAGCGCCTGAGTATACAGGAAAATACCGTCTTTCCTTGAATGGTATGCATATATTGTTGCAGTCATCTATAAATGTATTTTTTTGCGGATAGAAAGAGTAGAGGAAGAAGGACGGTTGGATGGCACATGCAGCTTCTGAAACTAGTCGGTCAAGTTCATAAATAGATTACCCTCTTTAAATCTCGAAAATAAGCCGATTTAATTAATTTTCATTTGTCAAACTCGTATCCCCTCTTGGAAAAAACGAGCTTGAGATTGAATCAAAACAATGACAATGAAAGTAAGATTCTAATTTATCGTAGACCAACTTGCTTCGTGATAAATCCTTGGTGTTACTCGAAACTCTTCCTCTTTTCAAAGAAACCCTCAACAAAAGCACTGTGAGAGGATTTTAATAGGCCTGCATGGTTTTGAAAACAACTTGAAATAAAGTGAAAGTATTAATATCAATCAAACTCCTTTCCCTTTCCTCTCTGTCCTACATCTCTCTTTGTAACTTTATCCAACCTCTTACTATTCTTCTCTGTATCACCAAGTTTCTTTTTCCCTCAGCATCAAATTTTCTATTTGCAATTCATTTCCCTCTTTTAATTTTTTGGTCATTTAATGAAAATTAGAATTATATAACCAAACACGTGTTTGCAGTCAATGTTTCAAAGCTTCAATTACAGCGCCAAGATTTCCCCAAAATAAGACAAACTCCATTTAATTCATGAAATATACAACTTTACTAATCAATAGTACTTTTTTAGTTACAGATGGAACTTTTTTAGAAGTGGTTTTTTATGGTTTCCAAAAAACGTGAAGTTGACATTCATGCGTCATTATTAAACTGAAAATTGTTATTCTAACCATTTCCTCCTCAGCACCAAATCTTTTATTTGCAATTCATTTCTCGCCTTGAATTTCGGTAATTTTATGAAAACTTCAGTAAATAGCAGAACTTTTGAAAGCTTGGACCATGTCTCAGCTTGAACTTTGAAACCTTGACGTGAAAATCGATTACAGTCGCTCCTTGAAGCTCTCCCGGAAAACGACAGATAATCGGGTAAATGACTACCGTACGGACAAGGGGATATTTTTCTTTGTAGATGTAATTTTGAGGAACTATCTAACCCACTTACATTCTGATGACGAACATTGCATTATTAAGTACAAAGAAGTTAGAATTGAGCTTGCTCGGACGGAATGCTTGCAAAGCATGATGTAGATTGAAAATTGATATATTATTTGGATCGGAGACTTGAGATGGCAAAAATTGTAAGTTCCCGTACAACTATGTTCGTCTTTCCCTCGGGATATCAAAATGCTAACATGTTTATAAGTATGCCTTTTTAGACACAATTATAGTTATACCTCAGTCGCACCGCCAGACCGACTTCAGACCGGCTCCAAACCGACCGATTATTGGCATGCTGGAGACATAATGTAATATTTTTGCACGGTCTGGTGTAAGTCTTGTCTGTATGTGACTAAGGTATCAGAATCAGATTAGTGTAACAACAGTACAAATGCTTATGCTTAAGATATTTCTTGATTCTCAATCTTTATTTATAATGAAACAATTAGACAAAGGACCATCAGGTAAAACACACACAAATGTGACTAGTTTTTAAACAGAGAAGGTAAAGATTAAAATAGGAGATTCATTTGGCAATTTTTTTTTTGCTCGGAATTTTGGTTCGACAACTTCTATTCAAATGTCTTCGTGACATCATATCGCAAAGGCATAAATTTCCTCTCATAAGATCTTGGTTTCATTCGTTTCCAGCTATCTGTGTATCATACATATAGGACCTTTTAAAGTAACCCGAGACAAGCTGAAAATTTATACTTCACCATCTACACATTTCATTTACATCAGCCAAATGGAAATGCTTTCCAGGCTTTTACAATCCGATCGCCTGTCTGATTATCAAGATATTTATGATTTGAAATCGAAATTTCAAAAGGCGTATACCCAACGGTTTTAAAAAAATAATAAATAAGTATGGTAAAACCGGTCAGTCAAAGTTTTTTTTGCTTTTTTGAGGCAATTCATGATCTTTTTAAAGTGCATTTTTTGTAGGGCTTCAATATAACACCATATCATAGAACTGATAACACGTAGGGCCATGCATCTCCAATTTTTAAAACTGGAAACATTGTGAAACGAATTAATTAATTTAAATTTAATTTAATTAATTTTTTGAACAAGGCGTACCTCGACTTGATCGGCTGTTTAACAAAAAAAAAGCATTTTACTATTCGACGTTGTATCTGTGCTAGCTTGTGCATATTTTCTTGTCGATATAGTTTTTCTATTTTCAGTTTGACGATGTGTTGACGAATTTTACAAAGCGATGACAAATTTTTCTTTTGATCACCAAGATCTATCTTCAATTTTCTTTAGTGATGAAACTGACATCGTTCTCACTACAAGATAATCTAAAGCATGTTAATAGCATGAATGAATGAAATTCATGAATAACTCACAGTTTTTAATAATTGAATATGATTTTTTTTTCTACATGTGAATTAAACTATATTTTATTTTATAAATCAAGCAAGAGCAATAACATGACACTACATGCTAGACATTGGCATAAGTGAGGCTCTTCATGGCTTCGTAGTCAGTACGACCATGGTTACCGCTCATATCCATGTAGTATTTCTTCGACCCTTCTAACTTGACCGGTCCCTTTGCCATTGTTATCCCATCTGCAGACCCGAAATCCCCTTGGTTAGACCCTTCAGGAACAACATCATTCTCAGCTCTAGGATTTTCGTAGGTGACACTCTTCATGGTTTCATATTCTGTAGAGCCGTGGTTACCGCTCATATCCATGTATTGTTCCTTTGATTCTTTCCTCGATGACTTCTTTCTCTCACCTTCGGGCTCCTCACCAGTTAAACCCAAATCTCCTGAGGAAGGTCCTTGAGTATCAAGATCGTTTCCTCCACTCGTACTGAGGATGACCGTGGCGTACTCGGGTGTCGTTTGGGTTTGTTCATCGTCAGATGTTCTAGGAATGGTGGATACGTCATGAGACCTTCTGGGTCTACACCCAAACCAGACTCCAAACACTGCAGTGGTGATTAACCAAAGTGAGAGAAATAACAACGTTAAAACAAAGTAATGATTATCGGCACTACTAACGGTTGCTGGATCTTCAGAATTTGATTTATTGTTGCCTCCTGACATTTTAGAGATTACGGTGAAACCTATGGTATCTTTGTTAGTCTTGTTATCTCCTCTGGTTTGACACACCACCACTTTCCCGACATCTCGTTCAGATATATGCCTTATCAGCAGAGATCGTCCTCCCTCTCGAATCCATGATCGATCCTCCATATCTTCTTCTATTCCATCTAAACCGTAGAAACGCCAGTGATCGACATCCGATTCATCGTTGCATTTGACAATGATGTCATTTCTTTCAACAATGAATTGCGCTTGTATGATATTTGGGTAGGTGCAAGATCGCGTTATATCAATATCCGGAAAATATGCCTTGCAGGAAGCGTTAAAAACATTGTTGAAATCTTCAAAGTAGAGAGTTTTAGCTTTGATACTTTCAGATGACACAGGGGCACCATCAGGAATATCTAGTCCAATTCCTTCCAATGTCAAATTGACATCGAGTTCACCCGATTTTACTTCACATGATAATGTCATACTGCCGACTCCATTTTCATCACTATGCGGAGATGTGACAGTGCAGTTGGGTATGATATTCCGTGGGTCAGTTGATTTTACAGAATATCCTTGCAGAATATTATTCCCTAACTTACACTTAAAATAACGTTCATTTTCATATAATTGTGTTATTGTAAGTGACAGAACTGAGGTATCGTCACTTCGCGTTGCTTGAAGATTTAAATCAGTATAAGCAATCCCCCAAAACGATTCAGTATTGGTAGATGTGCACTGACCTTGCTGATTATACTCACAGGTGTATATATCACGGAAGTAGTTTCCAGCTAACCAATAAAGCCAGGTAACACCTTCAGTCGAGTTCAGATAACATGTCAAATTCACTTGCTGGCCAACCAACACATGTCTTTCAATCATTCCGTCTTGCCCTGCTACATACAACCAAGACTGGATCCCAAACAACATACCTAAAAACCAACGAAATGAGATATTAGCCATGATCCTCAGATCGGACGTACGTGATTCACAGTCAGGAATATAATGAATATAATGTAACATGAGTGACATGCAACTTCAGCATCTGTTCATCTGTACTGCACATCTGTAAATGAGGATCGAACCAATTTAGTACCACTCCAGAAAGTCACGGTTGAGGCCCGAGAAAAGAAGAATGATCATATTATAACTTGTGTAATATACCAAGAGAGGGCGGGCGCATTGTTTCTTGATTTTACCAAATTTATACCATCCGTTTGTAAACAAATCGTCAGTAATATTTTCTCTACAGTCGAACACGATACGTCCATATTCTATTCCACAAAGGATATCATTGAAAAACAATTCTGCACACATAATACTTTCTCGAATGTTTGCACAATAATCTAATTAATGCCCATTCAGGGTAGAATTCAGTAAAACTCTTTGCAATAGTATAAATTAGATATGTTACAAGTATTTTTGTATTACTTTTTGCACATTCAAGAAGTGGTCATAACAATTCTGTTTTCTCCTCCTTCTGACAATTTTCCTTGGATGCCCCACCCCTTTTTACGAAAAAAAATGGAAATCATATTTTCTTCTATGAAATTCTATAAAGAAATAGAAAAATAAATATCTTACCGAGGATAAAAATTGACATTATTACGAATATTTTGCTTAGTTTGAGGGAGGGGAGGGAGGGGTTTTGGGGAGTTTTGGGGAAAGTATTGTATGTACAGAATTCTTTTTTTCAACGATATTCTTCGTGGAATAGAATATGGACTCATCGTATTCAAATTGATGATTCGGCATTGTAATGTTGGACCACTCTCTCACGAAAAATGAATATCTTACCTTGACACTCATTATTACGGACATTTCGCTGAACTGAGTAGGCAATAGTAAAAGTCTTATTTAAATAGCCTCATGCAAGGGCGGATCCAGGGTTTTGTAAAAAAAAAAGGGGGGGGGGGGGGTTATAAAATTCCTGCCATTTGCTGACGAGCGAAAAAAGGGAAATCAGGAACCTATTTCATAAAGGTTTTTCACAATGACAAATTACAAAAAGTGACAAATCTGCTGATAACCAATCAGAAGCAAGTATTTCAGTACTTTATATTCTGTCATTAAATTGTCACTTATGTCAAATTTTGTGAAATGGGGCCCAGATCTGGATTTTTGTTTTTGTAACCTAAATATAGGAGTCACAGTTATGGACTTGTGTATCAGATGCCACGTGAGGGCGGAGGAGGGGACGAGCCGGTTTAAAATACTTAATTACGCGATTATATGTTTCTTTGTTTGAGGGAGGGGAGGGAGATGTTTTGGGGAGTTTGGGGTTTGTTGATTTAATTGTTACATGTGTCTTGCTTAAATTAATTCATTATGATAAGGAAATCATGGCAGTTTTATTTTTCTTTAGGGGAGGGTAGGGGGGGGGGGGTGAGCCCACGAAACCCCCACTAGAAGCACTGCTACACAAAGAATCGCGTTGAAAAGGTAAAAGTAGATGCTTCCATATGCATTATCATGGATCCTCATCCTCTTTCACTAAAACAGATCCTGTTATACATCTGCATGTATATATTCAAATCGAACTATTATTAGACCATTCGTAGGTCTATTGAAATTAGTCACGATTTCTCAGTCTGCGCACCGCAAACAAAGAGCCTGGTTGCACAGCCTAAAGAGTTTGACACGTACTCGGTTCCACGTTCAACACACACACATATTGATCTCATTGTGTGTATATAGCACAGTGACTTCATCCGATTGCATACGTTTTGTTGGACGCTACCAGGGATCGCCTCAGAAAAACTACTCGCAGTAAATGGACTTTGATAGCGTCGGGTTGTTGATCTATAAAATGTCTTGTGATATGAATTTCATGGGTCCAAAGGTGGAACAAATACTAAAGTCAATATTAGCGATTTATTTGTTTATCATGAGATGATAGATAGCTAGGCCTACTCTTTATTCTACATTTGAATTAAAAACAGTTGAAAATGTGAAAGTTTGAAACTTCAACGACTTTTCAGTTTTCATCGAGGGGGCGTATGATCAAGTAGGCCCTATGCAAGCTAATCCAGAATAATTTTCAATCTGATTTTGTGTAGAATATTTTTGTCTTGTAGTTACAAGTGCAATTTTAGGTGATATCATTCCCCACAAAAACCTGTGCTATTTCGAGATGATGTAGATTGCCGTATTTTGCTATATGTGTTTCATCAAGTTTCTGAAAAAACCACTTCAAAAATGAAGTCATGTGAAGTAAACTTGCAATGCAATATGTGATGACATTGTTATCTAAATTTTTGTTTAAAGTCAGCCACATAAATCATTTCTCCACTACTTCGATGTCGTTTGTCCAGCAAATATAATGTATGTTAACCTTATATCCTAAGCTGTCTCTGCCCTTTATTTCTTGATGATCTTAATTGACTAATCTGCCCCTTGTCCATCAAGAACATATTTTGATATGAATCGGATAGACTGAAATCTTGTAGTAAACTACCATTTATCTATCCCTCGAGTTTTTGCGATTTCAAGACGATCCCTTCATGTTTACATGTACACAACAATCGGTAAAGGTTAAGCCCTCAAGTATACATCTGAATTTAACTCAAATATATATTGCAACATAATTATAGCTTTGGTTCAAAGTCTACCTGGATGTTTATATATAAACTACCGCTCCCCGTTTCGTGCCAGCCATTAAGCAGTGCAATGCAATCGACAGCACTCACTTGAAATCAATCATTCATTTTGAAGACAGCTAAGTGACTCGAACAGACAAAATGAGGGAGATTGTGCATCTGCAGACCGGCCAGTGCGGCAATCAGATCGGATCAAAGGTAATATTACATCTTTTCTATAGTTTCATGAAATATATTCTAGTTATCATGTGAGTAAAGGTGCTACCTGAACTAGTAGCAGTGAAGTATATAACAGTCATTTTTTCTTTCCATTGAGACATTGAGTTTTGTCAAGAGCTACACACCCTGCTGATACAGGGACTTAGGCGTTTTAATCAAATAATTGTTTATCGTATATTCTAAACAAACAAGTAAGATCGTCAATCCACCGTCGGGATGGGTGCTGGGGGAGGGGGGGGGGGGGGGGGCGCTCGCGGGCAACCTTACCTATTCTTACCTGTATTATGACCATATATATGTATTGTGTACTATTGTATGTATTTTATCCTAATGCATTGTTGTTCGTGTCTGATGATGATCCGACCTTGTGGATTTGTATCATTAAACTTGAATTTTAATTTTAATCTAATGAGGGGAAGGTGTGTGAAGTGGTCGTATCATCCTTCCCCCCCTCTCTCTCTCTCTCTCTTTCTCTATCTCTCTCTCTTTATATATATATACGTATATATATATATATATATATATATATATATATACGTATACAATCATATATTCGTATCTTTTGATGGAGATGGAGGGGAGGAGGGGGGGGGGGGGTGGGCTCATACACCCACACCTAGCTCAGCATGCTTGTGTGTAACATCATCAGCCTATTCTGCTCATATATTTCCCCCATTCACTAGTCATACAGTGGCTTTCATTATCTTGGGAAGAGGGTTCGAATCCCAATCCGACACTAACGCCTTTGACAAGACATTCATCCACATTTGCAACTCTCCACCCAGGTGCAAATGGATACCTGGTGATTGATGGGGTGATATTTATTGCATGGCCTGCAGAAAGAGAACTCTTTGTATGCCACTGTACACAACAATCTTCTTGTGAACAATTTGTATTTACCATTGGATAGATACACCAAACTGGCAGAGCAATGTTAATCTATACCGGTGGCCATGGTGTTTATAAAACGGTTTGTAAAACAAGACCAGATTAATGATCGATATTTATTAGGAAAAATTCACTGTTGGCAATCGAGCGATCGTACAGAGAGGCTAAGCGAAGTGTGGCTACCCTGTTGAATATAAAAACCAAACTATTATTATGATTATGATTAACAGTAGTAGTAGTAGTAGTAGTAGTAGTAGTAGTAGTACTATCATCACAAATATTATTATTATTTGTTATTATCATTGTTATCATTATTATTATTATCAGTATTATTACTATTAATATTATTATTATTATTACTATTATTATTATTCCAAAGTTCTGGGAAGTAACATGCGACGAGCATGGTGTTGATCCAACCGGAGCTTACAGTGGCGACTCCGATCTCCAACTGGAGCGCATCAACGTCTACTTCAACGAGGCCGCCGGGGGCAGATACGTACCACGAGCCGTGCTGGTCGACCTTGAGCCAGGCACCATGGACTCCATTCGCTCAGGACCGTACGGACAGATCTTCCGACCGGACAACTTTGTGTTTGGGCAGAGCGGAGCAGGGAACGTCTGGGCCAAGGGACACTATACTGAGGGAGCAGAGCTAGTCGAATCCGTGATTGACGTCGTCAGAAAAGAAGCAGAAGGCTGTGATTGTCTACAAGTAAGCACCAATACCACTATCCCTTCATACTAAACTTTTCCCCAACTCACATGTCAGTCTCTATTAAGGATTTGGCATTTATCTCTGCTCCCACAGTGCCTCACTACTTCACCAAAATATATCAGTTTATACTCCTCTCACTTTACTGGATGTGATTAATGGGCAAAAGTTGGATGTATTTGTAATCCATGTTTAGATGAATTTTCCAGATACCATTTTAATTTCATCAACCAGAGCCCTATCATATGCGTGAGTCCTTGTACATTTACCGCCCATATATACCAGTTATTGTGCCTTATGCAAGCGTGTTCAAAATCGTAAGTTTTAAAACTGAACTGACAGAGATAGGGTAAATAATTTGATATCCACCATCCAGGAAGGTATTAAGAATCATTTTTGGAATGTTGAATCTGGGTATATCCACTATTTCATGTGGCAAGAGCTAGTGCATTCTAAAATTATATCACTTAGCTTTTAAATACTTTTTGATATTGCCACTCCTGTGATTTATCACCAAAATATTTGGTAGGCACGATATACATCTTCTTGCTATCCGGTTTTCGAAGACAAGGCAATTCTATTATACGTAGAAATCTAACAAATCATCTAAACAAATTATCTGAATGATCCGATTTCGAAAGAATCATGCAATATTATTTGATATGAACATTCAAACATGTAAAATCTTAATGAACGAGGATCTGAAAAGTAATATGATTGATGAAATTTAAATTTCAAGGGCTTTCATCCTTCTTTGGAGGAGAAAACAGAGGGCGCAGGATTTGTTAAAGAAATGTTCCAGCCCTTTTGGCCAAAGGGCCTTAATGACAGAAGTATTCAATCTTCGTAGTTCTAGGATATTTAGGGTGCGTTCAAGCGATTTTTGGAAGCTAGAATCACAAACATGAATCACAAATCAAAACGCCGTTACAAAACACGGTTACTGCGGGAGAGCGTTCAAGCGATTTTCCATCAACGCTGATTCTAGCTCATTTCGAGCCCAGCCACTGCACATCACACTGCGCAGTTTGACTCAGGAAGTATAAGAACATAACAGAAAGTGATAGAATGATTAAAACAAAGAACAACATACGAGAAGGTGATAGAAGGAAGAAACAAAGAATAACATAATAAAAACAGAAAGAGAAAATGATGGAAGGAAAAAAGGAATAACATGACGGAACACTGCCACGATAATGACGTCATATAATTATGATTGAGATCTCTGTTCGTTCAATCGAGTTTTAGCGACCGTGATTGTGCAGAATCATTAAACAAAACGCATTTTTTTTTCAGCGTTTCATGTTTGTGTTTTTAAACACGTTTATTTTTTACGGCCCGACGAAAAATCGCTTGAACGCAACCGTGTTTTAAAATAAACGTCTTTGAAAACTGTAATTCTAGGGTGAAAAGGTGTCGATTGAACGCACCCTAAATACAATGATTACCCTCGATCTCGTGGGCCTTACGTCAACTGCGATGACCCTAAAGGAAATTAAGTTATTTTAATGAATTGGGCTACAACTTGGCTTGACTGATAAACCAGCTTCACTAGACTCTTTCTATTCTTGTTCCAAATAATTTAAAGTTCATATATTACTTTATCATGTTCATATTTAAAATGTTATTCTCAGGTGTTGAGCTTTATTTATGTAGACGTGTGTCGTAGTCTATGGATACGTCGTCGGACTATTTTTCACAGGGTTCGTGGTTCAATGTCATTCGGCTAGACATGTATCTACATAGTCACTTCCCACCCTGATAGTAGTACCAGTGGGAAAGAATCCCTTGAACGATGTGAGCACATAAATCGATAGCAGGGCAGAGCCAGGGTAATATTGAAGCGCCTTGAGCACCTTGCGCGATGAATATTTGCGATTCGGGAGCGTGCAGGAGGGTCAAATCTGACTGACATGAGCGCTATACAAGAACCCACTATTATTATTATTATTAAAAGAATAAACATCTTTGTTATCTTTATTATCATTATTAACATTATCAATATCATTATCATTATTTTTTCTTTTTCAGGGATTTCAACTCACACATTCTCTAGGCGGTGGCACTGGCTCTGGCATGGGTACGTTGTTGATTAGTAAGCTAAAGGAGGAGTACCCCGATAGGATCTTCATGTCATTTAGTGTCTTCCCATCCCCTAAGGTCTCCGAGGTGGTCGTTGAACCTTATAACGCTACCTTATCAGTCCATCAGCTCGTGGAGAATACTGATGAAACGTACTGCATCGACAACGAGGCCCTCTACGACATCTGCTTCCGTACCCTGAAGCTGACCACACCCACGTATGGCGATTTAAACCATATTCTGTCGTACGCAATGAGCGGTATCACTGCCAGTCTTCGTTTCCCCGGCCAACTCAACGCCGACCTCCGCAAACTTGCCGTTAACATGGTGCCGTTTCCTCGTCTTCACTTCTTCATGCCTGGTTTCACTCCTCTGACGAGTCGTGGTAGTCAGCAGTACCAAGCCTTGAGCGTTGCCGAGCTCACTCAGCAGATGTTTGATGCCAAGAACATGATGGCTGCTTGCGATCCTCGTCATGGCCGTTACCTCACCGTAGCGACCATGTTTCGAGGTCGCATGTCCATGAAGGAAGTCGACGAACAAATCCTCAACACACAGACCAAGAACAGTACTTACTTTGTCGAGTGGATCCCCAACAACGTCAAATCCGCCGTTTGTGACATACCTCCTCGTGGTATGAAGATGTCCGCAACTTTCATTGGAAACAACACCGCCATCCAGGAAATCTTCAAGCGTATCTCTGAGCAGTTCACCGTCATGTTCAGAAGAAAGGCCTTCCTCCATTGGTACACTGGTGAGGGTATGGACGAGATGGAGTTCACTGAGGCTGAGAGCAACATGAACGACTTGGTGTCCGAGTACCAACAATACCAGGACGCTACGATCGACGACGAAGGAGAATTCGAAGAAGAGGAAGGGGAGGTCGATCCCGAGGAGGCATAAGTCATCTTCCATCAAAAAATAAACCCGGACTCTCCTCCCCCCCCTCAAAAAAAAAAAAATCAAAAAATCAAAAAATCAAAAAAAAAATACAGAAAGAAAGAAGAAGAAAATAAATAAATGACATGAGATAAAAACAGAATTCCTAATTGTTTTACTAACATTAACATCATTCATTGCGTTATGGGTTTTTTGACATGAAAAATTAATTTTCTAAAATAGCGATAGCCGTATAATAAACTACTCTTGATTGTATTGTTGTTGTTGTTGTTGTTGTTGTTGTTGTTTTTTTTTTTGGGGGGGGGTTGGGGGTTGATTTTTTCAATATGAAAGCGGCAAACGTTTTTGGAGTCTGTGTATATGCAGGAATACGTTTATATTTTCTACATGTAAAATAATATGGTATATCAAACTCGGTAAATTCACTTAATTGAAACTGCGGAAGTGCCTTGCTATTTATGGTATTATCTTTACAAATTCTCTTACAAAGTGATTGTTGTTAGAATGTTAATCAAATCATTTGCTTGGTCATGCCCTCCAGATGTCTAACATTTATGTGCATTAAATTGAAAATAAAATACATATAATCAGTGATTCATAAAACTGTTCATTCTTTAGGTATGTTGATGGTTCCATGGTGCCTCACACTAACTTTTCGTGAATATTATTAGAATAAAACTTAAAAGATGTTGCCGATGTACACAAATAGTACTACGAAGATTTGATTATGCTGATGTTGTCCAAACTGCAAATGGCGTGATTGCCATTTTGTTTCTTGTTTATTTAGACTCGTAAAAAATCCAATCCTCTGCTTCGCTCTTTTTACTATATCTTCACTTTCTACCCCCCCCCCCCTCTCTCTCTCTCTTTCTCCTTCATGCCATCTTGTCTATCTCTCAAATTTCCATCGGCCATGTCTGTCCATCTCATTTTCTCTCTATCTGTCATCTACATCGGTATTGTTAAACATGTTTTACAATCCTCAATTCGTTTTTCTGTTCCTTAATATTGTGCTTATATTAACAATTTAATAAAAAATCAATCAATCATTAAGAAGCATATTTATATTCAGCCGGTACTTCATTAATGGATCTGAAAGAGAGAGAGAGGGAAAGAGGAATATAAAGAGAAAAGAGAGTGAGAGAGTGACAGAAAGAGAAAGAAAGAGCGTTTGTGTAAGAGAGAGAGAAAGAGAGAGAAGAGGGAGAAAGAAAGAGAGATTGAGAAAGAAAAGAATGAAACAAACAAACAAAGCAAAAGAGAAAGAAATGATAAAGGGAGAAAGAGAGTGAGTGTGTGTGTGAGAGAGAGAGAGAGAGAATTAAGGCGAAAGTGAGGGAGAGAGAGAGAGAGAGAGAGAGAGAAAGAGAGAAAGGGAAAAAGAGAGATTGATGGAAGTGTATAAAGGCTGGCGATTCCTCCCACATCCTTTCCTATAGCTTCTCCTATTCCATTCCATGGAAGTCTTAATTTTTATTCCGATACAGTGTTACGCCAAAGAGACATAATAACTTTAGTAGTGAGCTTTTATTGCAATACATTGGTCGTGAATCATAATTATCCCCACCCACATTTACATAAACCGAATCACTATGGAATCAGAGGAAAGGCCTTGGAGTGGTTCAGGAATTACCTCACTAATAGGAAACAATTTGTAGTTATCGACAACTGTACATCCACCTTAGGTGACAATAATATGCGATGTACCACATGGCTCTATACTAGGCCCGTTATTATTCATATTGTATAATAATACATTTTATCTCTCATTTAGACAATTATCCTTTATACTCTTTGCTGACGATTCAAATTTATTTTACACAAATATGGATCCACACCAGTTCTCTGAAATTGTTAATTGGATTTCTGAAAATAAACTTTCACATAATCTTGTTAATTTTTTTTAATGATTTCTAGCAGTACTACACTTCCTGAACCTACAATTCTCAAAACACATGCACTCACCCAGGTTACTAATATCAAATCTCTTGGTATTATAATTGCTGACCGTTTGAAATTGAAATCCCATGTTACTCAATTATGTAAGAAGGTATCACGTAACATCGGTGTTATAAAATTAAACATTTCTTCTGACAGCCCACCCCCCACATATTATACTGTACTCTTGTCCTATCCATTTTGAATTATAGAATACTCGGGGCCACTCTATTAAACAAAACCTCAATAAAATCATACTACTACAAAAAGGGCTAATGAGAATTATCTGCGACAAAAGCTATCACTTTCACACTAACACTCTCTTTTATGATAATAAGGTCTTAACAATTGTTGAATTATATTTGATTACTCTCGGTTGTTTTATGTACCATTTGGAGAAAAAGAACTAAATTTCCCCAAAACCTGCTGCAAATATTTATTAAAAAACAATGAAGTACACAAGTACCCCACTAGACAATTAGATCAGTTCCATCTACCACAGACCAGAACTGTCACTCCTCAAAAGACTTTTATATATACCGGAACTCATTAAATGATAACATTAAATCAGCTCCTACCATTATTTCATTTAAAAGTAGACTTAAAAAATACCTTTTAGATAATTATATACAATGATTAAAACGACAACATGTATAGGGAAAACAGCCTTTGGAAAAATAATATTAATCTGAATTAAAAGATAAACCTTTTAGTATTAAGATAAGACCAAAACATTGCAAAAGTAACCATAGTGTGTATAAATGCCCCCGTCCTTCATGCCCCATCTTCCACTTCCTCTTTCTTTCTTTCTCTCTTCCTCTCTCCCTCTCTCTCTCTTCTCTGCTAGAAAGGTTATCATTTGTTTATATTATTATTATTATTTCCATTATCTGTACAAATTCTGTGTATACACCAATGTTAAAGACATCCTTTTTGTTTAGTAGAGCATGATGAGGAGGGGGGGGGGGGGTGTAGGATTAAGCATTTCATACATATATTTACTAATTATATTACAGAGCACTTGTGTTATGTATTATTTTATTATGTTATATTATGTGGAAAATAAACTTTGAAACCTTGAAAGAAACCTTGAATTTAGCCTATTTAATAAATCAGTTTAAAAACTAGACATGGTGAATCATATATGGGTGAGTCCGTTAAAAGCATTTCTTGTATACAGATCTTTGTCTGCTGTAGATTAAAACATATTAACCCAACCATACCATCTCCCATCTCAGAAGCAGCTCAAAAATGTCACATTACGTCAAGATCTTTATCCATATTCTATGCATCCTTAGGTTGTAACAGTGAATCATTGAAAGTGTTTTCTTGTATTTTCCGTAGTTACATATACCTCTTTATAACTCTGACCCTTTCAAAAGTATTACAAATAATTGCCTGATGCTAGCAAAATATGTACCAATTTGGGTTACCTACTTAGCGAAAAAACATATATATAACAAATAATTATGATTCTGAAAACAATAAGAGGTTGGCTGTAGACGATTGCAGACCATCGATTAAAATTTTTATTAAAAGACAGCACAAAACCCTAGTCATTATTTTAATTTAAAATGGATAGCTTTTAGAGTAGCACAGCACTGCGTTGTGAAAATGAAAATTTAAACATGAAAAATATTCGAAACGTATGCACATGGCTACTATGAAACTGTAACAAATATTAGAACAAAAATGTCTTTCATACATATTCTGTAGTTTCCGTTGTTTGACTCTTTAGGTCTAAGACATATATCAGTTTATGTACGAGAGTGCTCTATTTACATTTCTAAAGTGTGTACAAATTTTGATTTGATTTGATTTGATTTGATTTATTGGTTTCTGCATCTTTTTTTTTTCATCATACATTTTCATGAACATAATATGGTTTGATACAATATTTTAAGTGTATATAATTTTATACAGCTAAGAAACGAAATTAAACAAATATATTGAATGCATAATTAACATACATACATTTAGTGCTTTTTACATCCTGAAATAGTCACTCAATTTTCTTTGGTTTCTGGGAAATATTGCTACCCAATTGAACTAGGCGACAGTCGCGATAATGTTATAATACAATTTTGTCATCCCCCCCAAAAAAAAAATAATAATAAAAAAAAAATAAAAAAAAAAAATAAAATAAAATAAACGTTCAAAGAAATAATTTCATTCCAGACATCCCATATCTTCGTAATCTATATCATCAGGTTCACCTCCCATGTAAATATAACCATCGTTGTACGTCAAACTGTCCCTGGCTGCTCCATCAGCAACCTGGCCATCTGTGATTGGTATTTGTCGAGGAACCGAGTAATTCAGCTCTGCATTATCAACCTTACTGCTCCCACTGCTGACCACCGCTTCTGCTGATGAATTATTCGCCTTCGGATTTGTGATCTCTTGGTTTAAAGAGCGTATCATGGCCTGCATGTCACTTAGTGTTGCCTTCACCTTGTACAAGCAGCAAGAGATTGTACTCACAAGACCGATGATGACAAGCAGGAGGAGTCCCAGGATGCCCCCGATCACTGCATATATCACAGTGACGTCATATTCATCGTCTTCATGGTCGTAAACTGTGATTCTCGCAAAGCCAAAGGCGTCGATGATCGAGGACGAACTTCCACTCGATACCGTACACTCAATCATCCTGTCTTCGTCTTCATCTCCAACCTCCTGCAAAAGAAGGCTTCGCCCACCGTCCCGTGTCCAGGATCGCGATACGATGTCAATCGACCCGTTTTTACTGTCCAGCAGTCTCCACTTGAAGGTTGGATTATCCATGTCGTGCTTGACATCGCATGCAAAGACAGCATTGTCGCCGCTGAAAGAACTCTCAACTTTAATGTAAAATGGGAACGAACACAAAAGAGGTTCGTTTCTTTCTGGAAGTATAAGCTTACAGGGTGATACTTGACGGGTCAAGAGTTTTTCGAGCGTTACGATGTGTTGTACGCTCTTGACACGAGATACGACTGTTCCGACCTCATCTCCTTCCAATTCCAGATCACCCGTCATACCATGAGGTGCATTCCACTCACACCTCAGTGTTAGTAAGATGCCAAGGATTCCTTTAACTGAAAAGGAAGGTTTGATTTGACACTTTGGTGGTGGAACCTCGAGAACTGATAAGTAAAATGTTTGGATGACATCATCATGATCATCTCTGCACTGAAACGAGACGTTTGATGTAGCTGTGATCATTAATGATGAGCTGGTTGCATTTCGTTGAACGATATAATCTTCATTTCGAGTGTTAGGATATACTCGACAGTCAAATCCTCTGCATGTTGCGATTTCTGCATCATCGTCATCATCATTATCGTATCTCCACCAAGTTACGTTTCCGCTTTGTTCAGCAATAGGACAAGCTAAACTGACATTGCTACCACTGATTAATTCAATATTCTGCCAACTATTCTCATTCGACATGTTTCCATGTTTAAGGGCAAGTGATGGTTGGCATAATCTGGACGCAAACAGACTAGATACCAGAAAGAGCAGCGCCATATTTTGAAAGAATTAAACAGTCCAATTGTGCTGCTTTTGCCACCTTGAGACTTAAGAGTTCTTATTTCTACAACACACCCTCGCCGTTTACGACAGAATGGTCGAGAGAAGGTTGGCTCATATAATAATTCTTATTCTACGACATCTTTTTTTATAAATCACCTGTTATTAGCTTCTTTATACCAAGATGAAGAGTTAAATTGCATTTAGGGTCATGGTATCATCATAGAACATAACTGTACAGCCTTATCAACAAATGACAGAAATTATGATGTAAATGATAGGAAATAATGAATAATGGAGTAATTAAACAGTTCTTGTTTCAAGTCCTAACACTGGAAAGATTGTTAATCATACTTAAGAGTGATTTATGATGGGTTATTAATATCTGATTTACCGCAAGGAAGATTTTCATATTCTATATCTCAAGAGTATAGTATACCATATTGAATGATTTAAACGAGGATATAAGATCAAGTTCAACTTTGTCTAGATTGAAAGTTTTGTGCAAAAGGGAACTATATATTAATTTGTAAAACTGGATAGGACTATAAGTTTTAATCTCATATTTCGCATTGTTCATGTGTTTCCTCTTCTTCCTTTTTCTTTTGAATATTCTACTCTCTTCTTCTTCTTCTTTTTCTTCTCTCTCTCTCTCTCTCTTATACTATGCTTTAAAGTACATTGCATTGTGTGTGTGAGTGAGTATGGCTGAGTGTGTTTGCAAGATATTTGTAATTGTTTTGTAATAAGTATGAATATACATGTATCTCTTTTTTTGTTTTGCTTGTTATAGTATGTATTTATTATATTTGTATTTAATTCTATGTTAATGGGCCCCATTTACAAGCTCTGCTTCTCAGGGGTCCATGGCCTATCATCATGTTATAATTATTGTTCCAAGTACCAGTGTCATTGTAAATTGTTTTTAATGATTGGCTGAATAAATTGAAAATATTACAGTCATGTAACATTCTTATAATGGCGAGAAGAGAGCGAGGGCTTGTGTGCTGTGGATCAAATAGCGTATAGTTATGTAGGAGAGACCGAGTCTACTTGTTACACAAATTAAATGATGAAGTACATCATTCAAACACAATGATAAATTCCATGAATTTTTATCCTGAGATAAACTTTAAAAATGTACTTTCTCTTACAAGAGTTTCTGGGTTAAGTCCCCCCCCCCAGTATAATGCGTTTGTTGTTATATGTTAGACAGTGTACGTCGAATACAAATAAGATATTTTCATTCCTGTCTGTTTAAGATTATGTTGATCTATTCGTGAATTATTGTACAAGTTATCATTGAAAAAAGTGTGTCTATGGATTAGTTGAGTGTATTTTCAATCATAGCTCCTTCGTTCTGTGCTGTTTATTTATAGATATGAGATCTCAGTCTCTCGGTCATCTTTAACTCATTGGAGAGAACATGAAACACAATTTGACTTTTTTAAAGTAAAAGGCGTAAGCATTTTTACGAATTAATCCCGATAGAACTGAACAACTAAATCAACAATATCTGTGTGCGAGTTGGTGTGAAGATATGAATACGTTTGGTATGGGTTAAGTTGTTACACAGTCCAAATTTACCCCAACGCTGTTTTGTATATATTTCTTTTTAAAGAAAAGTTACTTGTGGATTAAAATCACACCCCTTACCACAGAAACTCAAGAAAGCACACAATTCACACTTTTGGTACAGTCATGAAAGGATCACACTGATGAAAGATTTTTGTTTTGTTACTAAAAGCGTTTCTATCGCTTCAAACCAAACGATGAAATAATAAGTATTTTAAGATCATCAGGTTTGAAATTCAGCATTGACGATGAAAAAAAAATAATAATGACAATTATGATGATGACGATATTATTAATAATAATAATAACAATAATGATAATAATGATAATAATGATGATGATGATAATACAAATAATATAAATGATGATGATAATATTGATAATACAAATAATAGCTATAATAATTTTACTTATCAAGAAAGCCTCATCAGCTTAAGTGCTGTTAAGATGGAACCCATTTATACCTGGGTGACGAGTGGCAAATGTAGATTAATGTAATGGCAAAGGACCTTAGAGCCGGGCTCGGATTCGACCCCTTAGTCCTCGGATTGAGAGTCCAGTGAATGAACCACGAAACCATGACACCTGCACATCAGCGATAAACTTATAATCCATGTTTATTGTTACAAATCATGTTGTATATTTGTGTTAAAGGGATAGCCGGAGGGATAGTTGAGTTCTTGTTTCAAACCTCAAATGCCTTCAAAGTGAATGGTTAATGCTCTTATTCTTATTTGCTCTTTCAGGACATCAAATAGCTATGAAGGTAATTTTAGACCCCAAAATGTGTGAAATTTAGCCAATACGATCATACTAATTCAGCCCCAATTAAAAAAAAAATACGGTGACCGTTATTTTATTAATCAATTAATAATAACAATACACGGGCCGGCTGGTTGTGCGTATTTTAACCAAACACGAAAAAGCCAGAAAAAAAAACAATATCGGCATTGGCTGGAATAAGACGTATTAGGCGCTATCTCGATTTTTCAACGGCTGGTTCAAATCATCGAATATTTGTGGGGCACCACAAATGTTAGAAATCCTTATATTTATGAATTTTTCAGCCGTCTCTGAACCGATTTCGATCAAACGAAGATGATTTTGTCATCTAAATTGTATGTTAATGCTAAATATATTTCTGATCTTTTGACAGGGTAGCCCATTCACCAGCAAGTAGTGGTCTTCCATGGGGCCCTGAATGAACATATTTACATCGTTTATAACATTTATACAGAACAGTTACAAAAATAATACTCGTTTGCAAAATTAACATATATCATTAACCTAGTAAGCAGTAATGTCAATAGGAAAATATTAATTAAGTCGCAATTATGTGAATAAGACATGTAAATATTACAGAACATGCACGTAGTGTATGTACGGCTGAGCCATTCACAAATTACAACTTTGTTTAAACAATCTCTTAAATGAATTGACAGAGGAAGCCGTTCTCAACGAATTATCTAGCTTATTCCATTCAAATATGGAAGAAACAATTGGGCTACACTTATAACAATCAGTGTGAAATCTAGGCACACGTAAACATCCACTGTCTATTTGCCTTGTATGATGCTCATGTACATCATTAGGATTGATTAAGCCTACCTGAAGGTAAGAGGGTGCTAAGTTATGAACGCATTTATATATCATCATAACGCGACTTAACTCAAACCGCTTGTCTAGTGTCATCCATTTAAGACTTGTGAACAAATCAGCCGACGGTGTGTCATATGTCTTGTTCAATATTATTCTTGCGGCCCTCTTTTGAATTTTTTGCAGCTTAATTGTATGAGAATGAAATCGGTTCGACCATACAACAGAGCAGTAATCTAATCGTGGCAACACTAGACTGTTATAAAGTAACTTTAAGGATTTTTGAGGCAAAAAACTCTTTGCTCTCTTTATCATGCTAATGTTTTTCTGGGTAAGTTTACTTACGTTTTCGATTTGTTTAGACCATTTCAATTCTTCATCTATCAAAAGTCCTAAGCATTTGGTGAATTGAACTCTTTTGATCAAATTGCCGTTTAATGAAATGGTGAAAGATTCAATTTTCTTGAGATTAGCAGGAGAGCCTATTAACATGACACAAGTTTTTTCAGTGTTAAGAACAAGACGATTTTCCTTAATCCATGCCATGACTCTGTTTAACGCAACAGTTAATTTTTCTTCCACAACAGTTGCATCATTTGCACTGACGGTAAGTGTCGTATCGTCAGCATACATATCTATGATACCTTCAGGAGTACATTCAGGTAGACTATTAACATATATTGAAAATAAAAGGGGACCAAGAATTGAACCTTGTGGCACACCTAATTTGATGGTTGATGGATGCGACTTGGCTCCTTTGAATTGGGTCACTTGTTGTCGATCCCCTAAATATGATTTGAACCAATAAATAGTCCTATTACTACAACCTATACAAGCTAGTTTATGTAGAAGTAGCTCATGGTCAACAGTATCAAAAGCCTTACGAAGATCTATGAAGGCAACTCCAGAAATTTCTTTGTTATCAATATTCAACGACCATTGATTTACAAGTTTTGCAAGGGCAGTAGCTGTTGAATGTTTAGGTCTAAAACCAGACTGATTAGGGTGTAATAATTTATTCACCTCCAAGAATTCACTGAGTTGTTGGTGGACGGCCCTTTCTATAATTTTACTCACGATAGGTAATATCGAAATGGGACGGTAATTATTCAAAGAAGAAATATCTCCAGATTTGAATATTGGTACTACCCGAGCCTTTTTCCATTCACGTGGAACAACTCCTGTAGACAGGGATTTGTTAATGATATCACAAAGAGACTCTGTGATAACATTCTTCGTCATCTTTAAAAGTTTACAGCTGATGTGATCTTCACCAGTTGCTTTATCTATACTCAGATTATCAATCTGTTTCAATACAAAATCCTCAGTAATCAAATTCAAATTAAATTGCGAATGAGTTGGACCAATATTATTGTCCTCGTCTACTCTCAGTTGAGACTTATTCCTTCGCAGGTCCTTTGTAATCTTAGTAGCATTAGAAATGAAAAAGTCATTAAAAGCTTCAGCAATATTTGCATTGTCTGACACATTAGCACCATCAACATTTATGCTATTGGGAGATATAGGTAATGACTTAGGCACAAGGTTTCTCAAACATCTCCACATTTGCTTACTATTGTTATGATTTTGCGAGATCTGGTCTGCATTATATTCTCTTTTTCTTTTCCTCATGAGATGAATAACTGTATTCTTTAGATATTTGTAGGTGTCCCAAAGATCATCACTTTTGTTAGCTTTAGCAGCTTTGAGAACTTTATCACGTTCCGTCATAAGCTTAACAATCTCGTCAGATATCCATGGACATGCCTTTTTTCTTATCCGCTTTTTACATACTGGTATGTGCTTGTTGATTATATTATTGAATAGAGTCAACCACATATCCCACGCAACATCAACATTATCTATATCTTTTATGACCTGCCAAGGAGTACTTCTCAATTCACTGTAAAATTTCTCCTCGTCAAGATTTTTAAACGAGCGAAATTCTGCGTATTCGGATTTGTTATGGATCTTTGCACTAAAATCGCGAACCGTATACACCAAATAATGATCACTTATGCTAGTTTCAAATATTCCCCATTCATTGTAAAGTTCCTTGTCTGATACAAATATCAAATCAATTAAAGTAGAAGAGGTATTTGTAACTCTTGTGGCAGTATCAATTAGCTGACTTAACCCGTACATATTTGTATAAAACATTAACTTTTCAGCATTCAGATCAAGTTGGTGTGGCATACAATCACAATTGAAATCACCTAAAATAATACAGCTCATATCTTCCGAGAGAGCAGAGTCCAAATTTCCGTCTAATTCTTCAAAGAAATCAACGTGAGAATTTGGAGGTCTGTAAAACTCTCCAACCAGGATGGGAGACTTATTTGGATAATGCAATTCAAACCAAAGGCATTCTAAAGTAGAAGAAATCAAATCATCCCTTCTTTTATAATTGAACCTCTTGGATATATATACAGCCACACCACCACCATGTCTCGTACGGTCTCTACGTAATAAAATATAATCATCTATATACAATTCAGAATCATCAATCATGGAGTCGCAAAATGTTTCATTTAAACCAATAACATCAAATGATGCATTTCTCAGAAGTAATCTAAGTTCGTCAATCTTAGCAACTAAGCTATGAATATTCAAATGGGCAAATTTTAAGCCCCTGTTTCTAAACGGAGGAACTGAACCACCTTCCAACTGTTTAATGTTACTCTTATTCAGTTCATGAGATTGATCCTGAAGATTATGATGTAGTATGCCAGTACCAGAGACAGAGTTTAACTGCATGTTGCCATGACGAGACGTAGATGCTCGTTCCACCCCTGTTGAGCTTTTGTCAGTGGAAACATTGGAAGAGCAGGTGCAGACTTTAGCCTCCCTCTCGGAGCAATCATCTCGAAATCCTGCGTTGAAGATCCAACAACTTCAGCGTAGGACGTTTGCTGAGTAGGTGTAAGTGGCCCTCGAGGTCGCTCAATAAAGTGGCGTAGATTAGAGGCAAGAACAGCTTGTCCTGCCTTATTGATGTGGACCCCATCTCTGCCAAGGTGCCTGTCACCTGTGTTGTCATTGTCAACGAAACCCCATCTCCTTTCACGGGCAGCTCTTCTCAATCGCCCATTAACCCCATCGACACTGCGCCTCTGGTGAACCGATTCCCATCTGCGGTGTATAACACCAGACAAGCATACATCACAGCCTTTCGTTGCAATCACGTCTGCTAATGCTATGATGTCATTGGCGGTTGATGTACTACCATTACCTTTCGACAAGTCATTTGACCCGACATGTAGAATGACGTCTCCTTTCGCCTTTACACCCTCAGTAGCCTTCTTAGAGGAGATATCAGCCACCGTTGCCCCTGGGTTCGGATGGCAGACTACTCTATGTTTTCGGCTCAGGAGTCGGCCCTCGATGTGCTTGATCATCGAGTCGCCTTCGATGACAACATCTGGTAGCTCAGACAAGCGGCGTTGGCGATGCCCTTGTCGAAACTCATTGGTTTGGTCGCTCGTCGACATCGAAATCGAAGGCTTTGCGTCAGTGCCTTCGAAAACAGCAGCAGGTACCTCCAACATGCGGCGCTGGTGATGCCCATCTCGGTACTGTTTCATCTGGTCGCTCGTCGACATCGGAGTAGGAGGCTCGACGTCTGTGCCTTCAAGGACAGATTCATGTAGCTCAGATAAGCGGCGCTGGCGATGCCCATCTCGGTACTCTTTCATCTGGTCACTAGTCGACATCGAAGTAGCAGGCTCAGCGTCAGTGACATGATTATCCGCAAGGACATCGAACCTATTCTTCGTCGGGACGGTATAAACAACTCTTGAGATAGTTCCCACTATCTCATTGAGATCTGTTTTCTCCTTTACCAGATCAGCACTATCGAACTTAGCTTCAAGATGGATAAGCCTGTCGGCTAGTTCATTAACTGACGACAAAACTAGATTGAATAGGTCATAGAGATCAGCTTGCTCAGTATTCGTCTCCTGATTTCTTTTGTCATTACTCGCTTGATGGATATTGTCATTGATTGCACTTTGCAGCCTATTAACCAAAGTTTCTTTTACACCATTTTTATTTAGACCACGTTTCTGCAGTTCAGCTTTGAGTTCCTTCACACGGAGACTTCTTACGTTAACGATGGTCATTGTGACGTCATTTAATATAATTGTTCACCTGTTTGCTGAAAAGTACTGCGTTAACATCAGTGCGTAATACTGAGATAACTCACTAGCGCACACTTGCGTTGTATCTTTGCGCTCACTTGCGCTGTATCCAAGATGAATTCTGCGTAAAGTGTTTATATTGCGCTTAATGTTCAAAAATCAAGAAAATAAATATTTAAAAAATTGACCAAAATAACAGTATAAAATGGCCAAAATCTTTAAAAGTCTAAAAATTTGTGAAAAATGAATTACACAAATCTCACCACTGTCCTTTCGTCGTCAGTTTGGTATAAAAAGTTTTCTTGAGTCCATTATTTGGCTGCAGAAAAGTGCATTTTTCAGGAGCTCGCGAAAAACACGTCCATCTCAAGTGAGATTTCAATTTACTCATTGCGGATATAGTATCGAAAATAATATCGCTAGTGATATTCGTTTGTCTCGCAATTTGGTAAATAAGGAATCTAAAAGTTCACGACGTTTCGTGCGCATCTGCAACACTTCATCTGGTGATAATAACTACTGTAAGCAAGGGTCTTTTATACTCTACGGAGGACTGGCGGAGCGGTCCATAATTCGATCGATAATTGGAACAATAACGCACAATGCCTATTGGTCGACGCACACGGTGATCGACCAATCACCAGGCCGCTGGATTCGGCCGCTGGTTCGGCTAATGCACCAGGCCTATTGGCCGACGCATACGGTACTCAACCAATCAACGGGCCGCTGGATCGGACCGTCTGCTGAATGGAATCGACCGGTGTTGGCTGGTAGGACGGCGAGTGTCATGGCGGGGTATCGTCCGCATCCTACATCGGTGAAACTGCCCGTCCGATAAAAGAAAGAATCACTGAGCATAAGAGGGACGTCAGACTCCGTCGAACTGACAACTCAGCCGTAGCCGAACATGCTTGGGATAACCAGCATCAACCAGACTGGGACGGGGTTCAGTACCTTTCCCAGGAACGGCATTGGTATACACGGAGGGTAAAAGAAGCTATCAATATCCGTCTCAATCCTAATAATTTCAACAGAGACAACGGGATCGATATCCCCGAATTTTGGATGCGGACGACACGTACGCCGCCATGACACTCGCCGTCCTACCAGCCAACACCGGTCGATTCCATTCAGCAGACGGTCCGAGCCAGCGGCCCGTTGATTGGTTGAGTACCGTATGCGTCGGCCAATAGGCCTGGTGCATTAGCCGAACCAGCGGCCGAATCCAGCGGCCTGGTGATTGGTCGATCACCGTGTGCGTCGACCAATAGGCATTGTGCGTTATTGTTCCAATTATCGATCGAATTATGGACCGCTCCGCCGGTCCTCCCGTAGAGAATAAAAAACCCTTGCTTACAGTAGTTATTATCACCAGATGAAGTGTTGCAGATGCGCACGAAACGTCGTGAACTTTTAGATTCCTTATTGACCACATTGCGAGACAAACGAATATCACTAGCGATATTATTTTCGAAATTGTATGTTGTTTCAAATTTGACACTCGGTTTTTCATTATCTCACAAAAAACTATTTCGTTTAGCGGCCTCTGCAACAAAACTCAACTACCCTTTAATAATCAATTAAACCTGCACAGCCTGTCAAACAAACAGTCATAACACAAACATCTATAGGAAAAGTAATTAAATTGTATGATTGGAGTGCCTTTGACAATATCAATGCATGTTACCTCATGTTAAGCTCATTACCGAGTTTTCACTACATCCAGCAAAACAACATAATTATTATACAGTAAGCTTGCGGGTGCACCATGTGAGAGAGAGAAAGAGAGGGTTAAGGAGTCCTGGAAAGGACTCTGACTCGGTAATATTTCTTTGGGGTGTGTAGTCCTGAAAAGGACTGTTTGTTATCTTTCTTAGCTTATAGTTCTAATTATTACAACATAATTATGATTACCCCCAATTTTCCAATAATTGCAACTGGGGCTTATAAAGGAAAACTAACGGGAATCAAAATAAGATTTTCTTATTCAATAATGAACATGTTGTAACAAGAACGATATTTTGTGTAACGGAGATATTATGTAGGAGTATACACAGTATGATGAGGCGCGATAGCTCAGTCGGTGAGTCGGTAGAGCAGTGGTATCGTGATCCGGTGACCCGGGTTCGAAACCAAGTCGATGCGCAAGTGCCCTTTGGTAAGGCATTAATCCTCATTACCAGGACCCTCGGAGAGGACATAAAGCCGTCGGCCGTCTGGTTGCTTACTTACAAGCACTTATGCTTTCTTAGTAGTCAGGTAAAATAACCACCACCACCTCTGACGATAACAATGCATAAGACTCGATAGGCTTTTGACACCGATGTTTTGTGTATTCGTCATACGTTAATGATCAATCCTTTTCCTTTCACGAACTCTCATTAAATACATGGATTAATGAATCATATGAAATGAAAGCTATAGAGTGCTTTAATCGAAACCGAAAATACACGAGAAAAGCTTTTACTAAATGGTGTTATAACATTTCGAGTGCTGGATGCAACATTTTTAAAACATTGTCACTTCTCGATCCTTTAAGTTGTGATATTTTAGAGTGTAATAACTGCATCGGTTTTAAACATTGATTTTAATGCACAAAAAAAAAAAATGATTTTCATGACTTAAACTGAAGAACAGCACACGATATTTGTATTACACCACTGTGTCTTTAATCATGATTTGTCTGTTTTACAGTGACTTTCTACCCCATATAAAAGCCACTGAATATACATTTAGATAGAAAGCAATGACATCAACAACAAAATAACTGGTGGTATATTGTTAAACTTACAGACGTGTAATTCCCTAATTCGATTGATTTTTAGAGTTATTTTTTATCAAAACTGAAGATTATAAAAAGTTTCCACGGGGATAGCCTTTCTTTACCTCCATCCTCAAAACAGCCAAAAGAACAGAATTAATGGATAGTACTAATCTTATCAGTTGGCCAGACTCTTGCAATTAAAAGCACAATATCAAATGATGTGACTTTAATGGCTCTGCTGCGAATCACAAGCCATCTATACACAGAGATGGCTACCTTGGTTTCAGTTAGTCACAACATTAAAGTAACATTCAAAGTCACATTTGTCTTCTCCCATTTGCGTTTATTGAATTTCTTTTGTTTTGTGTTTCCCGAGCAAAGCAGTATTCACCATATTGTGCCCAACTCGAACATGGTTGACCAAACTTTCCTAATCAATGTCACTGGAACGAATGCTTGAATCACGCCATCTTCGGCTTGCAGCCGGTAGGGGGAGATCGCGTAATAGGAGGTATTATTCTGATATCTCCTTGGTTCTAAAAAATAAAAATGGCCAGATTGTGGACTGCTCCCCTACCCCACGCCTTACCCTAATGTATGAGTGCTCACGGCAAAAATAAACTGTTCAAAAAAATCTTTTGATTTCAATTTTTAGGGGTTGTCGCGTCAAATGAATTTCCTCATCAACATATCAGGTGGCGGTGGTCATAATGTGATCAAAGAAAGACTCTTATTATTAGTCAATCTGTAGTAGGTCCATGGCTCATCCAACCAAAATTTGGCACTCATTGAAAAAGAGGCGCCTCTATGCAATGTACTGTCCCGTATGACATAATGACTTTATGATTCATCTATTCCATTCGTAAAAATTTAAAATATAATTTGAGATGACATTTGAATGATAATAGAGATATACTCATATAACATGTCAGTGTTCATATTTGTGGATGAAATTATTGGATTTTCGTACAGAACAAATTGCACGGAATCATCCAATACAAGTAAATCCTCATTCCACACTCCTTCTCGAAGATAACATATATAATCTTCATTTACAACCTGGCTCGGATTCACATATAGCTCCGTTTAGTCTCATTTTACAACGCCCCCTATCGTCAGAGTCAGCAGCCATACATGTTAGCCTATGGAATTGTACACACAAAATCGTTAAAAAAATCATTTTTTGTTTGAACGAAAAGCACACCCACCCGACTTACGTTATCACTAGCTCTTTCATTAGAACCCTCATGTCCCATTGACTTTTGAAAGTTCACCCACCGTAATTTGATAAAAATAGGTTGCAAGCTCGTCATTGCCTATAGTACACATGTGAAACAAGTCGAACTTTGGACTCAGTTTGCCAAGCGATTTTAAGATTATAGGTCAAGCACACGAAGGATAAGAAGCATGAATTATCATGGATCACTTCGGCTTGGTTCATTATGTCCATTTCATCCACCCCCCCCCCCCCACCGTAATTTTTCCATTTAGTAAAAGCAAACATTTTGCAGAGTTTAGCAAAAACATGAATATTCATGAACGGTCAGACAATGCAGCCTTTCAGTACGTAACGTATAGTTAATGGGAATGGGCGATGATCCGTCTAGAAGGTAGAGGTCAGTGGTTTGTGCTGGCAATGTTCACGCGAGCGAAAATGAGACAATCCGAGCAATATGTATATTATTACCCATGGAAGATATCTTAATCTCAGTGTCTCCCCGGGCCCGAACCCCTCAGGAATTTAATCTTTCTGTGCCGCGCAACTAGAAAACGTAAATTAACATAAACTTTTGCATTTTCATTTAGATATTGATTAGTTTATTTCAATTCATAACTTGAAATCCCAAAAAAGGGCAAGAAAAATAAATTTATTTACAATATTTGAGTTTAACATCTTAACAATTTTAGAAAAAGTTATTGGCGGCAGTGGTCTTAAATTACACTGGTATATCCTGTATAAACTATAATAGTTCATATTTGAATAATTTATTAAATGTCGGTAAAAGATAACTGAAAGAAAATAACTGGTACTCCGAATTGAAAAATGTTCAATTAAGTATAACAAACGTGACCATAAAAGATCATTTATCTTGGCACACATTTTTAATTAAAACATGTTTTCAGGATTGAAACGTGTATTACATATACTCTTTAACATGCTCACAAGCTAAAAGCTTCCTATTTTTCTTACCCCTCCCACCCCCTACCCCCCTCAAAAAAAAAAGAACTACCACTGACATCTAATCTTATCGTCACACAGGATTTTGCCCAATTTTTCACTATCGATGTTGTCTTTAGCCAGACCTTGAAGCTCTTCTTTTGACCTCAGGAATAACATACTGAAAGTCCCGCCCCCCCCCACTCCGAGAACGGACGGACCCCATGCGTGTTACCAAAATGTCCTTTCGTAACAAAAGAAAAAGGTCGACCCGTATTGACTTTACACACCGGACTTTTGCTGAATAGGGGGGGGGGGGGGGTGCTGAAAAAGGCTCGTATAACAAAAGAAAAACGTCGACCCGTATTGACTTTACACACCGAACTTTTGCTGAAAAGGGGGGGGGGGGTCGCTTGGAACACGCATATGCGTACCCTAAATAACACTAACACTGATTGGGGGGGGGGGGGGGGGGCGGGCTGAAAGTATACCGAAATCGGAGGTTCAGAAAGCTGTTCAAGATGGCGTCCAAGATGGCCACCGACACCTAAAAATGGCCTTAAATCACTTATTATCCATCCTAGAGAAATAATTTTGGTGTCTATATTATGTTTTTTTTTTTTTTTTTTTTTTTTTGGGGGGGGGGGGGATTGGGGGGTTGGGGTCAGAGAATCCATTAAGACAAGTAAGCATGTTTTTAGATGGTCTAGGAAACCCCAAAATCTAAGATGGCGTCCGAAATGGCCGCCGCTACCTAAACATATTTTCTTACACAAGCAGCGTACACCTTCCCTTTCACTCTTAAAAGGGTCGCCCTTGAGGTGTGGAAAGGAGAGAGCTCAAGAAACTTTTTCCAAGCACTTTGGATTTTTGCAGTCAAATCTGCGGTCTCTCCTCCTCCGACAGCCAACATGTTGTCTACAACATCTCTTACAGATGATTGTCTTATTTGCTGCTTGCAGGCTACCACATATTCCACTGTATATGCGATGGCCCCAGCTTGTGCATCTGATTAAGTTTGCTCCAACAACTGTACAGTGCGTCCCAGAAAAAACGAAACCGAGAAGTATCGATGTTTTATCATAACTTAATCACAACCATAATTAATGAATGATACATATTTGGAAAGCTTAGGGTCTCCTCTTTCAGTTGATGCTACTCACATGATGCATATTTCACGCATGAGTGATGAAAAGCAATTTGAAGGAAGGAAACCAAAAAGTAATTTGGCGGGCGGTTTCTGAATTTCAAAGAAAAAATCATATTTCTAAAAAATTCATTTTCTGCCCTTTCATATGATACCTCAATCAAGAAAAATGAGCCAGGAATAACAAAGTTCTGTTTGTTTAAAGTAGCCCTTACATTTTCATAATTTTAGCAAACGAATTCGTTTTCACTGGGTGCCTACCGTAGCAAAAAGCAGATTTGACAAAAGGCTTAACTCCGTTTCGTTGACAATCAGCCATGCATGAAGACTCTCGTCTACGGCTGATTGTCAACGAAACGGAATTAAGTCTTTTGTTAATTTCGTTTATCGATAAAGCAGGCAGCCAGTGAAAACGAATTCGTTTAATAAAATTATGGAAATGCAAGCACTATTTTAAACAAACAGAACTTTGTCATTCCTCGCTCATTTTTCTTGATCGAGGTGTCACATGAAAGGGCAGAAACTCAACTTTCTAGAAATGTGAATTTTTCTTCGAAATTCAGATACCGCCCGCCAAATGTCTTTTTGGTTTCCTTCCTTCAAATTGCTTTTAATCACTCATGCGTGAAATATGCATTATCTGAGTAGCATCACATGAAAGAGGAGACTCTAAGCTTTCCAAATATGTATCATTCATTAATTATAGTTGTGTTTAAGTTATGATAGAAAATCAATACTTCTCGGTTTCGTTTTTTCTGGGACGCACTGTATAGCAAACTCCGCGGGGTATTATCCTGTTTTCTCTGTCTCACCTGTATCAGCAGAAGGCACCATGACCATGGACTTTCCAGCATTCACTTTCAGACCCTTTCCGTCTAGGGATGCTTGCCATGTAGACATTCTAGCTATCAGTTCGTGTTCACTCCAGATCATCTGCATAGAGCAGTTCCCATGGAAAGACACCCCGAATTGTCCTTTGAGATTTTGTATTTGTATTTATTAACATTTATTTCCTTCTCAACAGTACAATGTGAAACACAATGTATATATACATGATATATGTAACAATTATTTCAACATAGAATATACAGTAAATAATTCAGATATGGACATCCATTACGATGATGAAGAGGATAAGACTGAGCGCCGAGCCTTGGTGAACTTTTACTTTGACATCAAAGCTTTTGCTGTCGAAACCACACAACGTTTGGATGTATGTATGCTTAAAATTCTACGGCATTCCTGAAAACACAGATGAGAATACGGATGGTCAGATCTGCAGCCTTGTGTCTGAGCGATTAGGCGTTCAATTGTCCACGGAGGAGATTGACAGATCTCATCGTGTCTCACCCAGGGTGCAAAGCAGCTCGTCGAAGAGCGGAGATGCAACAACTACTACTACCGCGGATGTCGCTACAATCAGGAAGAAAAAGCCGAGAGCGATAATAGTGAAGTTTTGCTCCTATCGGAAGCGGTCAGCTGTTCTTCACGCTAGACGCAAACTGAAGGGCCCGAATTCACAAAGCAAGGTTTGAGCTCAGACCAAGGTTTGAGGTCAAACCTCCTTTTGTTTCGCCAAACCTTCTTTTGTGGTTTGTAAATAACAAAAGGAGGTTTGGCGAAACAAAAGGAGGTTTGAGCTCAAACCCGGTCTGAGCTCAAACCTTGCTTTGTGAATTCGGGCCAAGGGGTCTGGCTTAGCTAATAGGGACTTTTAGATTTGCGTGGACTAATACGTGTGACGTCCATTCAAGGCAGTGCTTTAAAAGGACGTCGAGCGTAGCATAGACCTATTGTCTTCGTGCGAATCTAAAGGTCCCTATTGATGAAGCACTAACGGCATACAACCTAGATCTTTTGTGGAAAGCTAAGCATCACGAAAAGGTCATAGAAGCCTGGACATCAGATGGTCACGTGATAGTTCTGATTGCCGCTACGAGAGGAAAAACTACAAAAAAGGTCATACGGAACTTACATGATTTGAACAAATTACCATAATAACTAGCATTTTCTAGCATTACCTAGCATTTTCCCCACAATTGACTAAATTAGTCCTGATTTGCTTTTAATATTTCGTATTGTATTTTTTAGTTCATTTTTTCTTCCATTCATTAATTGTTCTTCTATTTCAACAATATTTTAAATCTCTGAACTTTTGTGTAGTTTGTTTAAGTTGTATAACTGTTTTAAGTTATTGGTTTTAATTGTGTGTGTTTTAGGCTTTGGTTCCGTAACCTTAGTTTTGTATGTTCGTTTATATTATCTGTGTCATGTACATGTTTTTCTATTTTCTCATTATTTTTTATGTCAAAATGCCAGTGAAAATGATCGGAATAAATGTGAAATATAGATGCCTATAGAACCCCAAGATATACATCAGTTATTGAGTCCAACTACAGAGGAGGATGAAGAATATGAACCAAATAGTTTTTGTTATACGTCCGAGGAATTTAATTCATGTTTAAACACTTTTAATTCTCATTGTAAAGTATATTTTACATCAAGTTACCTTCATATAAATTGTCGTAGTTTAAATAAGAATTGTAGTGCAATATGTTCGCTTTGAGATGCTATTGATGTGCAATTTTCTGCAATTGGTTTTACTGAAATTTGGATTAAAGAGGCTGACCCATTCTACAATTTTAATAATTATATTTTTATTGAATGTAAGACAAGGTAAGAAAGGAGGCGGTGTAGGACTTTTATTAAATGAGAAATTGAAATATAAACAACGCAAGGATTTAGATGTAAATAATGAATATTTTGAGTCAATGTTTATAGAAATTGAAAAGGTAAAGAAAAATGTTTTAATTGGTGTTATTTACCGGCCTCCAAATCAACCAGTGCAATCGTTTTTAGATATTTTAGAAGATACTTTAAATGTTGTTATAAGGAAAATAAAGACATATATCTTATGGGCGATTTTAATATTAATTTATTTGATGTTAACTCTTGCCAATCTGTTAATGATTTTTTAGAATTATTGATGACTCATTTTTGATATCCCATGATTCATTGTCCAACCCGAATAACTGACAGGTCTTGTACTTTAATTGATAATATTTTTACGAACAATTTAGAAGAAGTTTGGTGGGAAACAATTTTAAGTGACGTAAGTGACCATTTGCCAGTATTTTTAATCAATAAAACACAGTGCATACAAAATGAAGATAATAATTTTGTTTTACGTGATCTAAATGAGGAAAATATTCGAAAATGTATGCATCAAATATATAACTCTGATTGGACTTTATGTTCTAATGATCCAAATTATAGTTATGAATGTTTTTTAAGACAGTATGTTTGTATTTTTAATAAATGTTTTCCTTTGAAAAATGTGTAAAGAGTAAAAAATATAATAACCGATGGTTTACTAAAGAGTTACGTAAAATGTGCAAAAAAAAGTGTGAATTATATAAGAAGTACTTCAAAGATCCAATTGAATACAAAAAAAGATCATCATCAACTTCAGGTGGCGCTGTAAAGCGCTGCTGTGGCCTTTACGAGAGCACGCCATGCAACTCTTTCAGAGTCAGGTGCATGATGGTACCGATCAGCGTCCATTTGTAGTAGGTCCATGGATGAACACATCTTTCATTAGGGATATGGAAGATGATTAAAGAGGGGCTTTTTTGGTATTGAAGAACAAAATTGTTCTAAATTTTTACAGGCGTCTAAAAACACTATCCCAACGGGGAAATGCTCGCTCCATAGCATGTTAACTTCACCAAAATCTTTTAAAAATGTTATTCCCAATCAAGTTTATCAAATTGCATTTTCAACGGTTCAATATTCGAAAGAAATTAAATTATAAAAAAATTTATCGGTTTGCTAAATTTATGAAATATATTTCTTCAGGATTTGTGTTATATTTTGCCCTCCCCCCGATACGAGAATAAGTGAGTTAACTAGCATTTTGGTCAAAATATGTCCAAAATATGAAAGCAACTGCTTGATTGTGTTTCTTTGTAGTAAAATTCGTTTCGATGGGTGAAAATAATATTAAACAAAAATATACAATAAATAAGTAAACCAAAATCCAGGAAGAATATGGTTTTGTTTTGTGAAACTATACATTTTTAAACATTCCTGGTCATAATTTTTTTTGCTGTACTTTTTATTTTAATATTCTCAAATTGTCCCGAGGGAGTGAGAGATCTGCGTGAAAATTGTCTAGAGGGACGTGTCCCGCGCCCCCTTCCGTAGATTGGCTTAGTATAGTAATTGAAAGGGGTTAAATATTATTGCCTGGAGAGACAGGCTCGTAGATTATACTGGTCTCTAAACTCTCCATTACTCAAGATAGAATTCTATCTTTACGTCTTCATCAGATCATAGTGCGACTGGACGGTAGAGAAAACGATTATTTTATCTATATTATTTTGTCATACTTCCCGGTTCTCATCAAACCGCGTAAAAACTGATCGTATACATTATTGAGTCAAATCAAGAAAGAATGCACTCGCCCTCTTTCAGTGCAAATATTCTCAGTACGACACATTAATATTCATGAACCTGAAATGACGTCTTTAACATGCATATTCATGACTCCTTCTAGCTCTCAACAGTTCCGTGGAGCTTTACTGATACATTCATTATTCACGGAGGTGCAGTATAGCTGTACAGACACTGAAGTTTCATCTCACTCATCTTCCATCATCTTCATTACATCCCTGACTGTGAATCTCATATATCAGATCTGAGAATCATGGCTAATATCTTATTTCGTTTGTTTTTATGCCTATTGTATGGGATCAAGTTATGGTTGTATGCAGAAGGACAAGGCATAATTATTGAACAACATGCTTTGATTGGCGAGCCAGTAAATCTGACGTGTTATTTGAACTCAACTGAAGATGTTACCTGGCTTTATATTATCAGAGGAGATACATACACTCATGGTATCTTCACCTGCCATAATGATCGGTGTCAACTTACTATAAATGGCATTATTGCGAGAATTATTTCTATCTATTTTTATCCTATCAAAGCGACCCGAATAAATGAGACTTCCATTCTGTCACTAACACCATCCGATGAAGCGGAACATTATTTTAAGTGTAAGTTAGGGAATGATATTCTGCAGGAATATTCGGTAAAATCAAATGACCCACGGAATATCGTACCCAACTGCACTGTAACATTGCCGAGTAGTAATGTCAATGAAAATAGAGTCGGCAGTATGATTATGACATTATCATGTGAAGTAAACTCGGGTGAACTCGTTGTCAATTTAACATTAGAAGGAATTGGACTAAACATTCTTGATGATGCCCCCGGGTCATCTGAAAGTATCGTGGCTAAAGATTTCTACTTCAACAATTTCACCAATATTCATAACGCTTCTTGCAACGCATATGTTCCGGATATTGGTATAACGCGATCTTGCACCTACCCAAATATCATAAAAGCGCAATACATTGTCGAAGGAAATGACATTATAGTCGAATGCGACTATGAATCTGATTTCGATCACTGGCGTTTCTACGGCCCAGATGGAATAGAAGAAGATATTGAAGATCGTTCATGGATTCGAGAAGGACGGCGATCACTGCTGATACGGAATATATCTGAACGAGACGTCGGGAAAGTTGTGGTGTGTCGAACCAAAGGAGATGACAACCAGACCAACAAAGGTACCATTGGGTTCCATGTAATCTCGAAAATGTATGGAGGCAACAATAAATCAAATTCTGAAGATTCAGCATCCACTAACATGTTTTCCAAGTTAACAACAATGGTTGGCATGGTGGCCACCTGCCACGCCATCGCCGACATTTCCATACACGCACTTCAATACTCAACTTCTCGTGCCCATTAAATATGTGGTGATGTCTGATTTTAGTAGTCTCTTTGTAACTGGTCTTGAATGAATCCGCCCTCTATTGTTAGCTTTTAAGCTCGGGATCCTCGACGGACCGGCGCACAGTGGGCCAGGGAGGAACCAAAGTGCGCCAAAACTCATGTTTGGGGATTTATTTTTTATAAATCAAGAGGAAATATTTGGATTTCCAGGGATTTTCGCTTAAATTTTATTACCAACATTTTCTCTGATGTCTAAGCTTTAAGTTGATACCAGATTTGGCTGCCCGATTCTGCCCGTTATTATGTTAGAGCCGTTTTCCTTGCAACATTGCCCCGAAAAATGTGTGTATTTTGGTCCGCGGTGTCCGAACAAGTGTCGCGCGCCCCCTCGCGCCGTGATTTATGACCACGAATCCTTCATGATTCAGCCGCGGACCCCCAAAAAACACATTTTTCGGGGCAATGTGGCAAGGGAAATCGGCTCTAACATAACAACGGGCAAGATCGGGCAGCCAAATTTGGTATCAACTTGAAGCTTAGACATCAGAGAAAATGGTGGTATTAAAATGTAAGCGGTACACCGCGGAGATCTAAACATTTCTTCTGGATTTATACAAAACATGGATAATTAGTCCATTTTTCAGTGAATTACCCTATAATATATCAAGAAGATTGTGTTTCTATTAATTTTAACCCATTCATTCAACGAAATGAACTATCAGGAATATGTGAGAGCAATTTCATATCAATAACTTAAAAACTTCATGTTGAATTGAAAGATTTATAAGATAAGTCACTTTTGCACTAAAACTGTGAATATGTAGGATTTTGCTGTTTGAAGTAGTAAATTTATACCTTTATTGTGCATACTGGAATAAAATATTTCACTGAGGTATTCCTCTATGTATTACCTTTCAACTGGGCAAGAAAAAAATTGAAAAAAATAAATCACCCAAACTTAGTTTTGGCGCACTTTGGTTCCTCCCTGGCCCACTGTGCGGCGCGTGCCGGGTTGCTATTTTTTTTTTCCCAAACAGGTTTGCCAATGCTAATATTTCCGGTCATCTGATTGGCTGATATGTTACGTCATTAGCAATGACGTAACCGTTAGGGTGAGTGATAGTTTTATAGAAATCATGCAGAATCACTTTTCATCAACCCATCTATACAATCTGAGAGTTGTGGGTTAGGGTTAGGGTTAAGTCTCAGTTTATTCAGTTTTTTTGCCTTTTATAAATAGTGAGGCAAAGCAATACAAAATCAAAGTAGTCCTGTAGAAGTTTTTCAGACCCGGAAAAGTTGTTAAGTACAAGGTTTTTTTGTTGATTTGTGTTTTACATGGATATTGAAGTAAACTTCTAGCATACAGCGTGTTTCCACAGAAAACATCGACACGGTATTTTCCGTGTCATACCGTGTCATACCGTGTCATACCGGGTCAGTTTTCCTGTGGAAACACAAGCGTGTCGGGTCGAGTCGACCGAGATGCGGATTATCAGATCCACCTCTGGGAGGTGGATCTTGACGTGTCGACCCCCACGAACTCCCTGTAAAATCTCTGTGGAAACACACAGCGACAAACCGTGTCTGTCGAGCATCACCACTGCAGCGTGATTGGTTGAAAAATACTCTGAAATACGCGTATACAATAATATGTTTATATACGCGCTGTACGTAACAATGGCAAATGTACGTCACAATAGAATAGCGTGGAATCCTGTGTAGATCTGAATCCACGATCGAGGTCAAAGGTTGAATCTTGACTTCCGATTGACACGGCATTTGCCTGACTTGGAACACAGAATCGGGGCGAATCGGAATGCTGCGCTCTGTGGAAACAGATTGGTTTAATACCGTGTCGCCGCGACACGGTATTTCAATCCGGAAAAGATAATCCGGGTTCCACTTTTTTTTCTGTGGAAACACGCTGATAGTTAGCTTTCACCATAAGATTTATTTTCAGATGTGGAGGGAAGTCAGATGTGTCATTTTCAACTAAATTGGGGATGCCAACTCATCCCAAATGAATTGGCATCCCCAATTTAGTTGGAAATGACACCTTAAACGTTTTTCTGGACTATTTGGTTCAAAAGTTAAGCGTTATTATTAGACCATGCGGACTGGCGGCCATTTTAGATTTGACCTCTCAGGGTCATAGGAGGTCAAATCAAACTGTGAAATAAACTAACTGAAAGGGATTAAGGTGGGGACTATGCAGGGGAACCATTCCTAAAGAAATTTGAGAACAAACGACAAATAAATGGGAAAACCTTTGTAACCATTAAAAACTTGCTATTTTTTAGTCAATGTTGACCTTGACCTTGACCTTAATGCAAAACCCTGAGTTCTGGCTCAAAAGTATTACCAAATGAATTAGCATTCCCAATTTAGTTGGAAATGACACTTTAAACGTTTTCTGGACTATTTGGTTGAACAGTTCGGCGTGTTTGTACATTAGACCATTCGGACTGGCGGCCATTTTGGATTTGACCTCTCATGGTCATCAGAGGTCAAATTTGACTTCCCTCCACATTTAAAAATAAATCTTATGGTCTAAACTAACTATGCTAGAAGTTTCATGCTTTTCTCAAAAAGTGCACAATTTTCATTATATGGGAGCTTATCCGCTGTACTAATATGAATATTGACGAAGGCCTATATGAAGTTTTCAATAGGAAATCAGAAGTAGATTACAAGAGAAACCTGAACATTTGGCTGTAACACAATAATTTTAAACTTCATTTTAAAACTTATCCTATCCATTGAGAAGGAATAGAATGTAATAGGACAGTAAAAAATATGTATTTTTCAAAGTCCAGATGGATGTCCACCAATGTCCACTTCTTAAATAATCAATCTAATGTCACACAAGTTGTCATACTTTGGGGTTCACTGCTCCTCTAAATAGTCTAAAGCCACGATACTTTTCCTGAAACTACTCTTTGGGCCCTGATCCAGCAAAAAGTATCTGAAGAAATGTAAAAGGTTCTTTTGTCTGTGATGATGCGTGATTAGTCAGGTCAATATATGGTTTGACCCCTTAAAACATTGCAACAAAAGGTTTTTCAACGGTTTCTAGAAGTGTTCGACCTCATAGTCCTGTAGAAGTTTTTCACACCCGGACAAATTGTTAATTTTAAGGTTTTTTGGTTGGTTTGTGTTCTACATGGGTATTGAAGTAAATTCAGCTTGGTTGCCAGCTTGGCAACCTTGGGCAACTTTTTTAATAGCCATATTAGCATAATCATCTAATTAGCATATGTGCAATATGTAATAATGTTGCTAATCTCAATCCAGGAAGCGTGAAAACATGGATAATACGACTTTTCAAGGGTTTTCTATGACATGGAATTCATTTATGACACCAATTTTTATATTTAAGTAATACAATCGTCTTAAATAGCATAATTAGCATGATATGTACAATATATGGGCTGCATTGTCATTGTTTATCTATAAAGCCTAAAAATGGTGCAATGCAACATTGTAAATCACTTTTTAAAGATTAATCATTAATTCTTGAGAAGATATTCCATGTAGATGTAGTATAATTAGCCTAATTAGCATAATAACCTAATTAGCATATAATGTGCAATATCGTAATAATGTTGCTAATCTCAATCCAGGAAGCCTGAAAAGATGGATGATACGACTTTTCAAGGGTTTTCTATGACGAGGAATTCGTTTTTTCCATCCCTTGTACACTGTCAACAAAGTTGGGCAGATGTTACTGGGTAAATCGAAGTTGGGCAAATTTTGTCCGATAATTGGGTTATTTTCTCCCAACCATTTACTATATGAAGTTACCTCATGAAAGGTAAAAAAATAGGTTGGGTAGGTGTTACTTGGCAAATCGATTTTGGGCAAATGTCGTCCAACAATTGGGATATTTCCTACCAACCATGTAGTAACCAATGTAATAATTGGGTAATGTTATTGGGCAAATTAGAGTTGGGCCATTTTTGTCCAACATTTGGGTTATTTCCTCCCAACCATTTACTACATGTATTTACCCAATTACATGTTAAATATAACTTGGGCAGATGCAACTTGGCAAATGTAAGTCGGGCAACATTATTATTCAACAATAGGGTTTTATTCTTATATTAGATGTGTCTTGGTCGAGTGGATTTGTCACACGACTGTTTATCACAAGGTCCTTGGTTCAAGTCCCGCCGCGACACTAATGCCTTTTGTATATAATATTTTATCCAACTTATTTGCCCGACTAGTGTCTAATATATGCGTAACATTATGGTGAGAATTGGGTGAATTTCTGCTTAGGTAAATTTTTGTTGGTTAAAAGTTGGGTATTTTCTTTTTATCCAACACTGGGTAAATCGTGCAAATTTTTTAATTTACCCAACAGTTCGTTGGACACATAATCGCCCTCAGGTTGGGTAAAAATTGGGCAATTTTTTGCCCAATATTTTTTTAGAGTGTATATACATTACATTATCTTTATTCACCTTGCCATATTGTTAATTTATGTATGTTGTTGACTATAGGGCCCACCAGCTTATTTCTACAGGTGTCCTAAAACCATTAATTTTATGATGTAATCAAGTTAATATAAGTTGATTAATGTACTATTACCATTCTCTCTTTTATGTAAAGATTATATCATGTTTTGAGAGGTTTTGAATAAAATGAACTTGAACTTTAAAAGATGTTATCTATTAGGGTTGATGAGTGATCAGAAATTCGTAATTGCTGGAATAAATGAATGTGAAAGTAAATTATCTAGGCAGTCCCTATATTCGTATTTTGTTGGTAGTCGAATAGGTTAATCCTGGGTTAAAGTTAAAGTCTCCCGTGATGAAACAAGGTTTGTTATTAAAGGTGAAATTCAAAGAAAATCACAAATATGTCAACTAATGTATCACTGTAAACTGGTAAGCTAACAGATGGCCATCGTACAAGTTTAAGGTCAACTACATATCGGGTGATTCATAAAAATACAATTACAACCACCTCCATAGCAGCTGGGATATACGAGAGATTCGCCGGAAAAATAACGATGTTTTAATGACGTCACTATATGGACCAATACTGCCCAAGCAGACGACATCACACAAAGAATGAACATAATTGCAAAGCTATTATTTATAAAATTATAATGAGTTTAATGTATATAAATGTAATGGCATGTGATATGTCGCGAGTATTTAACCCGAGATACTTCTGTTCGAGCGCAACGCTCCATCTGATCACGCCACATCATTATTGAGTATTTAACAATGATGCACATTTTGTGTATACACACTGTTAGAAAAAAATTAAACAAGTTGTTTAAAATTTTAAACAACCCCGAGTTAACCGGTGAATCGCTCGCAGAAGCTGAACGTTCTAGAAATGTGAATTTTCCTTCGAAATTCAGATACCGTCCGCCAAATGACATTTTGGTTTCCTTCCTTCAAATTGCTTTTAAGCACTCATGCGTGAAATATGCATCATATGATTTGCATCAAATGAAAGAGGAGGATCTAAGCTCTACAGATATGTGTCATTTAGTAATTATAATTGTGATTAAGTTATGATAAAACATCAATAATTCTCGGTTTCGTTTTTTCTTGGTCGCACTGTATAGCTACGATGACTATATTTATGAGGTCCAGGAAAATGAAAATGCGCACATGCGCAGGTACAGATAGTTTGTAAGAAAATTAGCCCCTGGCCCAGGAATTATAGGGTTAAATTTGTAGACATTTGCACATTGGCATTAATCTATTTGTCGGTAATTAGTGGCTAGTTAGTCTGTAATCGATGTCCTCTACCCCCTCCACCCCCCTTCCGAGGTTTTTAAAGGAGCACAGCGGCAGCACGTGTCACGTGCCTTCCTTTCCAAAAAAACGTAGCCACAAGCAGTTAGATGGTAGTTATTGGTCGAAAAAACACCGCCTGCAGGCGCTTCGAGTGCTTCGATGGATTGTATTTAGCTTCATAATTTTCTGTGTTCTGATTGGGTAGAATTATACATCCATATTCGATGGCTGTATAGTTGTACGATAATTGGCATGTACAAAGTCCCTTGGTGCAATCACTAGTTGTGCTAAAGTACATGCACTAGTCAGCAGAGATCTGCGGCGTTGGAATGATTTAATATACAGTATCTCACGGTATGAGGGGGAACATGGACAGCTTTTCGAAATACTTTGAACGGGATATTCCAAACATAGCGCTTATTCTTCAAGGCATGTTTCGATTAGTGATCACTCTTGATATGCAATGATCGACTTTTTAAACCATGGCCTGCATATTTTTCGTGCTCACCATTTGTTTCATCTTACCTTGTGCAATAGCACAAGAGAGAATAGTGACGACTGGTCGACGGGTTTACTTGAAATGTGACATACGTGACAAAAACTCTACACAAGAGGTAATTTGGTCTGTTCAGAGTACGAAGTCTGACTTCATTGAAATTTACACATGCCCGGACAATTCCAGTGGTCATTGCACAGAAAATATCAAAATTGATGGTGATTTGAAAGTGAATCGAAGTAATAACGTTTCTGTTCTCTCGCTAACCCCTACCCCAAGAGAAACGCGGATTTTTCAGTGTAAGCTAGGGAACGATGTCGTGAAAACATTTACTATATCACTGATTGATTCAGCAAATATTGCTCACTATTGTAGTGTCTCATTGGAAAGTATTATTATAGGTGGTGACCCCCAAGTCATATTGTCATGTGGATTTACGTTCCCAGAGACGCTAGATGCTAATTTAACGCTTAAAGGCCTTGAGCAAAATAACTTTGTGATTCGTCGCTCATCTCATGGTATCAACGGAACCATTCCCTTTGAACATTTCGACAACATCCATGATGCTTACTGTGATATATACTTTCCAGATATTGATGAGACACGATCTTGTACCTACCCAAACGTTACAAAAAATCAATTTACCAGTGAAGGAAATGAAATCGTCATCGAATGTGACGTTGAATATGAAGTCGATTGGTATCTCATGGACTTATATGGGACAAAGGAGGGTATTGAGAATCGTTCATGGATTCGTGACGGAGGGCGATCACTGCTGATACGGGATATATCTGAACGAGATTTCGGGAAAGTGGTGGTGTGTCAAACCACAGGAGATGTAAACCAGACCAACAAAGGCACCATTGGTTTTACCGTAATCTCTGAATTGTCTGGAGGCACCGACAACACAAATTCTGAAGATCCAGCACCCCCTCCTAGGCCTAGTGCCCATAACCCTTACTTAGTTTTAATGTTGTTATTTCTAACCCTGTGGCTAATCACCACTGCAGCGGGTGGAGTCTGGTTGGGGTGCACACCCAAAGGGGATAAGTCTGGTACTTTCGCTATTGCATCGGCCTCGGGGAATGCATCAGAACCAAATGGGGGTTCTGGTGAACGTGAAACACACTTGTTAAATATTAGGACGAGAGCTAGAGGGGATCCTGAAACTTTAAACACAAACAACAGCGCCCATAACCAAGCCTCCGAGCCCGAGGTAAACAGTGCAAATGAAAACAATCGGAATCGCCAAAGCAACAATGAGAGTCATCTTTACTTCACCCTCGAAAAGTCATCCCCGTCGCCAGTGAATTCTTTAATATCAACAACAAGATGGGAACACCCTGATACCAATCCAGCATCGATCAACCAGCCCCAGAGCAGTCATTCGCAATGCTATGAAACAGTCGGGGAACCCAACAAGGGTGCTACATGCTCTTATGATCTTGGAGAATATGCTGAGGTTGGCATGCACTTCCAAGGAGAGGGTCCTCCTGATCTTGGTGAATATGCTGAGGTTGGTTATCAAATCAAAGGAAAGGGCCCCCCTGATCTATCAGGTCGTCCTTCCATCCGTAAAAAGCCTGAAAGAGAAAAGGTAAAGGAAAATGACATTTCTAGTCTCTATAGCAAAGTAAATAAGTAGGAATAGAATACAAAATGTGATTTCTTCACATCTGCGTACAAAATTGGTTAACATATTTATATGGATCTACTGAACGTGCTAAAAGTGGGGAACAGTATTAACAGAAATCGCCTTATGAAGTAAATATCATAACCAATTTTTGATAAGATGTCACATTTGTATTTGGAGTTTTCAGTTTCGCCATTTATTCCTCTTCATAATCGTTCCTTTCAGGATGCATTGTCTCACTATAATGCAAATCGAGAAGCCAAATCTTGCCTTGTTTTTTCTCTGCAATACTAGTAATTTGAAGTACATGTACCTCTTCTTTTTTGAGTGCCTTACTTATGTCTTTATTTTGACCATTGTGACATAGGCATAATGTTTTAATGATTATAGAACCAAAGAGAGAATATGATACAGACCTATGGGAGCCAGTATGTGCCTTTTCCGTTACAAATATCACCAATGACATTATCTCTATACTGTCTCTACATGTCCATTATAAATGCCTTCGTATTGTCTTCCATTGTGGCAGTAAAGTAATAATGTTGTAGTAAGAAAGCTAAAGAAAAGGAAAATTGTCGGATTAATGTTTGTTAATTTCTTCATAATATTAAATATTTCTTTTTGCAGACTAGTCATGTGCATCAATTTTATTGTACTATTTATAGGAGGTTAAAGGAAAATGTTCCACCACATGTCTAAAAGCAACTGCACGATTAGTATTTCATTGACACCATGTATATATTATTAGGAGAACAAGTAGAAATTAATGAATGATTATTATGCATGACAGTCTAACTTGTCGTAGACACCATCTCTATGATTTCTGAAAAAGTATGGTAATTTCGATTTTCAAGTATCTTTTCTTTAGTGAGTGCCTTACTACTGTCTTTATATTGACCCCATTGACCGTCATATTCTCCTAAAATCCATGATATTCACTAAATACAGTTAAGGTGCTTATATCATAATTATGTAATGAGTCTAGCAGAAGAAAATGAATGAATTCGAACAAATTTTTCCTGTACTGATGCATTGCTATGACTTGATGCGTGCCTGTACATCAATTTTGAGAAATTGATCATAAATCTTTATTATTATTTATAATTATTGTTGTAGCATTAAAAATAATTGAAAATAAAAGATAACAACAAAATTGATGGTGCTATAATTAAATAAGATTCCGATCCGGTTCAATAAAATACAAGAAACATAAGCCTATGCAATATAGACCTAAAATAACTTGAAAATGTATAAAAAAAATTGCATGAATATAATTATCATCGTTCTTGCAAATTTTGTAACATACAATGATACTTTTTTTTCCGGTGATGTCACAAATAATGATGCTAATGCAAAAAAATGCAAGAAAAACTTCATTGTTGACATTTTACGAAAAAGGATAATATTATAGACTGTACAGTGCGTCCCAGAAAAAACGAAACCGAGAATTATCGATGTTTTATCATAACTTAATCACATTTATAATTAATAAATGGCAAATATTTGTAAAGCTTAGATCCTCATTTGATGCAACTCATTATGATGCATATTTCACGCATGAGTGATTAAAATCAATTTGAAGAGAGGAAAACCGAAAAGTCGTTTGGCGGGCAGTATCTGAATTTCAAAGAGAAAATCACATTTCTAGAAAGTTGAGTTCCTGCCCTTTCATATGACACCTCAATCAGGAAAAATGAGCAAGAAATGACAAAGTTCTGTTTGTTTAAAGTAGCCCTTACATTTTCATAATTTTAGCAAACAAATTCGTTTTCACTGGCTGCCTGCCGTTGCAAAAAGCAGAATTGACAAAAGACTTAACTCCGTTTCGTTGACAATTAGCAATGCATGAAGTCTTTCGTCTACGGCTGATTGTCAACGAAACGGAGTTAAGTCTTTTGTTAATTTCGTTTCTTGATACGGCAGGCAGCCAGTGAAAACGAATTCGTTTACTCAAATTATGGAAATGCAAGCACTACTTTAAACAAACAGAACTTTGTTATTCGTAGCTCATTTTTCCTGAATGAGGTGTCATATGAAAGGGCAGAAACTCAACTTTCTAGAAATGTGATTTTCTTTTTGAAATTCAGATACCGCCTGCCAAACGACTTTTCGTTTTCCTCTCTTCAAATTGATTTTAATCACTCATGCGTGAAATATGCATTATTATGAGTTGCCATGATGAAAGAGGAGGATCTAAGCTTTCCAAATGTGTGTCTTTTATCAATTATAATTGTGATTAAGTTATGATAAAACATCGATAATTCTCGGTTTCGTTTTATCTGGGACGCACTGTATATGAATATGTCTACACCGGGATCTACACACACATGACTTTGTTTAAGTCGTTAAATGTCGGCAATACAGAGGAGGAACATTACTATGTTGATTATTCTACCAGATTTTCAAACAAGATGTTTAGATTTTGAATCCCAACCCAGTGCATTTTCTCATTTAGACTAAGGTGGCCTACAAAAATGGTTACGTGTTGAGATTTACACTTTGAATTGTGTTACGCTCTTTGCCTTGTGCAATGTATATAGACATATTTTCGTCTTTACACAATAGATATTAGAAATGAATACTCATAAAACAATATAGGCGTTGCACGCGATTATTATTCAATTGAGATAAATTTGCACCCCAAAAAATGAATGAATAAATGATTGAAATGAAATAATTGAATGGAAAATCCAATAATGATAAGAAGAACAAGTTCACTATAGACAAGAGTGTAGTATTTTGTACGGTACGTTAACCTTTTATAAACAGGCTACAGTACACACAAACCAAAACTTGAACACAGTATTAAGCAAAATGTCTTAAAAATATTAATGAAATTAAATTCATAAAGCTTGCTTTAAATGAATTTGACATCCTTTAACCTTATAATATCGTATAAAAAGTATGTAATAAAAGTATTATATTTTGGTAATATTGCAATATTTGTTTTTCTCGGTGCTATCATTACGGTATTAGAACAAAATAATAATGTATATTTTAGCACAATTTTCATATTTCATAAATAATATGATATATACATAATGTATAATCTGTAAAGCGCTTAGCGCTATATACCATTCAAATTTTAATCTGGAGATTTAAGGCTCTTCAGTTGCTTTCTTCCCTTTTGATCTTTTGCAACTTACCTGCCCCGACAATGGAATAAAACAACGAAGATTGAAAAAAAAATCTTCAGCCTATCGGTAAGTAAAATTGAATCTGATGTCGGCAAAACCATACACTTGCCCATCCCCTTGCCCTCTGGCGGATATATTGTCAAAAAGGGAGGACAGCAATTGGGAGCTTTGATTTAAGCCATGCACTCACTATTGTCTCCTTTTTATTCGAATTGTAGGCCAATTTATTTCAACAAGAACAAGATGTGCCAAAACTGATGTTTATGTTAATTTTTATAATTATGAAAGTATTGAGTTCTGCTTGACCGAGTTAAAAAAAACCGCAAACAACACTCAAGCTCCGTAGAGAAAGATTTATTTCATATATATTTTCCAATAAATATTAATTGAATTAGTAGATATAAACTTTAGATTTTAATAAATGACTTGTCTAAACCTGTTCTGAAGCTACAGTTTTAGAATCAGCTATTGCCTTGTTGCATAACATTACTTTCTACCAGCTGCAAGTTGATCTATTGTTTCACAGTTTATTATTTGTCAAACAAATATGTACTTTTATATATTTTATTGTGGAAAATAAAGTGATTACCCGGCACCACGGGGCACCACCCTAAATTCAGTGATTTCGGTATCTATCTACTTTATTTGCCTCTTGAAATGTCTGATTAAACAGGCTATCACAATATGGGAGTATTAGAAAGAGAATGTGATGTAAATTCAAAAAGAACTGGAGAAAGGGAACTGAGGCATGTTGGAGGGAGGGAGGAAGAGAGAAAGAGAGAGGGAGGGAGAGAGCTTGAGAGAGAGAGAGAGAGGGGGGTGGAGCACTTTCTATTCACGGTTGATTGAACATGGTTTATGCGGCCTGGGCTGGAGCTTGAGGGTTCTCGCAATTATCATTATTATTACCTCTTTTTTAGTGGGGGGGGGGGGGTTGAGCACCCCCACGACCCCCTATAGTATTAAGAAAGCTATATAGAGAGATAGGAAGAAATACAAATAAAATTTCTCAGACATATTGAGCGTCTTCTACCATTTTCACTTCAGAATTCTCTACTACAGCGCAGCATCCTCTACACCCGGGCCTCTAGCTCTCTCCAGTATTTACTGACAAGTATAAATTTTAACTAGAAATTTAAATCGTCATGGGGACGAATTAGGTGGTCTGTCTTCACTTCTTATGATAGATTTGAGAATGGGAGAATTATATAGACATGTAAACAATGATGATCATGATGATGATCATGATAGTAATGGTGATGATGATAATGATAATGATAATGTTAGATGATGATAATAACGATAATGTTAATGATATTGATGATAATGATCATGATGATGTTGATGATCATGATCATGATCATGATGATGTTGATGATGATCATCATCAGACCGTGATGATGATGATGATGATGATATTGATGATCATGATCATGAGCATTATCCTGACATTTGATTGAAAAAAATGTGGGAACATTTAGATAACATATGCAGGGCTGCCAACCTTTGGAAAGAGTTTGGAGTGAGACATTGCGAGGGCGCGAAGCGCCCGAGGGGGGAATGGTGTGGAAGGGGGGGGGGGTGTCCCCCCTTTCACGGTAGGGAGCTTTTACAATTTTGCAATTGAAATGGTGCAATCTGGTGCATACTTTAACCCTGATTCCACAAATACAAAAGGCAGGATTCAAATAGGTTAATTGATTTCATGAAGTACACTAACCTTGAAAAGATACAAACTTCCGCATTTGTAAGTGCATTATTCCAAATCAACTGTCTTTATAAGCTTAGCAGTTGAACCTCAACCTATGATTTTTTGTAACAAAATGGACAAATCCTCACTCAACAGGAATATGCATACTAAAAAAAATAAATAGATATATAATATATAAAAATAATATAAAAATTAATAAATAGATATATAATGAATATATAAAAAAATACTAAAAATAAATAAATCAATACTGCACAATTTTCATTCTTCAAAATAAGTATACCTCTCATCCAGTTAATCTTGAGATAATTTGCACTTCAGGATGACCTGCGGCCACCCGGGCCGGGCCGGGCTGGGGGCCGGGCGCGATGTACAGCGATGACAGGCCATGGCATCGACACAGACGACACTCGCTTGTCGTGTCTCGCACAAAAAAACCCGCTTCATAGTAAAGTGACGACGTCACTCGCACACGCAGGATAAGCCAATCGCAATTCACTATCTTGTCTTTGCGCGGCAAACCGAAACTAATTTGCATTGATGGTTTAGCTTTGCGCATGTGTGGTTAAAAAAATGTTGAAACTTTCGGCAGGGATATTGAATATCCGATATATAATCAGTGGCGGATCCAGGGGGGGGGGGGGGGCACAGGGGGCACGTGCCCCCCCGACCGAAAAAAATATGTTAAAATCAGCCCTAAATCCGCCCAAAATACACTGAAAAACAGGGGCGTGCCCCCCCGGCCAAACATTTTTTTTTTTTTTTTTTTTAATTAAAAAAAAAAAAAAAAAAAAAAAAGCCAATGGCTGACCTAAAAAGGCGACCTTACCCCCCTCTAACGAAGCAAAATGTCAAATTTAAAAATTTCGTGACCTAAAAAAAAAAAAAAAAAGTGTCCTCTGACCCCCCCCCCCCCCCCCCCCCCCCCCCCCCCCCCCCCCCGCTTATTCAGCGGCTGGCTGAGTCGTTGCGATTTTTTGGGGGACTAAAAAAAATATATATATGTTCTCTTTCCCACACGGTGCCCCTCCTTGTGCCCCCCCCGGCAAGAAATTCCTGGATCCGCGCCTGATAATAGATTTTTTTTTTTTTTAGTATCTATTTTCGGGGTTCAGCGTGAGAATTCCTATGATCAGCGTGAGAGCGTGAAAATTGGGTGAATTGCGTGAGACTCACGCAGATTGCGTGAGAGTTGGCAGCCCATTGTCTCATGCAGCTACAGCATACTTAGAAAGCAACAAAAACCAAGCATAAACTATATAGAGAAAGGGAGAAGTTATATAGACATGTAAACAATGATGATCATGATGATATTGCTCGCGAAAGACGGGAATGTAGAATCCAGTTTTGAAAAAAGTAATGTCCCATAGAGAATATACACGCAAAATGTGAAAAATTGACATGCCTCCTTTAATCGCAAAAATACGCCATGATGCCTTTGTCAAAAGGGCTAACTCGGACCCGGGGACAACTCGGCCCAGATGCAAAAACTGTCATTTTTTGTCACTTTACCCTAACTAACTCTAACCCTAACCCTAACCCTAACCCTACCCCTAACCCTAACCCTAATTACCCTAACCCTAAACCTAACCCTAAACCTAAACATGCAAAAAATGACCTTTTTTGCATCTGGGCCGAGTTGTCCCCGGGTCCGAGTTAGCCCGACTCCGTCACGATGACCTGATGACCCTTAAAATGTTCCTGTCACGTCTTATTGCAATGACCTATGACTGTGTCAAAATTGAACAAAATTGACCAAACAGATCATATTGAGTTATCTTGTCCTCAAAAAAGTGAAAATAAATAGATCTAGAGAAAGAAAGAAAATTCTGACGAAAACAATAGGTGATCTGTCGAAGACGACAGCTAGACCACCTAATATTTGTAATAAAGAAAGAAAGAAAGACAAATCCTGACGAAACTAATACTGGGGTGATCTGTCGTTGACAGACCACCTATATAAATAAATAAAGAAAAATCCTGACGAAACTAATAGGTGATCTGTCGTTCAGGTTGACAGACCACCTAATAAATAAAGAAAGAAAAATCCTGACGAAACTAATAGGTGATCTGTCGTTGACAGACCACCTAATTTGTAATAAATAAATAAAGAAAGAAAAATCCTGATGAAACTAATAGGTCTGTCAACAAACAAACAAAAAGTGGACGAATTTATTCTGTGGGTTGCAGTTCGACCCAATTCAGCTAGCCGGCGGGCGGTGTCAGCCGGACAAATTAACGCTTATGATGCACTTCCAACTCTGGTGGCATCTACAGTCTTACAGATCTAGCTCTTCTTCCATGTCGGCTAAAATACAACACCGTGCTGGAGTTGCGTTGTGCAGGTAAGCCAATACATATTGATGTGGAAATGTGTAGGTTATTTAGACATTTTCGATGAAATTTTTAGGTCTAGGGGGTTTACCCATTGTTTTTTCGAGATGTATCATATAAGTGAAGTGTAATTTGCATTTTGTGTGTGTATGGACGAATGATGGTGGCCCAACACAGAAATAAAGGCATGGGGCGGTACCGTGCATGATGTGAGGCATCGAGCTCGAGCACACATAGGTGTAATACTATCCTGGCTGTGTATTAAAAGTTTTGCTATTGATTTTAAACATTTCAAACACCACTGTACAAAACTCAACTAATTTCACTAAAAATCAGTACTTTAGTGAAAATTGATGACACCTAAATAGACCCTAGGTCTAGACTTCTAGCCTCTAGGCCTAGCAAGCCAAAGTAAAATACAACTTTCCGATGTTAGGCCTACTTATAGGGATGTTACAAAAAAATTAAATCTCAGAATTCAAGCTTTTGCTTTATGCCATTAGACAGAGCTTGATAAGACCTTTTATTTGATGCCTCATTCATTGTAATAGCCCCAGTAATAAGAAAGTTATGCCAATTTTAAACGCCCAGAAATCATGTATTTAATTGCTTTGTTTTCCTTTGTTTTTAAACCAAAAGTTGTGATCTCAAATGTGACCGAAAGATTCTATTTTGTTACATAAAATCGCCCCAAAATGTGTGTAAATACACGAAAACCGCTAATCGGGCCGTCATTTTTGCATGTCATTTTCACATTCCTCATAAAAAAAAACATATTTCTCATCGTTAGATTTTGCTGAAATTTCCCCAAAAGCAAATTCACATGTTAACCAATCATCCTAGATACTTTTTTTCAAATCCTGTAGGTGGGATCAGGGTACAGAATGGCACTAAACATGTCTCTTGTGGAACAGTGCAGCAAAACAAACTGCCGAAAACATAAATCATAAAAAGTTTAGTATGAAATGAAAGATAACAATGTCATTCTTCTCATCCAATAGAAATCATGAAATAAAAATCTAATCAGCCCATCAAAAGATCACATTTACGTAGGCTATCCAAATTGGTCTCCAATAGTGCATAACAGCCCCATGGCAGAAACCTTCGTGGCGAAAGCCCACACATATTGTAACATACCTACTACTTAATTGTTAGTTAGATCTAGACAGAAATAACTGTCTGATATGGGTCATTTCTTTAATAAAACTGACATTTGTTGACATTCCCCATATACAGACGGTACTACAGAGATCTCATACCGTGGGGGTAATCTGGCCAATCCAGATGCCACTTCTGCTTATGGTGATAGAGCTTTCTCCCCCGATTTTTCACTATTTAGGTCTAGGTCTAGGTCTAGATCTAATTTTCTGATTTATGAATCAGATATAAATTAAGTATACCGGTATGTATTGTACTCCTATTTACACTAAATAATAATAATTTACCTATCATACAAATGCGAAATTGTTGGACTTAGATCTATATGATTTATCCAATTTTTTTCTCCGAACCATGAAACGTACCGTTCATCCATTCAAATTAGTAATCTATGACATCACCCGGCCGATATATTTCTGGGTCAACCTACCAAAACATAGCGAATGGCCAATCAGAGCACTCGTTTTGTATTGGGTTTATGAATATCATATATCACTGGGTTGACTCGTACATAGCCATTGGACGTCGAAAAGAAAAAATGAATATTCGTTAATTAAAACCAAGATGGATGACAACGAATCATGTCGACTACGACACTTTCTCGGATTAATCATTAATTTAGGATATAAATGAGCAAGCTATCGTATTGCAGCAAAAGTGCATTTATGAGGATGTAAAGAGTGAAAATCTTGTTGCATATCTCGTTCATCGCTGTCCTGCCGAACCGAACCATTTGTTCCACTAGTACGGCATAGGCCGTACTTCAGTCTATGTATAGAGGCGGTCAGTGGAGCCAGATGCAATCTCAGCGGAACCACCGTCGATATCAGAGACTGAAGCTTTCGGTCTAAGTTAGATCTAGCTAGTCACTAGAGTCTAGATCTAGACCTAGACAGAAATATCTAGACCTAGACAGAAATAACCGTCTGATATGGGTCATTTCTTTAATAAAACTGACATTTGTTGACGTTCCCCATATACGGACGGTAACTTAGACGAATCGCACTGTGCGGATAATATAGAGCCGGAGCGTAACCACTTTTGGTAATTTGGTTCCCGAAATTTTCTCCCCAATTTTCTTTATTTAGACTCCTCTAGATCTAGATCCAATTTTTATCTCAGAACCGTGGAACGGTAGGTTAATGCATTCGAACTAGGAATCTATGACATGACCCAGATATTTTTCCGGGTCAACCTACCTAAACATAGCCAATGGCCAATCAGAGCACTCGTTTCATAATAGAATTTACAAATCTTCATATATCACTGGGTCAAGCCGGCTGAATTGTACGTACATTAGCTATTGGACGTTCGAAAAGAAAAAATGAATATTAATCAACTAACCAAGACAGATGACAACGAATCATGTTGACTACGAGACTTTCTCAGATTAATCATTAATTTAGGATCTAAATGAGCAAGCTATCGTAGACCTCTAAGTGAAATAAGCTATACATTTTTTTTTTTTGTGGATATATTATTGTAATATTGCAGCATTTATGAGGATGTAAAGAGTGAAAATCTTGTTGCCTATCTCATTCATCGCAGTCCGGCCAAACCGAACCATTTGTTCCGTACAGTCCTCATAGGCCGTACTTTAGTCTCTATAATCAAAGGTCTAGTGGAGCCAGACGTAGTCTCAGTGGAACAACCAACGAAATAGAGAGACTGAAGCTTTTGGTCTAGTCTAGACCAGAAAGAAAAATTTAAAAATTCAAATTGTGAGTCTACTGTTAAACTTGCCAATTTCCCATTTTCAAGCCTAACCTTGACACAAATATGACTATTATTGGATAAATAAAAATTGAAAACTGTCTTATTACCCTCTCTCCTGTATAGACCTAGTGTATACGTATATAATTAGGTACATATTTACACAAGCCGTCCACCGTCGCCAGAAGATCACCCTTGTCTAGATGCTGAACAGGCTTTGACAAGTAGCAGAATAAAATAGAATAGAATATTATGCATGCATATTCATTATTCATACACTAGACTAGACCTAGATCTATGTAGTTTTATTGTACAAAAAATCTGCCCTCAGGCTGCAATATTTAACCATAAAAAATAACCATTACCATTCTCGGTTGAGCAGGCCCTTTCATTTCAGATGTTCTAAAGCATACTCGGACTCAATGAATGATCCAAATTCAGATTGTGTACGCCATCTACGAATGGATTTATGCCAAATATCAAATATTATAAGGTGCGTGTTACACACTCGTGTGCACGCCATTGTACGTGAGTGCGCTCCTACATGTACATTGTGTATAAATAGCTCGCTTCTTTCTCGAACGTCATTAGCAGTCAAATGTAGATTACTGAAAGAACTAACAATTACATATACTTTGGAGGTACTTGTATATAATTAAGAGATCCACCTCAATATTTACTGGGTAGGCTCAGTTGTAATTAGTTTTTAAACTCGCCTAGAAGTAGAACTGGAGTTATTGTTTTCCTAGCATGATCAGCACTGATCAATGGTTTATATGCAAAAAACAGTGATTATTATGTGCAATGGAATCTTTGACCAGAATGTTGCACTTAACATATATTCAAAACATACATTGTAGGTATGCATGAACTTCAGGTCATGTGTCATCTTGCGGTTACTTTGTCAAGAATGCATGACTCACTTTATTATTTTTAGGTGGTCTGTCAATGACAGATCACCTATTGTTTTCGTCAGAATTTTCTTTCTTTATTATTTATTTATTTATTTGTTTTTATTTCTCCGCACTTTTTTGTGTAGAGGATAACCGAAGATCAGTTCAGTCAATTTGGTTCAATTTTGGCACAGTCATAGGTCATTGCCATAAGACGTGACAGGAACATTTTCAAGGTCATCAAGTCTTCATGACGTCATGCAGGCACCATTTTTTAATTTTTTTTGTTACTTTTTAGTCAGGATCATATCTTCATAACGGAAAGGCATTTCCTATTCATATTTATCATGATTAAGGTCAATATCCGTCCGGTCAATTTCAGGTAAAAAAAAGCATGCGCATGCATACGTCCGCGCATTAGCGCACGTGCAAAAAATACAAATGCTCCAGATCGTCTTAATTTTTTTTTGCATACGTTTCAGGCCATTTTAAGCATTTTGTAAAAAAATGCGTGCATGCGTGCGCGTTTTCGCGCGTACTGATATTTTGCAACATAGAATCGCCGAATTTTCTCCCTCATCATATTTGGCACATTTTGATACCTTGTTCACTTTTTTCTGAGCATTAATAATGGAATGAGCGTCCGTTTAAGATACATGTCCGTGCATGCGAGCTCTTGTAATACATAGCATATATGGGCAAAAACATGCCTACCGGTATACAAAATCCATTGTAGCTCTTTACGATGCAAGGTGACCCCAATTTTTTTGTCATATTTTGATAAAGTATAAATCGTAGATATGATTTCATGTCTCAGTTGACCCTCAATTAACTCATGACGTCATCATAATTGCCTCCGAAATCAAAATTTCAATTTGCATATTATGACGTCAGCATATTTATGGAAAATTGATTGTATCTCTGTAAATATTGATCGATTTACTTCCAAAATTTGATATGTTTTAGCTGAGACAATTCTCTACAAATGCAGTCACCACAAATTTTCATTTTGACAAAGGGATCATGGCGTATTTTTGCGATTAAAGGAGGCATGTCAATTTTTCACATTTTGTGTGTATTCTTTATGGGACATGACTTTTTCTCAAATTTCTAGTTATTATTATTGTTATCCAACTGACCATGTATGCATCTTTATTAACTTCATTAGCTTAATTACCTATTTTTTCTGCATCATTGCTTTGATTTTGTCCCCTTCTCTCTCTCTCTCTCCTTCCATCTCTCTCCCTCTCTCTCTCCTTTAATCTCTCTCTCTCTCTCTTTCTCTCTCTCCTATTTTGCTCTCTCACATAAATGTCTGTGATTATTACATCAACATGTATTTATATATATTGATATGCATTTTGATTGTAAAAAATTCTGCCCTCAGGCTGTAATATTTAACAAAGAAACCATTCCCATTTTCGGTTGAGCAGGCCCTTTCATTTCAGATAATAGGGACTTTTAGATTTGCGTGGACTGATACATGTGACGTCCATTCAAGGCAGTGCATTAAAAGGACGTCGATCGTAGCAATCCTCGTTGTCGTTGTGCAAATCTAAAAGTCCCTATTCAAAAACATACTCGGACTCAATTAACCCTTCCGAATTCAAATTGTATACGCCATCTACAATTTGACTCGTAAAAACAAGTGCGCACGCCTGCACTTGTTTGAGAGCTCCTTAGAATTTTAGGTATATATACATTAACCTCATTTGTGTCGTTGTGTTCATAAACTTATCTAGAGATTGTTTACCTCGCACGATTAGCACTGATCGATAGAATACAAGAAAACAGTGTTTGGTTTATTCTGTGCATCAGAATATTTGATGAGAACTTTGCACTGAACATTGCAAGAGCACAGTCACCCTTTTAGGTTTTGATAGAGAAGTTAGAGTGATCATTGTTAATGTTTGTTGTATATACATGTACTTTAAGACATGGCGACGATTCCACTGCTTCTGATGACAATTCATACTTTACTCCCGATGTTGCAAGGCAAAGTGATAAATATAGTGACAATCGATGAGCGTGTGAATCTAACGTGTCAACCAAACTCTTCCATGAGATTTACTTGGTCAATTACAAGTCAAGGTACCGGTAAACAAAATAATGTGTTTGAATGTGATGGGACAGTGAACAATCAATGTGAGGGTTCTCCATTCATGCTCCCTAATTCGGATTTTACAGCGTCTTGGAATGGAAATTTGTCTGTATTGTCATTTTTACGGCCGGAGATATCCGTGGAAACGTATAGTTGTGAACAATCAGGAGATGAGCTACGGACCTACAGCGTTACATTTCTGAATCCAGATGATATTACAGATCCGGTGTGTAACGTAGCAGCATCGAGTCAAAACAAAGACTTGCATGTAACATTGTCATGTGAAACCACTATATCACAAGGGGAGTTGTTGGATGCTGTTTTTAGAATAGAAGGAACTGGGACAGCAAATTCATCGAAATCATTGTATTCTCCTAATATCAATGAGAATCTTGATTACGAGACTTTCCTGAACATTACAAATGCTTTGTGCATATTAACTGTTTCTGGTACACAAACAACTTTAAATCGATCATGCCAGTACCCCAAAGCAGTTGACATCGAAAAAACGATCAAAGGGAATGATATTGCAATTAGGTGCGACGTTGAATCAAATTCCGAAGTAACCTGGATTGTCTATGATTCAGATGGAAGTAAAATAGATAAAGAATACATCATGGACTCGAGATGGAGGACAATTACTCCTGATACGCGGGGTACCTTCAAATCACCATGGAAACAAGGTGGTGGAATGTAGGACCTATAGGGATGGCAGCAAATCCATGATTGGGTATACAATGATTAATACCTTGATAAACGAGAACACGGATGACAAAGTACCTCCGATTTCTACTCCAGGGTCAAATAATGATGTTATCTTCGTGACAGCAATGCTTTTTCTCACCCTGTGGATCATAACTTTAACTTTGTTTGGGGTCTGGTGGTGGCGTAAGCCGATGCAAAGTAAACCCTCGCCCTCATCCATGTCGACAATAAGTGGCACAATAGGGCAAACCCCAGAGGTGAATCGCCCTTCAACCGTGTGCTCAAACACAAATGGGGAAGATGGTGCACATGATACGCCCCTGGCCAATATTGAGGCACATTCGCACAGGCACGCAGAGAGCTATAACTTCAATAACAGCGCCCATAACCCCTCGTTTGCAGCAGGTAATGTAGGTAGAGATGCTGCACAGCTCAGGAGCAGTCACCATTCCCTCGAGAGCAACAATCTTGGCAATGAGAGCCAATTGTACTTCACCCTGGAGCAATCATCACCGTCGCCAGCGAATTTCTTACCGTGGTCTTTGACAGCCAGACAGGTACACCCTGATGCCAATCAAGCATCGCTGAACCAGCCCCAGAGCAGTCATTGGCAAGGCTATGAAACAGTCAGGGAACCCAACACGGGCGCTACGTGCTCTAATGATCTTGGAGAATATGCTGAGGTTGGTTATCAAATCCAAGGAAAGGGACCTCCCGATCTTGGTGAATATACCGAGGTTGGGGGGTACTTCCAAAGAAAGGGCCCCCCTGATCTATCAGGTCGTCCTTCCATCCGTATCAAACCTGTAAGGAAAAAGGTAAAGGAGGATTAACTTTCTAGATTTTATAGCAAGGTGAATAAGTAGGTATAGATCCTATAGAAAAGGTGATCTGTATACATGTACATTGACTGATGGTGCTGAAAGGGGGAACGATATCGACAGAAATCACCATCTGAATGAACTATCGTAACCATTTTTTATTTCAATTCACATTGCTATTTGGGGTTTTCAGGTTGACCACTTTTTTCTCTTTATGACCGTTCCTTTCAGCATGCATTGTCTCATTAATATGCAAATCCAGAAGCCAAATCTTGCCTATATTTCTGAAAAATATGTTAAGTTCAAGACATATGTATCTCTTCTTTTGTGAGTGCCTTACTACTTTCTTTTTTATTTTCACCACTAAGACGGCCATATTCTCCTAAAATCCATGATAATCACTAATACAGTTAAGGTGTGAAATAATGAGTATAGACTATAGAAGAGTAAAATGAAGAATAGTTAGGCTGAATTCTAACAAATTTTTCTTGTACTAACGCATATCTATGACTTGGTGTATGCCTGTATATCAATTTTGAGAAATGAGTATTCATAAATCTTAATAATTCCTTATATTGTTGTAGCATTAAAAATAAATGAAAATAAAAGACAACAATAAAAGTGATGGAGCTATAATTAAATGATAAGATCCAGAATGAGTTCAATCAAATACAAGAAACATATGCAGTGCACTATAGACCTAAAATAACTTTAAAATGTATACAAATAGCATGAATATATCATCGTTCTTGACATTTTGTAACATACAATAATACTTTTTTTTCGGTGATGTCACAAATTATGATGCTAATGAAAAAATGCAAGAAAAATATAACATTGTAGACATTTTACGTAAAAGGATAATATTATTGACTGTATATATGGCTACACTGGAGTCTACACACACATGACTTTGTTTAAGTCAGTAAATGTCGGCAATACAGAGGAGGAACATTACTTTGTTGATTATTCTACCAGATTTTCAAACAAGATGTTTAGATTTTGATTCCCAACCCAGTGCATTTTTCATTTAGAATTTTAGACTAAGGTGGCCTACAAAATGGGTACGTCTTGAGATTTACAATTGTTTTACGCTCATTGCACTTAAATGCATTGTATTGCATTATTATCAGTCCCTCGTGCAATGTATATAGACATATTTTCATTTTTACACAATAGATATTAGAAATGAATACTTGTAAACCAATATTATTCAATTGAGATAAATTTGCACCCCAAAAAAAAAGAATAAATGAATGAATAAATAAATGATTGAAATTAAATAATTGAATGAAAAATCCAATAATGATATGAAGAACAAGTTCACTATAGACAGAGTGTAGTATTTTGTACCGTACGTTAACCTTTTATACACTGGCTACAGTACACACAAATCAAAATTTGAACAAAGTATTAAGCACAATGTCTTAACAATATTAATGAAAATAAAATCACAATGCTTACTTTAAATGAACTTGACTTCACATCCTTTAACTTTACAATATTGTATAAAAAGTATATTAGAAAAGTATTATATTTTGGTAATATTGCAATATTTGTTTTTCTTGGTGCTATCATTACAGTATTAGAACAAAATGATAATGTATATTTTAGCACAATTTTCATATTTCATAGATAATATGTTATATACATATAAACATGAAATATATATCTTAATTTGTTGACGAAGTCATCACAATTTCATTTAAATTCTATGTTGGATATTTTAGGTTAGCTCTTACCATCATTCTTCAGTTGCTTTTCTCCCTTTTTAAATTTTGGAACTCACCTGCCCCGAAAATGGAATAAAACAATGGAGATTGAAAAAAAAAATCTTCAGCCCATCATCAGTAAGTAAAATTGAATCTGATGTCGCCAAAACCATGAAATTGCCCATCCCCTTGCCCTCTGGCGGATACATGTACATTGTCAAAAAGGGAGAACAGCAATTAGGAGCTTTGATTTAAGCTATGCAACCACTATTCCTTCCTTTTCATTCGAATTGTAGGCCTATTTATTTCAACTAGAACAAAATGAGTCAAAGCTGGTGTTTATGTTAATTTGTATAATTATGGAAGTATTGAGTTCTGCTTGGCCGAGTTAAAAAAAACACAAACAAGATTGAAACCCCATAGAGAAAAATTTATTTTCATATATATTTTCCAATAATTAATGTAATGTTCTGAAGCTGATTACAGTTTTAGAATCAGCTATTGCCTTGTTGCATTTCATTACATTCTACCAGCTGTATTGATGTTCTTGTTTCTTGAAACTTGTCTAGATCCCTAAAAAGATAGCACTCGTGCTGATCAGGGTGTTCCATTCCACAGATGGTTAATACATTTTTTTTTTTTTTAAACATATAAAACGGCAGGATTGTCCCCCTGCCCCCCCCCCCCCCCCCCCCCACACACCCCCTGAAGTTTCATTTTAATTTGGACGATTCGTAATAACAAACCCTGCGTTCACTTCGGAATAATACGGTAAACCCTATTTAATTTTCGGAATTACAAACATGCCAAATGATAATTCCTATTCGCTTTATAACAAGTGCTTAGATTTCACATTTTATTATTTGTAAAACAAATATGTACTTTTATTTATCTTATTGTGGAAAATAAAATGATTACCTGGCACCACCCTAAATTCTGTCATTTCGGTATCTATCTACTTTATTTGCCTCTTCTAATGTCTGATTCAACGGGCTATCACGGGGAAGTATTAGAAAGAAAATGTGATGTGAATTAAAAAAGAGCTGGAGAAAGGGAATTGAGGCATGAGGAAGGGAGAGAGAAAGAGAGGGAGAGGGAGAGAGAGGGGGAAAGGGGGGGGGGGAGAGATATAAGAGGAGAGAGAGAGGGGGGAGGTGGAGCACTTTCTATTCACGGTTGACTGAACATGGGTTTATGAGGCTTGGGGGGGGGGGGGCTTGAGTACCCCCACGCCCCGCCCCCCTAACAGAGTAAAAAAAATTACAATCAAAGCAAAACAAAGCCAACGCAATATGGCAATGTCAATGACGAGCATGCAGGGCCAATGCTAAGAGAGTATGGCAATGTCAATGTTTTGATGATTTTTTTTGTTAGACTCGACACAGTGCCACATACTCAAATTGTTTCTCATCCGTGCTTGCGGCCATTTTGATAATTTGCATTACTTAAGCATGCATTCAAGTCCTCAAACAGCCGATCAAAAATATTAGAAATAAAAAGGAATGTCGAATGGTATTGAAAATAAACATATCCTGATAGGTAATTTGAATCTTTATATTCATCTAGTCTACTGAATATGTATCTTCAGAGTTCAGACTCTGCCAAAAGGATGTGACACACAATTTACACAGCTTTAAAAGATGTGTGCAAAACACACATAAAATGTTGAAATAATTACAGATTCAAATTCAGATTCAGATCCAGATTTTATTGTCCATGTTAAAAAAAACAGAAATTTGGCCTCCACTGGCAGGAGATAACAATGAATGACATATAAGAATACATAAATGTGCACAAAACAAATACCGGGACATCAACTACAAACAGTTGAATACATTCTGACAAGAGTAAGAGGAGATAAAGGAAGGAAGCTGAGCAAGAAAAGACAGGAATGTAGGTAAGGTAAAGAGAGAATAAAAAAATTATTTAAAAAAAAAAATTACGTATTTTTTTCATAAAAATACAAGGTTTTGACTTTGAGAATTTTGACAAAATTAAAAAAAAATGTGGTTGTTTAGAATTTGTTTTGATGAATGATTATAATTTCAGATATTCAAATAACATTAAAGATAAAGACCAGTTATGGTCATGCGATTGCATTGTGGAAGAAACGTGAAATCGATCAGAAAAGGTTTATCATCTAGCATAGATGTACTGCAAGATTCTGGAGTCATCAAAATGATAAGAAATTTGGCCCAGTCTTCATAAAGTTACAGATGTATAATGATATTCCAGATGAAAATAATTTTGATAGAGGACAATGAGCAGCATAAACGGCTTTTCACCTAAGCGTCATGTGACTTCACGCAAAGTTAGCATCAAAACGCAGTCCCACTTAAGTACTTTTGTGTGCTTTTTGGGATTTGGAGAGGTGCAATTCAGCTTATATGCTTGGATTTGGAATTTTACCCGAACTGTGGCTAAAACACATTAGCAATTAATTTGAAAATATATTTACTATTTGATCAATTATTCAAAAAATTCAGAAATTGCCCAAATCTTTTTAGAACTGCAATTTTATGTGTGGTATGGCGTGGTGAAGTGCCCCTCTAGTCTCTACAAATAAGCTGTTTTGCAACTCAAGGGTATAATTTCCATTTACATTAGTCTTGGAAGTGAGGGAAATAGTTTAAAAATATCAAGTAAATCAAGTACCGTATATAACGGTGTATAAACCGCACTTTTTTTGCCGCCGAAAAAATTTCAAAGTCGGGGGTGCGGTTTTTTTTTTTTTTGGCTTGTGAGTGAGCACCTCGGTAGCTCCTCCTCCAAGCTCTTCATATTTGTTCTCTTATTTTTGTGAACTTTGTGTTATATTTGTTAAATTTGTTACCAGCTTCAATAGTTATTCGTCAGGAATAAACAGGACATTTTGTTCGGTTTTTAAAGCAACAGATCCCAAGAAAAAGGAAATCTGCTTTCATATTTAGATCTTCTACTGGAAGGTGTGTAGATGCTGCCATAGGTCTACATGACTCTTTTACATCATTAACTCAACAGTGAATTCTTCTATCTATTCATCTGTAATTTGACATGTTCCTTCGTCTTTTGTCCTGGGACAATAACACCTGTCTGTCTACATTTAAATTGATGGCTCCAGTGAACACTCCTGATGACTAGAATCATGCAACTGGTAAGAATTCTCAACATTCTTCTGTTCCTGTTCCTATTCACCAGATCTGTTCATGCTAACAAACAATCTGTGTTTTATCATGAGAGAGGTTGTCATAGCAGTAGCAGGTGCACCTATTCATGTAAATATGGATCTTCAAGAATACAGTATTACTCTAACACTGTCGCAACCTTTCAGCTACTATTGCGATCAGGTGATGTTGATCCTAACCCCGGACCGTCTCTTTCGACGAAAAAATATGATCAACCTGGTGGAACACATTCTAATACTCAACACTTAGCTAAAAGCCGTATTCAATATGACACAGCTTCTCTTCAAAGGTTGAACCCCCCACACCACGTCTTCGTGCACCAGCGACTACCCTGCAAAGTCTGGAAGACCATAACTGATCTTGGCTTTGGTCGGTCAAAGAAAACTCGTCGCGGCAAAAACACAATTCCGAAATTGAAATCTCCTGACGAAATAACTCTGACTACTCTAAAACATAACTTGTCTGATAATCCGCTCAAAGTAATGAAGAAGGGGCTCAAACTATCTCACTTAAATATATGTAGTCTACTGCCTAAAATAAGTGATTTAAATATACTGTTAGAGAACAGGCCTATTGATATCTTCACATTATCTGAATCACATTTAGATGATACAGTTCTTGATTCAGAATTGAGTATTGATGGATATAAGCTGGAAAGAGTTGATAGAAACCGTAGGGGAGGTGGAGTCGGAGTGTATCTTGCAGACCACCTGATGTATTCCCGCAGATTCGATTTCGAATCCCGTGAAATAGAAGCTTTGTGGATAGAGTTAAAGTTTCCAAATACTAAACCAATTTTAATTGGAACATATTATCGTCCCCCAAGGTCAAATGTAGAATATAATACTGCTGTTGAAAGGTCGATATCTAAAGTAACTGAATCATACCAAGAGGTCTTCGTGCTTGGTGACTTTAATTATAATATGCTAAGTAAGAATGACAGTAAGTATAACATGCAACAATTGATAAAATTACCCACTCGTATTACAGAGACAAGTAGTACTTTGATTGATTTAGTTCTGACAACTGTACCTAGGAATATATGCCATAGTGATGTTGTTGCCCTTGGTCTGAGTGACCACAACATTGTGTATACTGTACGGAAGCTATATAGACCAAAAGTCCCCCCTAGAGTAATTACCTATAGAAGATATAGACACTTCAATGAAAACGCTTTTATAAGTGAACTTGATGAGCTGGATTGGTCAAATTGTTTAGTAGTGAATGACATTAAACTTGCTTGGTCCACCTGGAAGTCTCAATTTACGAAAATATGTGATAAACACGCCCCCCTTGTCACTCACAGAGTGAAAGGTAGGAAAATAAAATGGGTATCTGATGAATATGTAAATCTTACCCGGATGAGAGATAGGTTAAAGAAAAAAGCAGATAAAGAGAATGCTAATGAGGACTGGGTACGGTATCGATCAGTCCGCAATCAAGTAAATAATTTGGGTAAATTGCTAAAGAGGCGATTTTATCATGAAAGTGTCTCTGAAAATCGTAAAAATCCAAGGATACTATGGAAAGTGTTACGAGAAGTGGCTCCTAACGACAGGACGTCTTCACAGCATTTAAATGGCCTTGATATTAATGGTGTTATTGAGACCGATTTAACGAAAATTGTAAATGAAATGAATAACTATTTTGTGTCAATCGGCTCAATTGTAAGTACCGATTTGGGAAACTGTAATTCGACATTACTGTGTTCAACAATAAGTGATTGGAATTCATATTTGTCTATTTCAAGTGAAACATTTACCTTTGAGGAAATTAATGAGGATTTTGTAAGGATTGAACTTAGAAAATTACAGACCACTAAGTCCACAGGTCTTGACACAATAAGTGCTCGGCTACTGAAAGCTGCAGCACCTGTAATTAGTAAACACTTTACTCACTTCTTCAACTTGGCTATACAGTTGGGAAAAATACCAAATGAGTGGAAAGAGAGTAAAGTTACCCCAGTGTTTAAAGGAGGTGATAGAAAAGATCAGAATAATTACAGACCCATCTCTGTTATACCATTAGTAATGAAACTTATGGAACGTGCTGTACATGAACAGTTGCAATCCTTCTTCGTAGAACATAATATGCTAGTACCACAGCAGTCTGGGTTCCGTAAGGGACACAGTACAGATACAGTACTAACGTACTTCACTGATTATATCCTCAGGAGAATGGATGGAGGATGCCTTACCGGTGTGGTCTTTATTGATTTTCGCAAAGCGTTTGACTCTGTAAATCATAAAATATTGCTTGGCAAATTAAAGTACTATGGTGTAAAAAATGTTGAACTGGCTTGGTTTGAGGATTACCTGATGAATCGTAGGCAGAGAACTGTCATAGGGGAAAATAAATCTGAATGGGGCCAAGTAAAATCAGGGGTCCCTCAAGGATCTATCTTAGGCCCCCTTCTTTTTACTATCATGGTCAACGATCTCCCACATGTTATAACTAAATCTCAAATCATGCTTTATGCCGATGATGCAATTATTTTCTACAGTAGCAGAAGCCCACTAGAAATTGAGAGTATCCTAAACTCAGAACTCAAAAAGATACAAGCCTGGGTGCAGACAAACAAACTAGCTATAAATCCGGTTAAAACACAGTTTATGCTCTTTGGATCATCACAGAAACTAGCTAATCTCTCACAACCAATCAAATTATTTTTAGACAATCAACTACTTTCTCAAGTAGACACCTACAAATATTTGGGTGTCTGGTTAGACCCAACTTTAAGTTGGAAAGAACATGTAAGACATACAAGCAAGAAGATTGCATCAAGGATTGCACTTCTAAGTCGCGCTAAAAGATTTTTGCCTCTAGACAGTTTGAAGCTACTTGCGAACTCATTGGTAATGCCTCTGTTTGATTACTGCTCCACTGCTTGGTCAAACTGTCCACACAATACAAAAGTCATATTAATAAACCAACACAAAAGGATGGCCAGAATTATTCTTGGGGCACATCAACTCACACCCACTGTTCAAGTCTTCCGCCGACTTCACTGGGTATCGGTAGAAAAGAGGTGGACGTTTCATAAATGCAAAATGATGTATCATGTACTGAATAACTTTGGTCCTTCTTACCTGTCGAACATACTAATAAGATCCCAGACTCTCCACAATCACAACACCCGGAATGCAACCAATTTTGGACTAGCATTACCTCTGTCACGAACAAAGATGGGTAAACTAGCTTTTTCTCATGAAGGCGCAGCATTGTGGAACCAACTCCCTTTTTGTGTTAGACAGGCCCAATCAAAACATTCATTTGCAAATCTATATTGGAGAACATTGCGTTTGTGATTATTTTTAATTCATTTTTTGGTACTAAGTGTCAAAATTTAGTGGGAGTGGCTCCTATTAATGTATTCCACTCTCATGAATATTTGTCCTTTCCCTTGTATGTAAAAGTTTATTCCTGATGTGTATATGCTTACATTATTATTGATCTATTTGATAGGATAAGCATAAACTCATATTGTATCAGCTGGACAAATATTGCTTTGTTGTATATTATCGGGTTATATAATAACTATAAACAAAACAAACAAATAACCCTGATATATATAAAATCATGTATACGTTTTTTAACACTGTTTGTTATTCATGTATTTGTAACCATTTTGTGTGTACAGGGCCTCTCAGAAAAACAGTATTTATACTGAGAGAGTTACCCTGTCTAAATAAAACGAATAAATAAATAAATAAAAAAAACACCAAAAAAAAAAAAAATTTTTTTTTTTAAAGTTTCAATTTATGCCCCTCCACCTGGCGCTATGCCTGGCAATGTCTCCCAGCTCGGTAATCGGTGTGTTGACTCACCACTCGGAAACTAGAACAACACTCAAATTTGTCTGTCATCTTGGTTTGAAAGTAATCTTTCTGTTAGATCTCAATATGTAGTTTATAATAATAATTCCTCCAATTTTTCTTCTATTACATGGTGTACCACAAGGTTCTATCCTAGGTCCCTACTGTTTTTTAATTTACAGTACCGTAATGATCTTACACAATTTTTTTTTTTTTTTTTTTTTTTTTTAAGGGCGAAAAAGAGGGGTGCGGTTAATACACGAGGGCGGTTTATACAACGTTATTTACGGTAATGTTCAATATGGGTGAGATATACAGTGCGTCCCAGAAAAAAACGAAACCGAGAAGTATCGATGTTTTATCATAACTTAATCACAACCATAATTAATGAATGATACATATTGGAAAGCTTAGAGTCTCCTCTTTCAGTTGATGCTACTCAGATGATGCATATTTCACGCATGAGTGATTCAAAGCAATTTGAAGGAAGGAAACCAAAAGACATTTGGCGGGCGGTATCTGAATTTCGAAGAAAAATTCACATTTCTAGAAAGTTGAGTATCTGCCCTTTCATATGACACCTCAATCAGGAAAAATGAGCGAGGAATAACGAAAGTTCTCTTTGTTTAAAGTAGCCCTTACATTTTCATAATTTTAACAAACAAATTCGTTTTTAATGGGTGCTTGCCGTAGCAAAAAGCAGATTTGACAAAAGACTTAACTCCGTTTCGTTGACAATCAGCCATGCCTGAAGACTCTCGTCTACGGCTGATTGTGAACGAAACGGAGTTAAGTCTTTTGTTAATTTCGTTTATTGATACGGCAGGCAGCCAGTGAAAACGAATTCGTTTAATAAAATTATGGAAATGCAAGCACTACTTTAAACAAACGGAACTTTGTCATTCCTAGCTCATTTTTCCTGATTGAGGTGTCATATGAAACGGCAGAAACTCAACTTTCTAGAAATGTGAATTTTTCTTCGAATTCAGATACCGCCCACCAAATGTCTTTTTGGTTTCCTTCCTTCAAATTGCTTTTAATCACTCATGCGTGAAATATGCATCATCTGAGTAGCATCACATGAAAGATGAGACTCTAAGCTTTCCAAATATGTATCATTCATTAATTATAGTTGTGATTAAGTTATGATAAAACATCGATACTTCTCGGTTTCGTTTTTTCTGGGACGCACTGTATATTATTTCACAATCCACATACTGGTATTGATATTTTTACCCACCTTAATCCTATTTTCTGATGGGAATTTGGCTCACTAACACTATTGTGAATGGGATAAATTCTCTTATGATGCCCAAACTCCATGGAAAAAAATGAGTAGTGGTTGAGATTAATGTTAGTGTAACAAGAATGTATTATA